>JACMZG010001863.1:17560501-17899555 GCA_018340805.1 Microvelia longipes | reverse complement strand
ATGCTAATTTGTAGCGCATTTCTTTGAAAAATTAAATAACAAGTTGTGAGCGCTTCTGTTAGGTTAATTTAATATATTCATATTAAATATATAAATAATATAAATTATAAAATAATTAATTTATTTATATATATGAAAATGGATTGATAAGAAGAAAGCCATTTCCAAGAAATTTCGCATGACTTGCGGACCCTCAACGCTAAGAATTAATTTTGAAGCTATAATCTTAAATACTGTAAAAAGACGATAAAAAATTACAACCGGTAGCAAGATTCGATCTAGTACGTTATCGAGCTATGAACCGGTTTCATTAGATTCAGCACCACCAAAAATCATCGAAAACGATGACAACCCTACTCGGAAATATTTTTAAGTAATCGACTTCCGGGCCGGGTCATTTGATTTATTCATCGAGGTCTTCATTCTATGAAGACTTCTAGATTTTTCTATCTAAAATAATCTTTTATTTTTACGTCATCAATAACTAGCATAATGATGGTTTTTCAAATAGATATTTTATAGGTCAATCCTTCACCTACTTGGCAATTTCATTTCAGAAAAGTTTCAACATATCACTAAAACACTCTCCACCAACATATTTTATTACATGATGCCATTTTGAAACGCGCCCAAGAGAAGGTAGAATGTACATATGTACTTGAATGATATTCTTTAAGAATAGCCCATACATTTTAAAGAATGCATAGGACCTTGCCCTAAAATACACTAACATCCCCTAAATTTTGCATCAGACTCAGACCAATGTTTTTCGAAGAACGCTTGCGGTAAAAAGATGTGGTACTGTCCTGTCTGACACTTTCAAATAATGAGGAAGAGTGAAACAGCTTTTAAAAAAAGTGTCAACAATAATACATTTTAAAATAGTGGCATCATTTCGAGTAAGTAAATTTGGAGCTATTACTTGGAAAAGTTATATGTAAGAATTAAAAAAAAGTCATCGGCCCTATACGTATAATTTATTATCTAATGGCTATTAGAATGAAAGGCTATACAATAATACAATACAATACAATACCCATGATTGACTATATAACATAAATCAAGAACAAATGATTTATTACTAATCATTAAAAATACAAATTTAAAGTTTAAAAAAGCCATGCAAGAATTTAGTTATAATTAATTAAATTTTTCGCGACCTGTCACAATTTATTGTTTGACGTATATTTGTTTGACAAGAAACACTAATCTCCTGCCTATATATTTACAAACATGAAATCTTAGAGGAATAATTTATACTATCATTAAAAAAGCAAATTGAATTGTTAAAATTTAATCTGAATTTAAGGTGTTAAAAGTTTTGAAAAAATGTCTAATGAATCAAATACTGCCTTACCCAACCCCGTTTTAATTAATAACAAAAACCTCTAAAACCAACATCTGACTCATTTATAAATGTCAGGATTTTTCACTTTAATTATACTATGTTTAATAAAAAGTTTAATCACTAAATAATCCATTAGCCGCAATAAAGAGCCCCAGGTAGAACAAGGTACCTGTTTTTGTGTTGTAAAATAATTAATTTATTTTAACACTAAAGCTCTTTATTTTGAAGCGTTTTAGGCAACAAAAAAATCCTTAATTTTTTTTAAAAAAGTGAAAATTAAAAATCTTTTTGTTGGGTTTGAAAAATGTAGTAAAATATTTTTGTAAGAGGTTAGTCCATTTACTGTGATGGACTCTGGGCACTAGTGGATGGTAAAACATTTTAATCTTTCCTCTTTCCCCTGTAGAAACAACGAGTTTAATTAAAATTTAAGTCTCTCCTGAGTAAAGGATAGAACAGGGCGTGGTAAGAGAAAACTGTTATGTCCTCACGTCGACTCTTATACAAATCTAAACTCAGGTTTAATTTACCTTTGACTTTGTTTTGAAACGATTTTACATTTACAAGAAAGTTTTCTAATAAGGATCACTGAAAGGAAAGCCGTCCTGAATATTATATTGTCTCTTCCAAATCCCTAATCAGATCCCAAATCATCTAATGAAATCAGATAATCAGATCCTAACCCTAATCAAATCCCAAATCAAATCAGATAATCAGATCCAATCCTAATCAAAATCCTAATCAGATCCCAATCAAATCAGATAATCAGATCCTAATCCTAATCAATCCCTAATCAGGTCCTATCCTAATCAAATCTCTAATCAGATTTGCATTTTTCGAAACCTGCCGATTAGCTTTACTTTTCAAAACATATTCTCTTCAGGTTTGTTTGTGCTTGAAACTGATCATTTTAACTATTTTTTCCTCTTTTCTTGCTTTTGCAGAAGTTAAGCATGTCTTGAGTTGTTATTAAATTTCAACACTAATGGTTCCTGCTTAACTTACCACTTTAAAAGATAAAGTCTGCTAAGAAACTTTATTGATTTAATATACCCTAGACATTTGGTGTTGGTTTTGTTAGATACTTAAACAACTTAGGATTTAAAGTCTTAAGAATCCTAGACCCATTATGCTTAACTTTAACACGAGCTGTATTACATAGTTTTACTTTTCCTTGTCTATTACAGTAAAAAGTAAATTTGCGACCTGAAATAGATTTAATGAGGGAAGTATATGGACTACAGGTCTTATTTTTATTATGGCAGTCTGCCTCTGGATCACTAAGCAACCCTTTTTTCTTCATAATGAGTTAAACACAATAGCCAACATTCTTAATCCTATAATACAACGCAAGGCTAAAATCAGTTGACAGGGTGGGAAATAATGGGAGGGAACCACTGAGGTTAGTCCTGGATGTTAAACACGCCCTCAATTTAAAATCAAGCCAACCTTATTGGTTCCACAACACTATTTTCCGCACTGTCAACTGATTTTAGCCGTAGGTCGTACTATAGTTATAATAAGCCTTCAAAAAAGGATAGAAATGAAAATATTATTGCCTCCATAAAATATTGTTATTGCCTTGATAGAATTTAAGTGCATTTGTAATATATTTTTGAATAATGTGCATATTTTTTTTGCTGGTATACTGTGTACTAATACTTAAAATTATACATATGTTTATTCTCCTTTCTTAATTTTATTTTATTTTTAGCAAAAAATTGAGGTTAGCTTCATGAGAGGGGTAGACGTAGAAGTAAATGGAGGAGATTCACTGATCAAATATATAATACATACATATATATATATATATATATATATATATTATTATAATATATATATATATCGTATGTATGTACGAGATATTTCTGAGACGTTTTAAATGGGACACGATAACTTTCGAACGCTTTCTCGAATCAAAATAACAATGGAAGTAACAAAAATTAACCTTGTTAATGTCCGCACCGTTTGTTCATGAAACATGTAGAACGTTATAACCCACAGTAATGACCCCACAATCATTTCCAAAAAATCACAAATATTCTTAATTTTGTTAGATCAATTCCTAAAAAACGTATGACTAATAATTTATAATTTGTGTATTTTCCCGACAAAAGGTCATTATCTTACTATTAGCATTAGGTCCCTAATTAAACTCAATATTATTCTAGCTTTTGAGCAAAAATAACTACTAAATTTCTGAGCGATGTTATACATTTAAAATAAGCTTATTTTTTTCTTTGAAAACTCACTAAAACTGCATATTCATCTAATTGTTTCAATTTCTCTCTACACAAATTAATAACGCAGTTTAAAGTTTGTTTCAATTATATTAAAAATTATATTAATTTTAATAAATTGAAATACTTATAATTATAATTAGTCAAAGCCTAAGTTATCTTCCTTTTTTTGTAAAGCTTAATACATCCTATGAGGGATTATCTGAAGAAGCTCTAAGTAATCCTTTCGGGTCGTGTGATGCTTTATCTGTTCCTATTTGTTGTTAATCGTTCTTGAATAATGCGTTTAACTTAGAGTACCAGTTTAATCCTACAATTTAATCTATAAGAAGTCCTTTCATTAAAAGGTTTTGCTAATCCTTTTTCAAAAATTGATTAAAAAAAAACGTTAAATTTAATAAAAATTTGTTTTTTTTAAAAAATAATTACTTTTAAAATTAATTAATATAATTATCTTTTCAACTTTTCCACTTTAAACAGCTCATTCAATTTTGTATAATATGCACACATCGAGGGGGGGGGTAAGATTAATTAATTTAAAATATTTCCCAGATTAACAATTATAAAACAAATCTTGCGCAGATCCGCATGCCGGGAAAAATCACTTTGGAATGCCTTTGATTTCGAACAGTCAATTTGTCATTAAAGTCAATTGTTTTGCATGACTATTCGATTCATGCTTGTTGTCTGATTAGTTTTACGTATAGACTTGTAAAGTTAGCTAATAATAATACTTATTTAGAAAATGTATCCCTTATATCGAGAGATTAGCTAAAAACAATATAATTTTACTTTCAAAATATTGTGTGGAAAAAGCAAACAAAGCAAATATTCTTGTGTAAATGATGAGTTTGCAAAAAACCGAAAACTGGGATGTCAGTCCGGCAATTTTCCACTTCAGGTGTTTTGAAAGGCTGTTTAACTGAGTTTCACATAGATGCAACTCTAATGTGTGTGTGTGTGTGTGTGTTTATGCTGTTATCTCGAGCTCCCAGCATAAGAGATATAATACTGAGGAAGCATGCCATTCTAATACATTGAGAGGCCTGAAATATTTTTAGTGGGGGCTCTCAGGGCTCTGTGTACCTCATTGAAACCTCCTCCAAGAGGAGTTGAGGTTATAAATAACAATTGTTTTGGGCTTCCTACAGATGTTTGTGTTGTGATTTGTATTTTAACATCTATTATAAAATTACTGTTTTTTTTTGTTCTGTTTATTTGATGATATGTAATCGAATGTGGTCAGGTTACTTTTTCGATGTTTCAAAATTCAATCATTAGGGCCCCTCTAGTAATATATCTCTATGGCTCCCAGCATATTTTGGCTAGAGAGTTGAAATTTGGTACAGAAATCAAAATTCAAATGTATTTGTGCTGTCCGAAAAATAATTTTTATGACGTCGCTAACATGCAATAATGACTCAGCAAATTTCGAAAATTCATAACGCAGAAAAATGTTTTGATCGATTTGTGATTTGGCTCGCATGTAGCCATGTATAATTCAAACTATGTGCCAAGTTTCATTTCATTTTTAGCATTAGTCAACTTTTATCAAATGACTTGTTTACGTTTTTAAAAAATGTAAAAAATCAGAAAATAATCTAATTAAGTTGAAAATTGGTTCAAGTGTATACCTTTACGAAATAAATAAGTACACTAAGTTTCGTTTCAATACAACAAGTATATCTATGAATTTTAATGGATTATAAAAGTAGCATCCAGCGTAGTCAGTCCCTGGATGCGTGACTCCTGGAATGAAACGGATGTATTTACTATTTGAGGACGAGCGAAGCGAGTCCGAAATAGGGAGGATGAGCGTAGCAAATCTGTTGTGATGAGGAAAAGTTCCGAGCCGTTGCAAAACTTATTTTTTCATGGCCTTTAAAACGGATTTCAGTCAAACTCCCACCATTGGGAACTTTATTGGCGATTTTGTTTCCATTAGAGAGTTTGTTTAAAAAGTGAAATAAAATTTTAAATATGTTTCAAGTAGGTTTACGTTTGATTTTAAATAATACTTATTACAGGTTATATTTTTATAATATCTGTTTTATATTGCATAAAGCACCGACTTTGAAATTATTTACAATACTGAACATATAAATAATTTATTTTTAATATAATTTGTTACAAAGGTCAAAAGAAAGGATGAAATAAATATTTAATTTTTCTATGAAAAAGGGCTTTTTTAGACTTTCACATATATTTTTGGCCCTATATTTATACATCACATACTACATGGAAACATATGGAAAACCAAGTCAAAAGGATATGGAAAAATGCTGTTATATATGCTTCAATATGTTGCCATGGAAAAGGGCTGAAACCAATAACTGTAGTACTGCTCGGACTCGCTCCAGTGGTCAAAGCCTGGCCAAGGGTTATTATAAAACCCTTTTCTATATTTTTGAAGCCCCAGTTTTTATAAAAAAAAAATGAGACAAAAATGTTTTTAACAGAAATAAAAAATGGTCCTTCTAT
The DNA here is from genome assembly GCA_018340805.1 of Microvelia longipes. NCBI lineage: Eukaryota > Metazoa > Arthropoda > Insecta > Hemiptera > Veliidae > Microvelia > Microvelia longipes. Next base: position 17,893,486 of record JACMZG010001863.1, on the reverse strand, counting down.
AACTGGATCCGCATAAAATCGTCCCATTATATTTACCCCTTTAAAAATCCAAAAAAGCAATCAAATATCTATCTTTATATTTGTATTATTTATTATAGGGATGAACATAACAATTTGTTCAATTGTAATATTGTAAATTTTAAAAACTAATAAATGTCTATTGAGCTTAAACTCGATAAGCGTGGATGATATCCAGTTGAAAATGGTATCTGGTATTTATTTACCATCTTTGCAGTTTTTCTTTCATATTGCTTTTTCTTGCCTTGGCAAAGGCCCAACAAAGTACAACAAATGAAGGTTGGGCCAAGTAGTGAATTTAATTTCTTACAGTTTGATTCAAATTTCTTATTATAAAAAAAACAATTTTTTTATGGTCAACTAAAACGTTTGACTATATTGACTGCACAAAATTAATTATTATCACCAAGAAATAAAATAATTACTCCAGAGTGGTTTTCGCCCTTTTTACCCATCGGAACCTATTTTTTTTATTTTTACTACTCTTTTTCTTGTTTTTTAATTTCTTTTTTTTTATTGTAATTCTTATTTTTACTCCTAAGAATGTAAACTTCTAATGTAAAGCCATTTTAAATGGTGATCGTTTTTTAGTTACTCTTTACTTACGCATAATACTTAGCACATAAATACTGCTTAAGAAGCTAACAAGGACTGATTAATCGTACTTAATCCGGGAATGCTATCGGAAGGTTGCTGGACGGAGTTCTCTTCAGTTAATCTGGTCCTTGAATATATGAGACTGAAACCTAGAAATTAGTTTTAACCAAGAAACTGAAAAACAATAATTTAATTGACAAATAAATCTTTCTTTAATTCTTTTGTTTAAATTACCTCTTTCGTTTTTGAATGAAACAACGACCTAACCTTGTTCAATAGATAAGGAAAATTTTAAAAAATGCTATAAATGATAGCCATAAACATGAGGCATTAACAATGAGACCCCAAAAGAGCCCAGTAATGTCAATTCAAGAAAGTATTCCTGGACCCTCTAAAAATCCATTTCGGACCCCCAGGGGGCCGAGGGCCCCTTTTTTTAGGGAAAAACTGCCATAGACAATTCCTTTTTTAATTGTATATTAATATTTATTTTTTAATAATTATATTACCTTCAAAATGGAATAAAGCTACCAATTTATTATGCTTAAAAATTATTTGTTAAATAATAAATATAAACATATTTTAAAACGAAAAACAGAAAATTAAAAAAAAAATCTAAAGTATTATTTGTATTCGACAGTCAATATTTGGTCAATAATTGATATGGAAACTCAAAGCTCTTAATCCCTCTCGGACTCATTTTGAAAAATTGATGCTTTAGCAAATAAAATATAAAGCTGGAAAGGGATTTTCAAATATTTGAAATAAATAAATAAATCCATCTCTTTCCTCTCTAAAATAAATAAATCCTTATGGAACTTCAATAAAGAGAATATTTTAAACTTTGAGTAATCCATATTTTTTTTATTTATAATTTGCTTACCAAAGATTTACTGAATCGAAAAGGATAAAAACAGGATTATTTATTATTAATTTGGTAAAAAATCAAAGTTTAAAATTTAGAAAATCCTATGTTTCTAAGATTCTTGAACTGTGAACTTTTTTTTTACACACTAATAAAAATTCAATCCACCATAGAAATATATTATTAGAGGAGGCATACTCCATATTAACACCTTAGTAGGCTTAAAACATCTTTTTAAAACAAGTGTAACCTCGTTGTAACCTACTCAAATGTGTGTTAAATTCTTAGTCACGAATCAAACTCTTACGAATTATTTAAGCAATTTGAAGGCTTTTTGCCTAATGTTATTATTTATTTGTATTTCAAAGTTCTATTGTTTTCGTTACTGTGATTTGTGTTATAAACGTTCTATTGTTTGCGTTACTGTGATTTTGTGCTGTTTAATTTGCATTATAAACGTTTCATTGTATACATTACTGTGATTATCTTTTATTTGTATTAAAGTTCTATTGTGTACGTTACTGTTTATTTGTGTTATAAACGTTTCATTGTATACATTACTGTGATTTGTATCTTTTTATTAAAGTCTATTGTGTACGTTACTGTTTATTTGTGTTAAAACGTTTCATTGTATACATTACTGTGATTTGTATTGTTTATTTGTATTAAAGTTCTATTGTGTACGTTACTGTTTATTTGTGTTATAAACGTTCTATGTGTGCGTTACTGTGAATTTTCCTGTGCATTTGTGTTATAAACTGTTTACGTACTGTGATTTTGTACTGTTTATTGTGTTATAAACGTTTCATTGCAACATTACTGTGGTTTTGTACTGTTTATTTGTATTATAGTTCTGTTGTGTCACTGTTTATTTGTTTATAAACGTTCTATTGTGTGTGTTACTGTGATTTTATTCTGTGTATTTGTGGTATAAACGTTCTATTGTGTACATTATTGTGATTAGTTTACTGTTATTTGTGTTTAGAGAAATATCTTTCATGTAGATCTTATACTTATATAGATCTTATACTCTTTATACAACTTTTAGTTGTATAAAAGAGTCTAATGAGTGCAGTTTTTACTGTTGCTTGATTACAGCAATAAGCGAAGGTGTTCAAATGACTTTTTTTATGTTTTGAAATACAACCAATATGGTTGAATATCCCTAGTAAAATATCTCAATGCAACACACATTACAAGAGTAATTCTTAGATAAAAATTCGCTAAATAAAATAATGAATGGATAAAATTAATTAGATGCTTTAGTAAACTGCTATTTAAACACAAATACTAGTGTGAGAGATACACGGAAGCGTAACAGTAAAATGCAATGATACATCTAGGAACACGACATAGCTCGACATGAAGTCATGTCCCATTCTATATGGTTACGTCTAACTGACGAGCTTTGAGCTTAGGGCTTTGACAGAGTCTAACGAAAAAGCACACTGTGCCCTCTACTTAAAATCTGTTTTCTGGCTGGTCTTGGCAGGCTGTTCATTGAACAAACTAGGTACTTAACCGTGTATTTAACTTACTCTATCCCTGTATTTAAAATATCATAGAAAAACAGGCGCCTGCGCTGCAACACTTTAGCTACATTGTCCTGACACTTGTGCCGATTTAAGTGGCTGGTGGTTCGGTGCTATCAGAAAAAGACAAATGACATTGGTTTAGACATTTTCTTTTCTTCATTTATAACGGAGGTAGTAGGAAAAGTAATGTGTTTGTACTAAAAATCCAAAAACCGAAATTTTCACCTGAATTAATTATCAGTTTTAGGTGTTTTTAAGAACCCTCCTAAGTTGTTTTTCCAAGTTATTTTTGTGTATGTGAGTGCGTTATCATCGCAGCTACCGGTGTGATTATACTCTAGTATAAATTTGAAACTCTCTAGAGTTAAAACTTGGCAAGAAAAATTAATATTACGTTTATTAAAAAAACACACTACAATTAAAAACAATTAATATATTACTAACCACAGTAGTGTAAAAAAAATATAATGACCGGTTTTCGACTTTAACGTCTTCATCAGACTGGTTACAGACTAATGATCAGAACTCTGATGATGACGTAAAGTCGAAACCGGTCAGTTATAATTTTTTTCATACTAGTAGTAGTTCGTCTATTTGGTGAGCAGGGTACTTACAAGAGAAGCGCATAGATCCACACATATAGAAAGAAACCAACTTTTAGTCCGTATTATTTTTGGATTTTCAGTAGCTAAAACGTGATCGTTTGGTAAAAGAACTTAGGGCTCTCATTACTTATTTTGATTTTTCGTTTTCAGTAAATATAGTGTGCTATAAATTCTTTGAAAAGATTTATGACACAGGCTTTAAGCGTCTAGATTTTCGAGAAACTTGTGTATGCTAGTAATAAAATCGAATATTAAATATATTGTATATGCTATCCACCATTGTTGTCTCTGTTATCTATTTTCAAAGCAATCGTAAGATATGTGGACTCCAGGGAATAAGGAAACAGGCAAAGTTTATCCCTGGATAAACTAACGGAATATGTTCCAAGTCCTTTTCCCTAAAAACATTTACTTTCTAATAGAATAAAATGAAAAGAAAATTTCTTTAACTGGAAAGCCCGTCCCGCTTACTGTCCACTAGGTCCATTTCTTTATTGAAAGCTTCGGTTACAAAAGTTTGGCCATTAAGAAAATTGCAATGGGAGTACTTGTACTTGTTCTGGCTCGTTGAAGAAAAACTTGAACTAACTCTGATGAAAAACAATACTCGTCTCTATTTTTATAATAGGAAAAGTAATTAAAAGCGTTTATAACATGTATCATAGAATAACTTAATTTTAATAAGTTTAGCCTAAAAATTAATTGAAGGAACTAAAAACACTATACGGTTTAGGATGAATATATGCTTCATAATCATTAATTTAATAGTAACTTATTAAAAATTATAGTTATCTTATGATAAACATATAACGCTTAATACTTTTCCTTAAAATAGAAGACGAAGTATTGTTTTTCATCAGAAGTTAGTTCAATTTTTTCTTCAACGAGCCAGAACAAGTACAAGTACTCCCATGCAATTTTCTTATATGGCCAAAACTTTTGTAACCGAAGCTTTCAATAAAGAAATGGACCCAGTGGACAGTAAGCGACAGGTGGCTTTCCAGTTAAAGTAAATTTTCTTTTCATTTTATTCTTTAGGAAAGTAAATGTTTTTAGGGAAAAGGACTTGGAACATATTCCGTTAGTTTATCCAGGGATAAACTTTGCCTGTTTCCTTATTCCCTGGAGTCCACATATCTTACGATTGCTTTGAAAATAGAATAACAGAGACAACAATGGTGATAGCATTATACAATATATTAATATTCGATTTTATTACTAGCATACACAAGTTTTCTCGAAAATCTAGACGCTTAAAGCCTGTGTCGTAAATCTATTTCCAAAGAATTTATAGCACACTATATGTACTGAAAACGAAAAATCAAAATAAGTAATGAGAGCCCTAACATCTTTTACCAAACGATCACGTTTAGCTACTGAAAATCCAAAAATTATACGGACTAAAAGTTGGTTTCTTTCTATATGTGTGGATCTATGCGCTTCTCTTGTAAGTACCCTGCTCACCAAATAGACGAACTACTACTAGTATGAAAAAAATTATAACTGACCGGTTTCGACTTTACGTCATCATCTGAGTTCTGATCATTAGTCTGTAACCAGCTCTGATGAAGACGTATAGTCCAAACATGTCAGTTATATTTTTTTTACACTACTGGGGTTAGTAATATATTAATTGTTTTTAATTGTAGTGTGTTTTTTAATAAACGTAATATTGATTTTCTTGCCAAGTTTTAACTCTAGAGAGTTTCAAATTATACTAGAGTATAATCACACCGGTAGCTGCGATGATAACGCACTCACATACACAAAAATAACTTGGAAAAACAACTTAGGAGGTCTTAAAAACACCTAAAACTGATAATTTAATTCAAGTGAAATGTGAAATTTCGGTTTTGGATTTTTAGTACAAACACATTACTTTTCCTACATACCTCCGTTATAAATGAAGAAAGTAAAATGTCTAAACCAATGTCATTTGTCTTTTTCTGATAGCACCGAACCACCAGCCACTTAAATCGGCACAAGTGTCAGGACAATGTAGCTAAAGTGTGCAGCGCAGGCGCCTGATCTTCTATGATATTTTAAATACAAGATGGAGTAAGTTAAATACACGGTTAAGTACCTAGTTTGTTCAATGAACAGCCTGCCAAGACCAGCCAGAAAACAGATTTTAAGTAGAGGGCACAGTGTGCTTTGTTTGTTCAGACTCTGTCAAAGCCCTAAGCTCAAAGCTCGTCAGTTAGACGTAACCATAAAGAATGGGACATGACTTCATGTCGAGCTATGTCGTGTTCCTGGATGTATCATTGCATTTTACCTGTTACGCTTGCGTGGTATCTCTCACACAAGTATATTGTGTCTTAAATCGCAGTTTACTAAAGCATCTAATTAATTTTATCCATTCATTATTTTATTTTAGCGAATTTTTATCAAAGAATTACTCTTGTAATGTGGGTTGCATTGAGATATTATTACTAGGAATATTCAACCATATTGGTTGTATTTTAAAACATAAAAAAGTCATTTGAACACCTTCGCTTATTGTTGTAATCAAGCAAACAGTAAAAACTGCACTCATTAGACTCTTTTATACAACTAAAAGTTGTATAAAGAGTATAAGATCTATATAAGTATAAGATCTACATGAAAGATATTTCTCTACAACACAAATAAACAGTAACTAATCACAATAATGTACACAATAGAACGTTTATACCACAAATACACAGAACAAAATCACAGTAACACACACAATAGAACGTTTATAACACAAATAAACAGTGACACAACAGAACTATAATACAAATAAACAGTACAAAACCACAGTAATGTATGCAATGAAACGTTTATAACACAAATAAACAGTACAAAATTACAGTAACGTATACAATAGAACGTTTATAACACAAATAAACAGTACAAAATTACAGTAACGCACACAATAGAACGTTTATAAACAAATAAACAGTAACGTACACAATAGAACTTTAATACAAATAAAGAATACAAATCACAGTAATGTATACAATGAAACGTTTATAACACAATAAACAGTAACGTACACAATAGAACTTTAATACAAATAAAGAATACAAATCACAGTAATGTATGCAATGAAACGTTTATAACACAAATAAACAGTAACGTACACAATAGAACTTTAATACAAATAAACAATACAAATCACAGTAATGTATACAATGAAACGTTTATAATGCAAATTAAACAGCACAAAATCACAGTAACGCAAACAATAGAACGTTTAAACACAAATAAACAGTAACGAAAACAATAGAACTTTGAAATACAAATAAATAATAACATTAGGCAAAAAGCCTTCAAATTGCTTAAATAATTCGTAAGAGTTTGATTCGTGACTAAGAATTAACACACATTTGGAGTAGGTTACAACGAGGTTACACTTGTTTTAAAAAGATGTTTTAAGCCTACTAAGGTGTTAATATGGAGTATGCCTTCTCTAATAATATATTTCTATGGTGGATTGAATTTTTATTAGTGTGTAAAAAAAAAGTTCACAGTTCAAGAATCTTAGAAACATAGGATTTTCTAAATTTTAAACTTTGATTTTTTACCAAATTAATAATAAATAATCCTGTTTTTATCCTTTTCGATTCAGTAAATCTTTGGTAAGCAAATTATAAATAAAAAAAATATGGATTACTCAAAGTTTAAAATATTCTCTTTATTGAAGTTCCATAAGGATTTATTTATTTTAGAGAGGAAAGAGATGGATTTATTTATTTATTTCAAATATTTGAAAATCCCTTTCCAGCTTTATATTTTATTTGCTAAAGCATCAATTTTTCAAAATGAGTCCGAGAGGGATTAAGAGCTTTGAGTTTCCATATCAATTATTGACCAAATATTGACTGTCGAATACAAATAATACTTTAGATTTTTTTTTTAATTTTCTGTTTTTCGTTTTAAAATATGTTTATATTTATTATTTAACAAATAATTTTTAAGCATAATAAATTGGTAGCTTTATTCCATTTTGAAGGTAATATAATTATTAAAAAATAAATATTAATATACAAATAAAAGAAGGAATTGTCTATGGCAGTTTTTCCCTAAAAAAAGGGGCCCTCGGCCCCCTGGGGGTCCGAAATGGATTTTTAGAGGGTCCAGGAATATTTTCTTGAATTGACATTACTGGGCTCTTTTGGGGTCTCATTGTTAATGCCTCATGTTTATGGCTATCATTTATAGCATTTTTTAAAATTTTCCTTATCTATTGAACAAGGTTAGGTCGTTGTTTCATTCAAAAACGAAAGAGGTAATTTAAACAAAAGAATTAAAGAAAGATTTATTTGTCAATTAAATTATGTTTTTCAGTTTCTTGGTTAAAACTAATTTCTAGGTTTCAGTCTCATACATTCAGGACCAGATTAACTGGAAGAGAACTCCGTCCAGCAACCTTCCGATAGCATTCCCGGATTAAGTACGATTAATCAGTCCTTGTTAGCTTTTAAGCAGTATTTATGTGCTAAGTATTATGCGTAAGTAAAGAGTAACCTAAAAAACGATCACCATTTAAAATGGCTTTACATTAGAAGTTTACATTCTTAGGAGTAAAAATAAGAATTAAATAAAAAAAGAAATTAAAAAACAAGAAAAAGAGTGGTAAAAATAAAAAAATAGGTTCCGATGGGTAAAAAGGGCGAAAACCACTCTGGAGTAATTATTTTATTTCTTGGTGATAATAATTAATTTTGTGCAGTCAATATAGTCAAACGTTTTAGTTGACCATAAAAAAATTGTTTTTTTTATAATAAGAAATTTGAATCAAACTGTAAGAAATTAAATTCACTACTTGGCCCAACCTTCATTTGTTGTACTTTGTTGGGCCTTTGCCAAGGCAAGAAAAAGCAATATGAAAGAAAAACTGCAAAGATGGTAAATAAATACCAGATACCATTTTCAACTGGATATCATCCACGCTTATCGAGTTTAAGCTCAATAGACATTTATTAGTTTTTAAAATTTACAATATTACAATTGAACAAATTGTTATGTTCATCCCTATAATAAATAATACAAATATAAAGATAGATATTTGATTGCTTTTTTGGATTTTTAAAGGGGTAAATATAATGGGACGATTTTATGCGGATCCAGTTATAGAAGGACCATTTTTTATTTCTGTTAAAAACATTTTTGTCTCATTTTTTTTTTATAAAAACTGGGGCTTCAAAAATATAGAAAAGGGTTTTATAATAACCCTTGGCCAGGCTTTGACCACTGGAGCGAGTCCGAGCAGTACTACAGTTATTGGTTTCAGCCCTTTTCCATGGCAACATATTGAAGCATATATAACAGCATTTTTCCATATCCTTTTGACTTGGTTTTCCATATGTTTCCATGTAGTATGTGATGTATAAATATAGGGCCAAAAATATATGTGAAAGTCTAAAAAAGCCCTTTTTCATAGAAAAATTAAATATTTATTTCATCCTTTCTTTTGACCTTTGTAACAAATTATATTAAAAATAAATTATTTATATGTTCAGTATTGTAAATAATTTCAAAGTCGGTGCTTTATGCAATATAAAACAGATATTATAAAAATATAACCTGTTATAAGTATTATTTAAAATCAAACGTAAACCTACTTGAAACATATTTAAAATTTTATTTCACTTTTTAAACAAACTCTCTAATGGAAACAAAATCGCCAATAAAGTTCCCAATGGTGGGAGTTTGACTGAAATCCGTTTTAAAGGCCATGAAAAAATAAGTTTTGCAACGGCTCGGAACTTTTCCTCATCACAACAGATTTGCTACGCTCATCCTCCCTATTTCGGACTCGCTTCGCTCGTCCTCAAATAGTAAAATACATCCGTTTCATTCCAGGAGTCACGCATCCAGGGACTGACTACGCTGGATGCTACTTTTATAATCCATTAAAATTCATAGATATACTTGTTGTATTGAAACGAAACTTAGTGTACTTATTTATTTTGTAAAGGTTTACACTTGAACCAATTTTCAACTTAATTAGATTATTTTCTGATTTTTTACATTTTTTAAAACGTAAACAAGTCATTTGATAAAAGTTGAACTAATGCTAAAAATGAAATGAAACTTGGCACATAGTTTGAATTATACATGGCTACATGCGAGCCAAATCACAAATCGATCAAAACATTTTTCTGCGTTATGAATTTTCGAAATTTGCTGAGTCATTATTGCATGTTAGCGACGTCATAAAAATTATTTCGGACCACACAAATACATTTGAATTTTTGATTTCTGTACCAAATTTCAACTCTCTAGCCAAAATATGCTGGGAGCCATAGAGATATATTACTAGAGGGGCCCTAATGATTGAATTTTGAAACATCGAAAAAGTAACCTGACCACATTCGATTATCATTATCATCAAATAAACAGAACAAAAAAACAGTAAATTATATAATAGAATGTTTAAAATACAAATCACAACACAAACAATCTGTAGGAAGCCCAAAACAATTGATTAATTATAACCTCAACTCCCTCTTGGAGGAGGTTTCAATGAGGTTACACAGAGCCCCTGAGAGCCCCACTAAAAATATTTCAGGCCTCTCAATGTATTAAGATAGGCTATGCTTCCTCTAGTATATATCTCTATGCTGGGAGCTACGATGATAACAGATAAACACACACACACACACACACATTTAGAGTGACATCTATGTGAAACTCAGTTAACAGCCTTTCAAAACACCTGAAGTGGAAAATTCCGCTGACATCCCAGTTTCGGTTTTTTTGCAAACTCAATCATTTACACAAATTTGCTTTTTGTTGCTTTTCACACAATACTTTTTGAAAAGTAAAATTAATATGTTTTAGCTTAATCTCTGATATAAGGATAACATTTTCTAAATAAAGTATTATTATTAGCTAACTTACAAGTCTATACGTAAAACTAATCAGACAACAACGCATGAATCGAATAGTCATGCAAACAAATTGACTTTTAATTGACAAATTGACTGTTCGAAATCAAGCATTCCAAAGTGATTTTTCCCGGCATGCGGACTCTGCGCAAGATTTGTTTTATAATTTTGTTAGATCTGGAAATATTTTAAATTAATTAAATCTTACCCCCCCCCCTCGATGTGTTCATAATTATACAAAATGAAATGAGCTGTAAAGTGGAAAAGTGAAAGATAATTATATTAATTAATTTAAGTATATTTTTACATTAATTAAATTAACGTTTTTTTAACTGAATTTTTGAAAAAAAGGATTAGCAAAACCTTTTAATGAAGGACTTCTTATAGATTAAATTGTAGGATTAAACTTGGTACTCTAAGATTAAAGCATTATTCTAGAACAGATTAACAACAAATAGGAACAGATAAAGATCACACGACGAAAAGGGATTAACTTAGAGCTTCTTTCAGATAAATCCCTCATAGATGTATTGTAAGCTTTACAAATAAAAAGGAAGATAACTTAGGCTTTGACTAATTATAATTATAAGTATTTCAATTTAATTAATTAATTAATATATAATTATTAATATAATTGAAACAACTTTAAACTGCGTTATAATTTGTGTAAAGAGAAAATTGGAAACAAATTAGATGAATATTCAGTTTTAGTGAGTTTTCAAAGAAAAAATAAGCTTATTTTAAATGTATAACATCGCATCAGAAATATTAGATAGTATTTTGCTCAAAAGCTAGAATAATATTGAGTTTAAATTAGGACCTAATGGCTAATAGTAAGATAATGACTTTTGTGGGAAAATACACAAATTAATAAATTATAGTCATACGTTTTTAGGAATTGATCTAAACAAATTAAGAATATTTGTGATTTTTTGAAATGATTGTGGGGTCATTACTGTGGGTTAATAACGTCTAACATGTTTCATGAACAAAACGGTGCTGGACATTAACAAGGTTAATTTTTGCTTCCATTGTTATTTTGATTCGAGAAAGCGTTCGAAAGTTATCGTGTCCCATTAAAACGTCTCAGAAAATATCTCGTACATACATACGATATATATATATATATATATATAATATATATATATATATATATATATATGTATGTATGTATATATTCTTGATCAGTGAATCTCCTCCATTTACCTTCTACGTCTACCCCTCTCCATGAACCTAACCTCATTTTTTTGCTAAAAATAAAATAAAATTAAGAAAGGAGAAATAAACATATGTATAATTTTAAGTATTAGTACACAGTATACCAGCAAAAAAAATATTGCACATTTATTCAAAATATATACAAATTGCACTTAAGATTCTTATCAAGGCAATAACAATATTGTTATGGAGGCAATAATATTTTCATTTTCTATCCTTTTTATGAAGGGCTTATTATAACTATAGTACGACCTACGGCTAAAATCAGTTGACAGTGCGGGAAAATAGTGTTGTGGAACCAATAAGGTTGGCTTGATTTTAAATTGAGGGCGTGGTTTAACATCCAGGACTAACCTCAGTGGTTCCCTCCCATTATTTTCCCACCCTGTCAACTGATTTTAGCCTTGCGTTGTATTATAGGATTAAGAATGTTGGCTATTGTGTTTAACTCATTATGAAGAAAAAGGGTTGCTTAGTGATCCAGAGGCAGACTGCCATAATAAAATAAGACCTGATAGTCCATATACTTCCCTCATTAAATCTATTCAGGTCGCAAATTTTACTTTTTACTGTAATAGACAAGGAAAAGTAAAACTATGTAATACAGCTCGTGTTAAAGTTAAGCATTAATGGGTCTAAGGATTCTTAAGACTTTAAATCCTAAGTTGTTTAAGTATCTAACAAAACCAACACCAAATGTCTAGGGTATATTAAAATCAATAAAGTTTCTTAGCAGACTTTATCTTTTAAAGTGGTAAGTTAAGCAGGAACCATTAGTGTTGAAATTTAATAACAACTCAAGACATGCTTAACTTCTGCAAAAGCAAGAAAAGAGGAAAAATAGTTAAAATGATCAGTTTCAAGCACAAACAAACCTGAAGAGAATATGTTTTGAAAAGTAAAGCTAATCGGCAGGTTTCGAAAAATGCAAATCTGATTAGAGATTTGATTAGGATTAGGACCTGATTAGGGATTTGATTAGGATTAGGATCTGATTATCTGATTTGATTTGGGATCTGATTAGGGATTTGATTAGGATTAGGATCTGATTATCTGATTTGATTTGGGATTTGATTAGGGTTAGGATCTGATTATCTGATTTCATTAGATGATTTGGGATCTGATTAGGGATTTGGAAGAGACAATATAATATTCAGACGGCTTTCCTTTTCAGTGATCCTTATTAGAAAATCTCTTCCTTGTAAGTGTAAAATCGTTTCAAAACAAAGTCAAAGGTAAATTAAACCTGAGTTTAGATTTGTATAAGAGTCGACGTGAGGACATTAACAGTTTTCTCTTACCACGCCCTGTTCTATCCTTTACTCAGGAGAGACTTAAATTTAATTAAACTCGTTGTTTCTACAGGGGAAAGAGGAAAGATTTAAAATGTTTTACCATCCACTAGGTGCCCCAGAGTCCATCACAGTAAATGGACTAACCTCTTACAAAATATTTTACTACATTTTTCAACCCAACAAAAAGATTTTTAATTTTCACTTTTTTTAAAAAAATTAAGGATTTTTTTGTTGCCTAAAACGCTTCAAAATAAAGAGCTTAGTGTTAAAATAAATTAATTATTTTACAACACAAAAACAGGTACCTTGTTCTACCTGGGGCTCTTTATTGCGGCTAATGGATTATTTAGTGATTAAACTTTTTTTTATTAAACATAGTATAATTAAAGTGAAAAATCCTGACATTTATAAATGAGTCAGATGTTGGTTTTAGAGGTTTTTGTTATTAATTAAAACGGGGTGTGGTAGGCAAGTATTGATTCATTAGACATTTTTCAAAACTTTTAACACCTAAATTCAGATAAATTTTAACAATTCAAATTTGTATTTTTAATGATAGTAATAAATTATTGCCTCTATGATTCATGTATTGTAAATATATAAGGCAGGAGATTAGTGTTTCTTGTCAACAAATATACGTCAAACAAAAAATGTGACAGGTCGACGAAAAATTTAATTAATTATGAACTAATTCTGCATGGCTTATTTTAACTATTCAAATTTGTATTTTTAATGATAGTAATAAATCATTGTCTCTATGATTTATGTATAGTCATCATGGTATTGTATTGTATTGTATTATTGTATAGCCATTCATTCTAATAGCCATTAGAATATAAATTATACGTATAGGGCCGATGACTTTTTTTAATTCTTTCATATAACTTTTCCAAGTAATAGCTCCAAATTTACTTAACTCGAAATTATTAGCACTATTGTAAAATGTATTAATTGTTGACAGTTTTTAATAAAAGCTGTTTACTCTTCCATTATTATTTGAAAGCGTGTCTGTCTGTCTGTACACATATTTGCTACCGCAGCATTCTTCGAAAAACATTGGTCTGAGTCTGATGCAAAATTTAGGGAATGTTAGTAGTATTTAGGGCAAGGTCCTATGCATTCTTTAAGAATGTATGGGCTATTCTTAAAGAATATCATTCAAGTACATATGTACATTCAAGTACCTCGTTTGGGCGGTTCAAAATGGCAGTCATGTAATAAATAGTGTTTGGTGGAGAGTGTTTAGTGATATGTTTAAAACTTTTCTGAAATGAAATGCCAAGTAGGTGAAGGATGTGACCTATAAATATCTATTTGAAAACCATCATATGCTAGTTATTGTGACGTAAAATAAAAGATTATTTAGATAAAAAATCTAGAAGTCTTCATAGAATGAAGACCTCGATGAATAAATCAAATGAACCCGGCCCGAAGTCGATACTAAAAAATAATTTCCGAGTAGGGTGTCGTTTTCGATGATTTTTGGGGTGCTGAATCTAATGAAACCGGTTCAGAGTCGATAAGGTACTAGATCGAATCTTGCTACCGGTGCTAATTTTTTATCGTCTTTTTACAGTATTTAAGATTATAGCTTCAAAATAATTCTAGCGTTGAGGTCCGCAAGTCATGCGAATTTTCTTGGAAATGCGCGTTTTCTTGCTTATCAATCCATTTTTCAATATATATAATATAAATTAATATTTTATATTTATATTATTTATATATAATATAATATATATAAATTAACCTAAGCAGAAGCGTCACAACTTGTTATTTAATTTTTCAAAGAAAATGCGCTACAAATTAGCATAAGCTAAGCTTCAAATGAGTGCAAATAATGCTGTTCTGTGTAGTGTATAGTCTATGGGATAAATACACGTATTTTCTTTACAGATATTGAAAAAAATAAACAACAAGTTGTGACGCTACCCCTCAGGTCATTAAATACATACCGAAAAATTAAGCAAAAATCGGATTGATAATCGGATGATTCTATTCTAGGTTTAGTAATAGCATTTGATACTCAGGCAAGCTGGGAACGATATAAACTGATGCTCTGGTGTAGACTGATGCTCTTAAGTGACAAGGGCTATATTTCAGGCAATTATTATTCGAAGAATAATAGTTCCGACAAGTTTTTTGGGATAATTTTCATAAGAGTGACTTTGATTAATGTAGGCTGATGGAGGTGGCCTTGTGTTAGCACGAAATATCCGTCTGCCATTTATCTTTCAGTCTTGGACATTGTACTTTCAACAGAGATGGACTCAAGGAAAGCCTTATCTCTAAGTTTTCTTCATCCCTCTTATTCATTCTATGTTGAGTCCTTCACAAGGAAAGGGTGTTACTTGAAGGATGTTTTAGAAAGGTCCTGCAAGCTGGTCTTAGTGTGATAAGAACAGCCTGTTAAACTTTACTTATCTCCACCCCTTTCTTTAACATTCTCTTCTTCTCCAGAATAAAACACTTCTTTAAACCCAGAGATAACTCAAGAGGGCTATAATGCCCAAACAACTCCAACCTAATACAATTTAAAACAGTAATTTTAAACAGAATACATTTTGAAAATTATTCGGCGAAAATTCTTGAATGTTTTAAGATGAGTTTAAATGGAGTCTATCTCAATAAAACCTAAAATCTGTTTGCATTTAACGATCTAACCCGATCTAGAACCCCCCCCCTCCCCAGGTGAAAGCTATCAAAAATATTTATAATTCTTTACAATTATAACTCGCATAGATGTCTTTTATCATCATCTTTACAATCATACAGATATACACTAGAGGGGGAATAGCCTACCTCAATACATTGAGAGGCCTAAAATATATTTTTGGGGCTCTCAGGGGCTCTGTACAACCACATTGAAACCTCATTTGTGAGTTAAGGTTATAATAAATAATTTTACATCGGCTTCCTGTACATTGGCTTTTATCGACAAGTTAAACATTAATGTTAAAGCTTTTTAGTGTATAAATAATCATTCTAAAGTTTTAAATGTTAAACGTATAAAATTCTGTTGGAAATATCAGATTATATTGAATTACAAAGAGAATTATTTCTAAGCTACATCCAAAGTAGATCGTTATTTGATAACAATGAGAAAAGATTTTCCTCTATCAAAAAAAGGTTTTCCTGATACCCTGGAAAATAGTATTGTTTAAATAAAAGGATAGTTTTATCTGCAGTGATACCAAAATACTTTTGGAATCTGTTATAATGCCTTGTTGAGTCCGTTCCTAAACCTACTGGCTATTTTTTCCTTGCTCCCGAGTCAATAGAATCCTTTTTCCAATTTTCCTCTGGTTTCCTTTTTATTCTTTTTGACCAAAATATCTTTTTTTGCTTTTATTCTGACCTTAAACTGGCTTAGATCCAGCAGAACAAGAAATATACTTTGTAGGTTCGGTAAAAAAAAGATAAAGTAAATTTTTCCATTTACATTATTGCTTTTGGGATTACTCAATTTTAATTAGTATTGAGGGGAAATCAAAAGTTATATAGAATCTCTTTCAATTAAAACATTCAAATTAATAAGTAATTAACAATAAATAAGTAAAGACAATGAATAATTATTTTTTACTTCATTAAACTGTGAAGGATTCGGTGTATAGCGTACCCTAAAAAACTTAAAAACGTAGCGTAACCTAAAAAACTTAAAAACGTAGCGTAACCTAAAAAACTTAAAAACGTAGCGTAACCTAAAAATTCAGGCGCAGTTGAGCAAATTTTCTTTGGAATGCGTGTTTCCGTGGTTAATAATCCATTTCTTGCTAATGGATCCGGTTTATGCATTTTAACTTGAGCAGTTACTCAATTGTCAAGGACTTCACGTTACTCATTTTTCTGTATTTTTCAAAGGAAATGCGCATCATTATCCTTTTAGTTATACAAAACTATGCCTCTAAAATTGACAGTTCTAACCATTATTTGCTGTCGTTTAATGCGAAATGCCCCGATCTAAGCATACAAGTTGATAGTAATTGTCCGACAACGAACGCGTTCTATCTAGGCATATTCTATTCATGCAATATTTTGGGCAGTAGTTCCAAAATATTTGACATAGTTAGTAGTTTGTCCCTAGGAAATTTACTCAGCTTAAAACTACAAATTCCGTCTTTTCCACAAGAATATCTATATTTAAATAGCAGAGCTGGCTTTCGGCTTTCGCCATCAATTGTGCCGGAAAGGTGAGTCTTTTTATATGTTGTCAAAAATCTCCGTTAAGGGCTTGGAGTCTGCTCCAAGCCCTTAACGGAAATTTTGGACAACATATAAAGACTCACCTTTTCGGCACAATTGATGGCGAAAACCGAAAGCCGGCTCTGCTATTTAAATATAGATATTCTTGTGGAAAAGACGGAATTTGTAGTTTGATGTTATGAGTAATCCACAGCGTAGTAACATACCAATTTACTCAGCTTTCTAACAAGATCAATTTCGCATTTCTAGCTTGAACAGTTTAAACGCTATTAACAATTTTTTGATGAGAGGTCAAATATATATATTTTTTTTAAAATATTAAATTTGACCTTGTGGGAAAACGTTTGGAGATCGGGGTTTATATTATAGACCATTTTTTGTTCCCTTTTAGGAGCACTATCACCTCCTTCTTTGGTGGACACTTTATAAAACTTTCATGAAGACTTTCCCATTATTATTAACCTTATCAAAAAAATTTACGTTCTCAAGGCGTGTCTTTGTGTGTAGTTACGAGCATATAATATTATATAATATCTGTTTGTATAGAAATACAAACAGATATTTGTATTGATGAAGTCCAATTAAAATGAAACAAAATACAATTTGTTGAATTACTGTTCGAGTGAATTTCTAAAATAAAATAAAAAATACAATATAAATCAATACCGACCACACCCGTTATTAATTAATAACATTTTATAAAATTGTGCTTCCCCCCGTTAATATTTAATGAAAGGTAAAACTTATATTTTAAAAGCAATCAATAAATACTTCTAATATTATTAATCTCTCTAGAGAAAAATTTAATCAAACTTTTTTAATCAGAAAATAACTCATTAGCCACAATAAAACCTCAGAACGGAGAAAGAGCTTTAGAAAAGTAATTTATTTTGTTTTAACACCTAGCTCTCAATTTTAAAAGCATTTTTATTCAACAAAACAGGAATTTTTTGCAAGTGAATAATAAAAAAAAGATTATAAAAAGGAAATTTTCGGTATGAGGTAAAAAATGTTGTAAAATATTTTGTAAGAGGTTAGTCCATTTACTGTGATGGACTCTAGGGCCCCTAGTGGATGGTAAAACATTTTAAATCTTTCCTCTTTCCCCTGTAGAAACAACGAGTTTAATTAAATTTAAGTCTCTCCTGAGTAAAGGATAGAACAGGGCGTGGTAAGAGAAAACTGTTAATGTCCTCACGTCGACTCTTATACAAATCTAAACTCAGGTTTAATTTACCTTTGACTTTGTTTCGAAACGATTTTACATTTACCAGGAAGAGATTTTCTAATAAGGATCACTGAAGAAGAAAACCGTCTGAAGGGCTGGGCTCCCCTAAATCCTTAATCTCATTTAGATTCGTCCTTTTTGAAACCTGCCGATTAGCTTTACCTCTCAAAACCTATCCTTGTTAGATTCTCTTGTGCTTACAACAGTCAAACTTTAACTTAGTTAGAACAATTTTTCCTCTCGGTTCTGCAGAGTGCTGTATTTTTAGATAACCGCAGGGAAGCAACCTTTCCTTATTTGAGATTAAATTTCGACACTAATGGTTCCTACCTAACTTACCACTTTTCAAGTTAAAGTCTTTTAACAAACTTGATTGATTTTGAACTTTGTTGAATTCTTAGATATGTTCTGCGTTGGTTTTGTTAGATACTTAGACAACTTAGGACTTAAAGTCTTTAGAATCTCAAACTCCTTTATGTCTAACTTCAACACCAACAATATTACAAATCAACTATAAATTTATAATGATTGCTTGTTAAATCATTTACTTTCCAGTTTTCTGAGAATTCCTCTATGGAAAGTTATCATCTCCTATTACTTCGAATTCTCCAAATTGTATAGCTAAAGACATAGTGGTATAACTAAAGATCTATTAGTTCAGCTAACAGGAATTAGAATAACTAAAGGACTAATGATATTGGTGGAAGTTTACACCGAATATCGGGATAAGTGACATCACACCTGTATATGTATATGGAGGACTGTAACCATAAACAAGCGGTTAGCGGATACTTTAAAGAAGAACGAGGCGGTACCTGTTGGTTAGCGGCGGGCGGAGAGCTAGGCTCGAGTATGTATAGCGTCAAGACGCACACGCACACTGTTTTCTTCTTGTATTTTCACACCTTTCTTCCGTACATGAACGTTGACCGCACAACAGTAAACAATTATTATCTGAACGGTTTAAACTCATTATTATTTCATAATTATTTTACCAGATATATAGCTAAACAATAGTTTTTTATAAGTTTTGTAGCGAATTTTCGATTTGAACTCACAAAATCGATTTTATGAATTCTTTCTATGCATTAGTGAATTTCAGTATTTTAGATTTCTTTAGATCCCACATCTAATTTGTACCAATTTTCTTTTTGAGTTGATGTGGTGGCTTAAGATATTTTGTTTTGGGGATGCGGCAGTGCCCCCGCCAAGTCTAGCGGACACTGGTGTACACCATCCTTTACAGGAAGTATCTCGAGGCTATTTTCACCCCCTCCTATCTTTTTATTAAGAACATAAAAGATATCATTGTAATAGCAACAAAAAGATCTTTTTAAGATCTGACCCATTTTACCGAATTTCATATCTTTACAATGGTAAAGATATGAAATATGGTGTTGTGATATAATGGCTCAAAGTTAGGGAGTTATGACTCACTCACTCACTCATCAAATTCTAAGGCACTTCCAGCAATTGTTCACACTTGAAAGTTGGCATATGGATAAATGTTGACTTGAATATCAATGAAAAATTGTCAAAATCTAACTTTTTCTGTAACTCCTACCTATAATATGTTCTACCTAAGTTAAAAGGAAATCCTAACCTCAATTTTACGTATAAAGAAATATTTTGACAACTAGCGCAACCTAGTAGAGCACACAACGAGAGTTTTAATTAGAATGAACATAACAAAATATTTTTGCGAAATTTATCTATTGTTTAATTAAAAAAAGAGAACTGTTTAGTTTTGAATAAATGGTGTAATATGCAGTAACTAATTAATAATTTAATAATATTTCTTGGCGTATTTTTGTAGTAAAGATGTTTAAGCATACAAAAAGGAATTTAGCGTAAAAAGTGGTGATATCATTGAATAAGCCAAGTTGCTGGTTCCTAATAATGCTTGTAAATATATGAGGGCTTGGCGGATTCACTTATTTTTGCTTAGCTATTACGCAGCACACACAGCACTGCATTAGCTATATTATAAGCTTAATATTATGCTAATTATGAAGCTCATTATTGTTAGCTTATCAATAAGCTTATTCAATAGGCTGAATATATTATTAAAGTGTATGTTTACACTGTTGCATAATGGCCAAGTCACATAGTGAAACTGCCAAGACCTTATGTATTTTGAAAAAACCTATATATATAGCAAAAATAGATTTATTTTGAAAGAAAGCGATTGCACTAGTTTAGGGAGTTTATTTATATTTAATAATAGTTATTCATGGTACAAGGGAGTAAAAAATGCTATTATTTTCCTGAGCAGTTAGTTGGTTTTCTAAGGCGAAAGCCGAGGGAACCAAACCATTTTACTCCCGAGGCAATGCTGAGATAGTTATGACTATTAACTCCCCAAGCGAAGCCGAGGAAAGAAATTACGAGGGAAAATAGTATTTTTCTCCCAAGGTGTAGACAAGATTTTATCTCCAGGTGTTGATGTCATCATTATTGATTACTAATAATTATTCATTGCTGATTATTAATGATCAGTATGAAAATAATTTAATGATTGCTGTACTCTTATTTTCATAAGTTTTGAATTTTATTCTACATTTATTCTAAATTTTAGGGTTGCTACCCCCCCCCCCCAAACTTCTCAAAAACAAGGATTGCTCTAAGCAGCTTCTTTTGGCCTGAATCGGATTTGAAGCCAATCTAAATTTTTTGGTCGGGAACCCCCTTATAAATTTTGAGGGTGCTGCTCCCAAAAAAATGTATACTACCATAAATAACTTCTTATGACCTGAAACGGATTTTAAGCCAATAAACAATTTTTTTTGGTTGGGGCTTCTCAAAAATATTTGGGGTGCTGTCTCCGGGATGTGTAACGCAAATTGATCGGTCTTCTTTAAAAAAATGTAGGGGATATCACTTCCAAAAATGGATTTAATTGGCTCTCCCTCAGGAGTGAAAAGTGCTTCTTTACTGCCTGAAAATTTTCTTTTAGAAATTTTTTTTTCAATTTTTTCAAACTCATTCAATTTTTAAAAATTTCCACCACTTTTTATTTAATACTTTATAAGTTTAAAGTAAAATATGATATACAATACGTAAGTAAAATAAACATAGAAGCTTTGTGCCATACCTGGCAAAGTATTTTAAAAGAAATTTAAAGAGAAGTAATTTATATATAAAAGAATAATAATTAAATAAAATAGAACTAGAAATAATTGAAATGGAAAAAGTCGCCTTTTAAATTATTTCCATGAGAATGATCAGGGAATTATTCATAACTTTATGATATAAATTAAGAAACTTTTTCCTTGGAATAAGTTGAAACCAATGCGCCATGCTCAACATAAACTTTTTATTTAAAAACTGGAGCACACTTGACTAAGCAGGATTTAATTATGGTTCTCAACATTTTTATCCGGTGGAAATTTTTTACAAGGCACTTATAGACCTCTTTTGTTCCGTAAAGAGAATTATTATACAGGAATTGATATACTAATAAATACATAAATACTTGAAGTGAATAAATAAAGATAGATGATTACAAATTATAATAGATGCGTAAGGATAAAATTGAGTTAGCTGTAAAACCATTAAAAAAATTATTATACAGCCATTAAACACTATACAGTAAAATTATTACTCAACACAGGCTAAGCAAAACTAATACAGCACCAACCTTGGTTGCCTAAAATGTTTTTTAATTTCGAAAGCCTACTATAATATAAATTATTTTCTAAAATACAACATAAATGCTACTTTCTAATGATTGTAACTTGTTCTGTTTCCTTCTAATTTGAGACTTATTTTATTTTAATTTAAGTGTAAGTTTAGCTTTGTCATAGAATTTTATATTTTAATGGCAAATAAAGATATTTATTTATTTATTAAATTGATAATATCCCAATAGTTCCGTGATGTTATAAAATGAGACCAAGTTTGGTCAAAGTTACGCTGGAGACCTGTTAAATTCTGTCCCATTTTATGTGTTACCAAGATATTTGTGACAAAGGACTAATCGGAACTGTGACCAGTGGCTACATTAAAATTTTTCCTTTGCCCTTACAATGACTTTTTCATATTTTAGGAACAAATGAAACGGAGGAATGTTTAAAAGAACCTCTACAGGTTAAGTAGGTACTCCTTTCATCGGACCTTGTATTCTCCTGCTACTTCTAGATGCTGTTAAGAAAATTATAGAGAGTTTGGCTAACCAAACCAGAAAATATTTTGTTACATAATATGTTCTAAAGATATAATTCTTTCATAATATAATTAGAGAACCTATAGGATCTGAGAAAAATTAATGGAACAGTTTTAAAACTAGGAATAATACTATGATAATTGCTCCTGAAATACAAGAATAATGAATTGCATTGCAACAGGTCATCGTGATAGAGTCTAAAGCAGGGAAAACAGAAGACTGTGTACTGTTAGACTTAAAACAGTATTGGTTGACTGTTGCTATCAATGCCTTATCAATTTGCCTCAGCACAAATATGAGTATTTGTGCAGAGGCTTTTTCTTCTTTAATTTATAAATAATTAACTCTACAATGATTGATATCCTCAATTTCCAAGCTTTTGTTTTCGCAAAGAATTAAAAGAAAAGAGGAATTCCATAATAAGCTCTACTTTTACGCTTCATTGTCTAATTTTTTATATTAATACACACTGACAACAAATTTATTACGCTTAATAATAATTTTAATAAAATAATTAGATTAAATGTTTAAAAAATAGGCATAAACCAATACAAAGAAAAAACCAAAACATCCTTGTTTGCGTAAGCTGAGAAAAAATATGATCTTCTTGAAAAATTGACTAATTACTATAAGTTCTAGGACGAGCATAAATGAAGTCCATCTTCATGAAAAGAAAGATAAAGAGTGTCTCCACAGAAAACTTTGTTTATTCACAAATTACCATTGTTTTAATTACCACAAATAAACCATGGCTTTCGGCCAAACAAGACCCTTTTTTCTTTTATTTTTATTAACGGTAATTTTATTTTTTATTTATTCTTTTTATTTTAATTACCATCGTACCTTTCTTATATTTTTATTTTGTTATCTTTGAGTCTTTAATTTTGTATTTTCAAATATGTTTGTCAGGCTCTGATGATGGCCTCTTGTTAGACCGAAAGCACTTTGCTTAATTTGTAAATAAACAAAGTTTTCTGTGGCTAGACTCTTCATCTTTCTATCATATGGATATTTACTCTAAATATAATTAAAATCGCTCTTTTGGTGACCCATTTCTCATAGTAACTAAAAATTACAAAACGCCATCTATCATTACTCTTGTCAGTAAAATGACCATAATTTATTTTATTTTATTAACAGCTTATGCCTCACAACTTATTATGGTCTTGGGTTAAAGTTTGTTTACTTGATTCCTTCCTTTCTTGTTTACATTGCAAAAAAACTGGAATATATTTTTAGAAAAATTATTCCTGGAAAATAAATTGCAACTTTCCAGATCATTTAGACTTGATTTAAAAACATTTCTTGCACCCTTTAATACTGTGGACTGATTTGTCTAAATCATTGAAAATTATCGACTAACTTTGACCATTCATGTAGATAAGACGGGATTTTTAGTAATGACTTGTATATATCAACACATACGTCTTTAAAGATATCGTGTATATGTCTATCAGCTGTTTTTTATTGTATGGGAAACACAAAGAGGGTTGTTAAAGTGTAAGTAGAAGGATGTTAACACGAGTACACTCAAGTATCCTGTCACTCGAGTGACAAAGATAAAATGGTTTTAGTAAGTACTTAGGAAGACTCATCTTGAGCTATAGGTGCTGAGTGGGCAATGTTAGTATTGTACTAACATTACAACGTGACCCTATATTGCAAGATTTACCTTCTCTATGAAGTAGAGATGATATCGAACGCAATATCCTGTTCTGTAGACTACGCATGAAATCTATTGCACTTAAATAATATCCTTCAAATAAAAACATTTAAGAACTAAGTTTTACTATTTCTCATTTATACCGTAGGTAGATAGGAAAAGTATTGTGTTTGCAACAAATCTGGAACCGGGATTTCACCTAAATTATCTGTTTCAGGTGTTTTTTTTAGATCTCTTGTGTCGTAATTACAAAGTTCTGTCTATGTGTAAGTGGGGGTGCGTGTGTATGTGTGTGACTGTCATTATCGTAGCTTCCGGTGTATTTATACAAGAGAGTTAAAACTTGGCACAAAATCAATCTTTATGTTTAGTTTAGTGCTATCTGGAGAGTATTTATTGCTATCCCGCAATAATGACAGACAAATATTCGAAAATTCATAAAAGGCAGAAACATGTATTGATCGGTTTCAGAGTTTGCACCCATGTTTATATATAAGACAAATACATGTGCCAAGTTTCATTTTTTTATCAGAATTAGTTCATTTATTATCGAATAACAAGTATACGTTTTTTTTAAAAAAATACGGCAAGTATATCCATGGTTTTTGTTAGATCAGCATCGTTAAGCAATCTTAAGCATTATCGAGCAGGTCAGTTAATCAGTTAAAGTATGCAGCATCCAGCGAAGTCAGTGCCGGAATCGGTGACCACTGAGAATAAACTAATGTATTTATTATCTGAGGGCGAGCAAAGCGAGCCCGAAGACTTATTGCAGTATAAATTTGGCACCTTGAATATTTTAAGGACTACCGAAGCGATTCCGAAGTAATGAGAATGAGAGTAGCGTGTCCCATGTGGTGGGAAATAGGTGAGGTACCCTGTAATCAATTTTTATTGCTATCTCACCATTAAGGTTATCTCCAAGCAGTGGCGTAGCCAGGGGGGGCTGAGGGGGCTTCAGCCCCCCCCTCCCCGAAATTTTTACATAACCTAAACCCGCAATAAATGAGTGAAAAAAATACAACCTATAAAAAATATATAAAAATAATAAATTACATAACATATATTTTTAACATTGAACTTATAATATTAATATAATATATAAAAAAATATACCATGAAATTGAAAGATATAAAATAATTTTGAAAACATTGCACAATATACAAATATACAAATATATAATATATATATATATATATATATATATATATATTATATATATATATATATATATATATATATTCAGCCCCTCCTGAAATTAAATCCTGGCTACGCCACTGTCTCCAAGGAAGGTTTCTCAGTCTCCAAGAAAGAATTAACTAAGAAACTATATTCCACTATATGCTATCGTAGCATATTTGAGTTATTCGAGTTAATCTCTTAGTAAACTTATTTATAACGTCAAGAGATACAATTGTACCAAATTTCAACTCCGATTCAAGCGTACACACTCGTATGTTAGTCATATACATGGCTACATGCGTGCCAAACGTCAATCGGATCCCATCACTTTTACGAGTTTTATGATGAGTCATTATTGCGGGTTAATGACGTCATCAAAAAATATTTTCCTACTACAGCGATAGACTGATTTAAGTACACTTAAATCTCTCTCGTAAGTATTTAAGTACATCTTAACTCTCGAGCATAATTGCAAAAACCATTTAGGAGGCCTTAAAAACGCCTCCCGGTTTCGGATTTTTTTGCAAACACAATACTTTTCCTATATACCTATAGAAATGAGGAAAAGTAAAGACGAACCTAGTTTACACAAAAAGGTTAAAATTATCATAACTGAATAATTTAATTTAATTCTTGGTTCCTCTCTGCTTAGTCACAAACCATGTGGTATGAGCCACACCGGTATTGTTTTTCAAATCTATGTCTCCTTTAGGCACAATAATTTTTTCAATTCTTTCTTAAATTGACACCCTAGTTCGCTTCTTTATACGTTTCGAATTACTAAAAAAATAAACCTATAGAATTTTCATTGGGTTAGAGGAACTTACACACTTACACAAGTATAGTAGTGTAATACACTTTGGTTGTCGTGGTTGTAAATATGAGGAATCGCAAAAAAAACTGAAACCCATATTAACTTAACAGGCATTACAGAGTCCCGAGAAATTATGTGCCTTAAATATTGGTGACTGCAGCTATTATATTGGTACCTTAAAGCGTCCAAATCGTTTATTGCTTGTTTATAGATTTTTTTTGTTAACGATATAGGTATAATTATCAGTGTTTTTTTTTGTAATTATGGTCTAGGATCACTTTAAACTATGTATTATATAATGAAGAGGCTGGCCATAAGCATGCGGACCTTACTTAAAACCAAACAAAATAAATTCTTAACAAATTTAGTTTTGGACTATTAAGAATTAAATTCTAGGTAGATTATGAAGAATTCAGTCCTTTAAATTTTTTCTGTATATTTACATTAATTTTGTTTTTGGTGTTGGTAAGGTATAACTAGTTTTTGGAGATGGTTGTTTGTTTTGGTTTATTTTTTTTATTTTTTAACACTGATGATGCCTGGTTTCGCCAGGCATTAGTAGTAGTAGTAGTAAGAGTGGGGAGGTCAAGCCTGGTGAGTAGACCACACCATTGGGTCCTTTTCACCAACCCCAAAGTCAACCACCTATCTCTGTACTTCCACTACTTTCTCCTCGTCGAACCTCCTGCTACGATGGATGAAAGTAAGAATGTCCTGCCATCTTAGAGACTCCATTTCCTCTTCGAGTAGCGTTCCAGTTCCAAATATTTGAAACCTGAGCCTTCCAAACCCTTCACACGTTGCCAAATAGTGATAGGCTGTTTCTTCCTCATTGTCTTCACATATTGCACATATTGGGCTCTCAGTCACCTTCATTAGGGCTAAATGCCTATTAAGCCTGCAGTGCCCAGTGATTACTCCTACCATAAGTCTGAGACTAGACTTACTCAAGTCAAGAAGCCATCTAGATTTTCTTCTATCTAATGTTGGAAATATCATCTTTGACTGTCTACATCCGGTGTTGTTTTCCCATGTGATTTTAGTTTCCTTCCAAATCCAATTTTTTACAAGGGATTTGGCCTGCCTTCTTGTCCAATCTACTGCAGGCTCTGGCCCACAGAAGTCTGTAGATGTCCCGTTTTTAGCTACTTCGTCGGCTTTTTCGTTTCCAGCTATGCCAGTGTGTCCAGGGACCCATATCACTTTGACCTTTAAGTGTTCAGATAGTGCCAGGCAATAACAACAGAAGTTTCTGTTGTTAACTCCTGGTTTTGCTAGGAATCATGGCGAAACCAGGCATCATTAGTGTTAAAAAATAAAAGATACACCAAAACAAACAACTAAATCTAAATAAACAGAAAATGTTTAAAGGACTGAAGTCTTCGTTAATCTACTTAGAATATAATAAATATTCATTATCAAAGATTAATATGAATAGTAGCTAATCTGAAACAATTGTTGGATTGTTCAATTGATTTTCATCTTCTTTTCTCTTTCTAAGAATAGGCCTTAAAAACCTATCAAGGCTATTATTATTCATAGCTTTTGATATACTTTTAACGAATCATCGGGTCAGGACGTTTTCAAATAAAACAGTGTCATAAGTTTATTTTCTTTTGGAAACTCTGCAAAAGAAATATATTCATTCCCATATTGCAATAACCATCTTCTCTTTAGTTAGCTTTTGTTGTACATATGATGATAAAATTGATTGAGTAGGGGGATTTTCTATTAAAAGAGTTGCATAAGCTCATTCTCCCTTGGAAAATTCGCTGAAAATAATATTCGCTGAATTTTTCGCTAAAATCTGTCGGAATTGATTAATAATTCACAAATAAAAAATAAAAAGATATCTGTAATATGCACCTGTATGATACAAGTAATTATATGGGGACTAAGACAAGTTGTAATGCGGGTAGGAATGTTGTAACGACAAGATATTGCTCTCTACAACTTTACCTTGTTTATTCCATTCATAACAATATCAAGATTCATTGTCAACGCTCTTCCATCTACAAACCCGCATTACAAACAACTACCCTTGTAAATATAAAAAAGAAACAGCAATTCATTTTTTTGAGATGGAAGAATTAGAGTAAAGGGATGCTGAGGGAGACGCCCGTTTGTCTAGCTGTATCCCAATACCACCCTAGAGCGACTAGGGCGCACGCGTGAGTTTGCGAGCCGGCCCCAAGGCGCCCTTCATCCAGCCACTACCTACCCCGCGCTCGCCCCACATCTGCCCTTATAACAGGTGACCAAATCAAACCCTATTCCACGCTGTCACTATTGCATCTATTCTAAAATAAAAATATTTTTTTAATTTATTTATAAAAATAGTTCTATTTGTCTAAATTTTATTTTTAACTAAACGCTTACTTCTTTTATTTCGGTAATATAAAATCAAGTCTCGTTTATTTTGTTCTTAACTATAATTTTTATTTCCTCTTTAAACTACTTTTTATCATTATTAAAAACTATTTCATGTTTATATTTTTTATTTTTTATGTGTAGTCCTTTTTACTATTTATTTATTATTATTTTCGATGTTCACTATAATAAATGTGTAGTTATCTATTTTATTTTTATACGAAAAATAATAATTAAAAACGGTATGAACTTTGTGTGTTAGTCTTTGCATGTTAAAATTGTTGTTAAATTTAAAATAAAAAAATGCAAAACAAATGATATGTACAAATAAAACAAACAAATATAAAACGATAGCGATTAAACTTAATTTAACGACACTATTTTGTTTAAATATAACATTTTGCCCATTACTTTAATGGTCAATATATTTTATTTATAATTACCCATTATTTTTCTTTTTAATTGTTATGTTGTTATTAATATTCTTTTATTTATAATTAATTTATTATTATATTAACATTATTGTATAATTTTTATATTTATTATATGATCCAGTTTATTATTTTGATATATTTAGTTAATATTATTTTTATTTATCTCGTTTATCGCTTAATATGTTTAAAAAATAAAATTCACTTCAAACGAACACATTAAACAATATTAACACAGTGTAAAAACAAAAAAATGTGGATCACACAACAAGGTATGTGCACTTTTTAAATTTATGTTCTTAGGTATTTACGTTTTGTTCATGTGTACATTATTTTTTGCACTTTAGATGATAAAATTGCTTTATTTGTTTTTAAGACCACAAATGGGTGTTTTATTGTTGGTATTTTGCACTGAATTATTACTAAAAAATTTAAGTTATTTTTTATTTGTAACACTGTTTCTACTTAATATATCTGTCATTTAAAAAACATAGATTTAAATATCTTAAAACACTAAAACTAAGTTTTTTTAAACGATAATGTAAAAAGAAGGTTAAAATCGAGAAAGTGCTCACCCCTCCCGGTTTTTGTTAAGTGACGTCATTAAATCGATTTCCCGCCAGAGGGAAATATAAGAGGGAAATCCCCAGTATTTATAATAAAAGTAAAAAACAAAAATGATTTTATTTAAAATAAAATACTTTTTAAATCTGATTTTCAACTATTAAAATTTGAAAAGTCATTAAAGAGCTTTTTTTTAATAAAGATTTTGCAGTAAGAAAAATTTTAAGTTGCCACTCAAAAATATTTAAAATAATCTAATTAATGAGTCTAATTAATATTTATAATAATATTAGGTAAAATATTAATAATAACCCCTTAATAGTAAAATATGTGATTTTCATATTTAAATTCCAGTACTTTTTTTTTTAAAAAAGTAATTGGACATGCGCATTAAAAGGTAGGTCTTAAAACATACCGACAGTAGCGAGCACTGGTGTCGTTTTTGAGAACTACAAGCCGGCTCTCTCACTACGTCATTAGTGGCACCACGAGACTTACCTACGGCATCTCATGCCCCCCTCTCCTAGTTATATTGTTAAATCAAGGAAATTGTAGTTTTTAAAATTTATAGTATTTTATGATAATGAGATGGATAATATTATTTTTCGCCGCATCACCATCAATAATAAACCGTAAGCTATTTATGAATTTATTTTTTATTTATATATTATTTTAATTTTTGTTTAAAATTGTTACTATACTATTAGACTTTTTTAAAATAGTTAATACTATGTTTTCAAAATTATTACAAATTTGTGACATACGTACAATAGATATTTATTTATATCTAATAAAAAAAAAGAAATAAAATAGTTATGAGTTAAGTTACTGATCTGATTATGACAGCCAAGTGATCTATTTAAATATTTTGATATTTAAAATTAAAATTAACAATAGACATTATAATAAAGAGAATACACAAAAGTTTTGAATATCTATTTACTATATCTCTTAAGTTGAATTATTCATTTGCTTGCCACGTGGCACGTTATGAGTTTTCACAATTTCTTTAACAATTTATTGACATATATTCTATATATATGATATAAATATTATTTTATATTTAGTTTATAGTAGTAAACACTATTGCTATTAGCATTAGTTCAAAAGCCAATGATTGATAAATAATCAGTTAAACATTAGTTAGCTATGTATTATTAGAAGATAATTAATCAGTTAAAACATTTATTATATATTTTTTATCAGAAGATAAATAATTTGTAAACCATTATATAGATATGTTCTATTAAAAGATTATCAGCTAAACAGTAGTTATTTACTTTTTATCACGAGATAAATATTAGTTAGATCGCGTATTTAACATTAGTTTGATACACTTTATTATAAAATATTTAATTAGTTAAATATTTGTTGTATAATTTTTATCAGAAGATAATCAGTTAAACATTAGTTATATACGTTTTTATAGAAAATATTTAATCAGTTAAACATTAGTTATATACGTTTTTATAGAAAATATTTAATCAGTTAAACATTAGTTATATACGTTTTTATAGAAATAGTAATCAGTTAAACATTAGTTATATACGTTTTTATAGAAATATTTAATCAGTTAACATTAGTTATATACGTTTTTATAGAAAATATGTAATCAGTTAAACATTAGTTATATACGTTTTTATAGAAAATATGTAATCAGTTAAACATTAGTTCTACACTTTTTATTAGAAGGTATATAATTAGTTAAACATTCGATAAAATTTTACCAGAAATTATACAAAATTAATTTAGGCCTCTTTTAAGAATTATTATTATTTAGAATCATACAAAATGTGGCAATTTTCTATTCCTATATAGAAGGGAATCCCTATCCCTTCAATCAAAGGGAAGATGAATATAATTATGAATATAATTTCTAAAATATATTCATAAATGTCTACAAATAATAGAAATATTCACACCAGCTTCTAAAATGTTTTTTAAGAAAGAATATGTTAGTAAAATAATTTTAGAAATAATATTTTAGTAAAACAATTTTAGAAAGAATATGTTAGTAAAATAATTTTAGAAAGATTTCATCGGTTTGGTTCAATAAGAACTGCACGAGAAGAATGGCTTAAATATATTTTAATGATCTAAATATATAAATTTTAATATTAGATAAAGTTTTTTATTAAATGCAGTCTTACTAAAGTACTGACTAGAGTCAATATAGGACATAAATGAGCTACGTATATGACAGCCAACATACATAACTACGCTGATTGCAACGGATACGTATGTTTCAAGGTTTACGTATTTACGTGTGTATTTCGGGTAGTTTAAAAACATGTACTAATACAACACTGCACTTGAATTAGTTTAATTCATTTATGTATTTCATTCTAACCAAAATACTTACTATACCACTATATTTTATCTAAAAATTTTTAAGATCGATTTTTAAACCGACGCGTCCGTGTCTAAGTAGATAATATGATTTAGCCTTAGACATTTGAATATTGTTTGCATTATTTTCTAGAACGAGTTTTAATGTTAATTTGTTCGCCATAAATTACATCGCATTTCGAGACTATGATTTTTTTAATGTTTAATGGATGTTAATAAATTCTTTAGACAATTTTTGACCCATGAAATACTTATAACTTAATATTAGTATGCTTCTAAAAAGAGAGTTTTATTTTAAAAACTAATAATGAGATAAGACATAGTGATAGGAGTTGCATTAATGAGACCTCCACACTACACGTACTTAAGTGCTTTGCGTGCAGTAGTAAGTGCGTACAACCCTATTCCTTCTCGAACGAGTGAATGAAGGGATCGATCAACACAGAGAGATTAACATAATGATACTTACACGAATTCATTATTTTGCCCTTAAGATAAACAACTAAACAAAAACAATTTAATTATGTAGTGCGCTAGTTAGAGGCACTCTGCAAGGTAAAATAAATATTGCAATGGATAAAATATTTAATTAATCCTATTTGTTAAGACAAAACTTTTTTGGAGCGAAATTCCTAAATTAAAATCATATGATGTACGAGTAGGTCTGGCTAGTAGGGTCATACTCAAGTTTTGTGATATTTAGATTTGTGACGGACATCCTGTATTCTTTTGATTTATTGTTTTCTTAAGGATTTTCACTCGGTCATTTATATCCGTAACAACCTCAATTTCATATCTCATTTTTTTTATTCTTACGACGGTTAACTGTAGAAAGATAAGACGAATACACCAAATAATAATACTAATCAGATGGTGGAATTTTAAAATATGTTAAATAAAAAAATCAAACATTTGATTTTACTTACAGAGATAACATTGCCTTAAAGATAAAAATTGAAATAATTAATAATCAAAGAAGCTACTTCTAATAATAATAAAAATCATAGACCCAGCAACCGGAGAATAGCCTTAAATCATACGACCAAAATATTTTTTAAAATAAACTAACTAAATTATTTTGGGCAAAAATAAAAAAAAAAAAATTAAAGACGATGCAAGAAATTAGGATCTAGTGGTTGTTAAGGATACACCCTTATCAACCACTGCTTCATTCTTTTTTCATATGGCCGTCTCCGGCTGGACGACCGATTTAGTTAGCCGTCTCTGGCTCGACAGCCGATTTAGTTGCCTTCTCTGGCTCGACAGCCGATTTAGTTAGCCGTCTTCGGCTTGAAGGCGGAGTTAGTTAGCCGTCTCCGAAGGACGGCCAATTTATTTAGCCGTCTCCGAAGGACGGCCAATTTATTTAGCCGTCTCTGGCTCGACGGCTAATTTGGTTAGCCGCCTCTGGCTCGATGGCCGATTTAGTTAGCCGTCTCTATTTTGACGGCCGATTTCGTTAGCTATCTTTGGCTTGAAGATTGATTTAGTTAGCCGTCTCTGGCTCGACGACTGATTATAAATATTGCTTTTCTATTTTTATTATAAATGAAGTTTATGTTGGTTTGTGTCTACCTAAATATTTTTACCAGTAATACTGATATCATATAAAAAAAATAATAAACAATATAACCTAAATATTGTTTATTATTCATATAAGAAGTTGGTATTAAATTTAATATTTAAAACTAGAAAGTTTAATTTATTTAGTTTTTATATAGTTATCAAACTAAGGGTTATCTAGTTATCTGGTTATCTAGTAGTTATCTCATCGTTTAATTTAATACATAGGTATTATATTCATTCCTTTCCTTATAAATGTAAGACGAAACCATAATTTAGCCACATAAGTATAATTTGTTTCAACTTAATGACTAAGAGTTTTGATGCAGTGAATTGATGATGTAAGAAACCATTAATAAAAGGAAGTGCACAAAGTCATAATATTTGTGTACTTCAATGAATTATTATCGTTAGACTATTATAATAACTATATAAATTTTTATGTTTATTAGCAAAGATAAAAGTATTTGTATAAAGTAAATTCGCATAGTTTAATACGTCATAATAATGAGATGATTAATGAATAAGTTGCATTACTTAGCAATTTTTTTTGAAGAGCAAGATTGGTTATAATTTACAAAATGCAGTCTTAATTTTTCAGATAGAGTATATAATATTAAACTAGAGCTGAATCCAATTAGTAGAGCGGATGTCACTATTGGTTACTGTAACATTGCAACTTGTTTGGTGCGAATCGATATGAACTCTAAAAACTACAAGATAAAACTAACACACTTTAATATAGGTTACTAAGACAGTAATACATTTTACTTACCTAAGTCTAGTTACCTTCTAGACTAAGGTTACTTTGAGATAAAATTATTTTATTTCGTTTAGAGCTTAAATTGTACAATGGTCTTAGTTTTTAGGTAGACAAAAGTAAGCATTTTAGATTTGACAAATCGTATTATTTTTATTAAATTAGAAGTCTGCACATCTAATTTAATGTTAATAGTGATGTTCTGCTATTTTCCGAGTTAATGGTACTATACCGAGGATTTAACTGTTTCAGAGGTCCATACTCAAATATGAGGGAAAACATATGATATAACAGTAACATTGGTAATTACTGTTACCACTGGTTAATTAATTTATCTCTTAGTTGTATTGTACTTATTGTTTACTAGCAATACACAATCACATTTTTAAAAGGAATTTTAAAAATAATAGGAGGATATTATTAAACCAAGTTAAGAATTAGCTGTTCTCTTAAAGTTGTTTTTGACTTAAATGAAGTTTATTAGTCTTATAAGTATGTAAAGTCCTCTCAACCACCTTTGAGAGTACTTAACTAATTTTAGAGTATCATCTTTTTTGCCAAATGCATAAGCTTTAATATTTTTACTTTTTCTCGTTTATACCGGAGGTATAAAGGATAAGTATTGTTTTTATCTTTGCCACTGACAATGACCTCTACATTTGAAATGGGCTTGTTAACTAACTAACTAAGACTCAATATGAAGAGATGGTAATTTTATCTTATTATACTGGTTACCTATACTTTGCAGATAATAAAAGTATTTCCAATTTATATGAACAAATATTAGTAGTTTAATTATGAAAGCTTTACTTAATAAATTTGATCTTTTAAGATTAATCACAGAATTAAAAGAAAAATTTAATTATTCCTTGCTCTAATTCCATATATACCGAGTCCAGTAGCTCAGTGGTAGAGCGCTCGCCTTTCGAGCTGGAGAGCCTAGCTAGACTCTAGTAGGCTCTCGAGGTCGATAGGCGAGCATTTTATTCTAGCATCACCAGACTCTGGTGATGCTAGAAGAGCTAATGAGATTGGTGAGACTGGTTGAAGGACGGGGCCAAGTGAGACTAATGTGATCAGAAGAGGTATTAAGACTAAATGAACCAAGCACACAGTGAACTAGTAGTCGGCACTAGCCAGAGCGGTGAGCCCAGCCAGTGTCTAGCTGGTCTAGATGAACCAGGCACACTGTGAACTAGTCGCAGACACTAGCCAGAGCAGTGAGTTTGGATAGAGTGTGGTTGGGCTAGATAAACTAGACACACTGTGAACTAGTCATATGTGCTACCATGTACGGAGGGTGTGCATCCTAGATGACTGGATGTGTACAAACTCTGGGGTGAATTAATTGAGTGAGGGGAAAACGCTAAAATGACCCTACGAGTTTAAGCGTAAAAAATCATATAATACTAATTAATGTTATAAAATTGGCTTTACCCTAATATTCTAAACTTTTTACCTCAAGAGCTGATTATTTTAACGGATTACTATATGAACTAATTAAAATAATAATTTATTACTATATGAATATTTTACTGTAAGAATCGATTAATATAGGAACTAATTACAATCAGAATTTATTACTATATGAACTAATTATTATAAGAGCCAATGAATATAACAACTAAATACATTAAAAAATCATTAGAAAATGAACTGATTATTATAAGAACAAATTAATATAAGAACTAATAATTTGAGAACTTATTGCTATAAGAACTAATTAATTTGAGAACTTGCTATAAGAACTAATTAATTTGAGAACTTATTGCTATAAGAACTAATTAATTTGAGAACTTATTGCTATAAGAACTAATTAATTTGAGAACTTATTGCTATAAGAACTAATTAATTTGAGAACTTATTGCTATAAGAACTAATTAATTTGAGAACTTATTGCTATAAGAATTCATTAGTATATATGAACTAATTACCTTCGGAACAGATCACTAAAAAACTGATTGTCATAAGAATTTAATAAAATAAGAATTCATTACTGTATAAAATAATTACTTTAAGAATTTAATATTAAATGAACTAATTACTGTAGGAAATTATTATGATAAGTACTAATTACTACATTGCCGCCGGCTATTCCTTGAGATTTGTGAATCTAGCAAACTTTGATTTCTTCTCGGAAAACAAATAGCATCAGAATCTTAGCTTATTTTAATCCCTTGTTCCATATCAATTAATGTTAAAAATAACCATTTAGGTCAATAACTAAAAAGGTTGTATAAAACTGTATACGTTAGTATTAGGTAGCTTATATGTCTCGGTAGGTTTAAGATGTTTACCCTTTCTTAGGTAGATATAACTTTATTGATCTGATATAAAGAGACTGTAAGTCTGTATATTTATACAGTTTTACTATTAGATCGAAAACTGTTTCAAGATATGATAAGACTAAAAAAGAATATGAAGACTTAGAATAGGTAAGATAAAAATTAGATAAAGACTCAAAGACATAACTGATACAAGTATATTACATTTCCTAAGTAACCACCCATCGAAGATATAATACGATCTTTTAAATCTAGTTCATCACATGGTATGTAGGTCAATATGAATGACCTTTGAAATAGGTCAACAATAGAAACAAAAGACTAAATCTATCAAATATCATGATAATAAATAATTTTAATAAAATATTGAAATAATTCTCTAAAATAATCTCTAAAATTAAGTAATAAAAAAAAATATAAGTTTTAATTGTTTTGGCAAAAAATCCGAAACCGGGATGTCACATAAATCATCCGTTTCAGGTGTTTTAAGGCCTCCTAAGGGGTTTTATTAAAGTTGTCTGTTGGTATGTGTGCCTGTTATCATCGTAGTTATTTTTGCTATAGAGTTGAAACTTTATAAAAAAACAGTCTACAGGTGCAGTTGAGCTATTCCGAAAATATTTTTGTTTATGAGGTCATTAACCCGGAATAACGCAGTTAAAACGTTGTCATCAATTTGAAATTTGGCACGCATGTATAATACTAACTTATGCGCCAGTATCACCATTAATTCAATTTATATCAAATTTTTAAAAAAATGAAAAAGTAGGAAAATGACCCAGATGAGTTGAAATTCGGTACAAGTCTATTTTACTTAATAAATAAGTACACCAAGTTTCGTTTGAATACGATAAGTATATCTATGATTTTTGTTGGATCATAAAAGTTAGGCAGCATCGACCGTAGTCAGTGCCTAGATAGGTGACCGTTGGGAATAAAACGGATGTAATAACCATAAAAGGACGAGCAAAGCAAGTTCAAAGACGTGGTGCAGTGTATTTTAATGACTCCTTTATTGTGAGGGCGAGCGAAGCGAGTCCGAAGTAGAGATGATGAGCGTATCGAATCCGATATGATGAGGAAAAGTTCCTAGTTTAGGAACTATAGAATTACTATTAGAACTACTATAGGAACTATAAAACTGATTTAATTCGTTAACGTACTAACATGATTAAAATTCTAAAGGACGACGACAAAACGAGCAAATACTACTGCGATACCTAATCAAGCTATTAAGCATCAAGCTAATCTAATTACCGACCTTTAAACTAAATTCTTATTTACTAATCATCTATCTATCCTAATAATTATGTACTTTAAACACATCTACCTACATAAATACATCTACATTTACATACACCTCAATATTATTATTCTATAATCAAAAACATCAAATTTTTATTTCAGATAAAAATTATGATTCTCTATTTAATTAATAACTTTAATGGAGGAATATAACCCTGCAGTTGACTTCCAAAAAAACAAAATATTACTCCCTTTGTTGCTTTATTAGTCTTCAACTAATCTTTAGATCACGTAAGTTTCAAGTATTCTTACTTAAATTATTTAAATCGATGTACTACATCGTACAGAAAAAAACAAAAAAATCTACTAAAAACAACAAACTAAAAACAGATTTATATTTTGTTTAAAAATATTACAGAGGGAAACACTGTCAAAAATTCACTGAACCGGAGAAAACTTTCTCTAAAGGGCATTTACAATAAAACTAACCTATCCTTCCGAGTAAAATATTCTGCCATTGTTTCCAATAAAAAATAGACTAAAAGAGAAAAAATATTTTTTTTACAGTTTAATGCTACTATAAAAAAATGTTAAATTTATACGTCTCTGGTGAAGAATAGAATTCTAGAGAATAAATCTGTTAAAAATTTATTTTATTTCCAAACATTTACATTCCCTTTGAAGTAAAAAGAAGCACACGTTATGAGTTCTACATTTAATACTTAATGCATGTGTGTGTTCATATATATATATATATATATATATATATATATATATATATATATATATATATATATATATATATATATATATATATATATATTATATATATTATATATATATATTTAATATATGTCAATCAATAAATTTATCATAAATAAATTCTTGTATGACTTAAAATTTTCTTTAAATTACTTTATTATAAGTATTGGTTGTAATTAACTTTTTAAACTTTTCTATTTCCTCACCCTTAGCTCCGAAGTGGCTTAATTGGAAATTGTAGGCATTATTGGAAATAATAAGACAGATTGTCTGTCTGTTTGCATATAGGTTTTATATAAATTCATCCGAAAACCTCGGATGGTCAGAGCAAAATAGTTGAGGTGTACACAAAAATATTACGTGTATAATACAAATATTAACTATACTTAATATTTATCTATTTTATTGTTATAATTTTATGCATATATTTATTCTTGTACTATTTATTTATATTAATTTACTACAATATTTTTACCAATTTAAATGACTCCCGCTTGAGTGCGATCACTGCATTGTTTCTCTGCCAAACCTCTCAAGCCACTAATACTAATTAACTGTAATACTCTTAACAATCACATATGTCGTGTTGAACAATAAATATGTTTAAAAAATAAAAAAAATTATTTTTAAAAGTGAATATCTTTGACAATGTGAAATAAATATGTTAGGGTAAAGATTGTCAATCAATATTCAGAAGCGGTTCTATTTGATGTAAAGTTAAATAGACATGCTTTATCTCGTTAAGTATTATATCTTCTACTTATTTTTTAATAATTACTGCTATAAATGTTCAGTAAATGTTTTATAAAAAAAATCAGGTTGAATTTGCAAATAGGTCTTGGTTATAATTAATATTTGACTGTACACTGGGGTCAATTGTATTAGATTATAATATTGACCGCTAGAAGGGTTTTCAAAACGTCGTGCAAACGTGATTTGATATTTTGAAGCCCCCCTATGAAAAAACATAAAGCAAATTGGTTCAGAATAATCTGTTTAATAACACAAAATGTTGTCACAACCACGTGCGAAAATGGTTTGGTATTTTGAAACCTCTCGACAAAAAAGCATGGAGCAGATCAGTTCGAAAACGAAGTGTTTTGAAAACGCTTGTCTGAGCGGGGAAGGATGCACCTTCGGCCATCTTAACATTCCGTTTAATGACAGTTTTTGATTTGCTGTTTTAATTTATTTTATTGATTTTAGTTGTTAAATTTAATTTTTTATCTGCTTATTAATTAGCTGTGTCTTCAAATATTAAACCATCTAAATCGTAACCAAACATCAAGCGAGGAGTAGGTTTCTGGGGACCTCATACAAATTTATTTCAAGAGGGCCCCACAATGCTTTTGATGCGCCTCTGCCTTTGCCGGTCAAGGTTTATTTTTTGTAGACGCAGATAGTCATATCACGCATTACAATTTATTAACTTAATAATTAGCAACACTGAAACTACAAATTGTTAAAATATATTAGAAAGTTACAACGCTTATAAAGAGTATTAATACAGCTAAACATATCCTAACCCAAATTAAATACGCTGCAAGAACTATGCAAGTTATCAATCCCTTACACTTTTACAGTCATAGACATCTATACTAGAGGGGGCATAGCCTATCACAATACATTGAGAGGCCTGAATCATCTTTTTAGGGCTCTCAGGGGCTCTATGTAACCTCATTGCAACCTCCCTAAAGAATGAGGTGAGGTTTAAATAAATCAATTCATTTCGACTTTCCGCACATTTTGTGTGTATAGATTTGAATTTTTAAGGTTATTCTTTAAACCACTATAGTATATCACACGGTTAAAAACAGTTGATACCGTGGGAAAATAGTGTTGAGGAACCAATGTGGTTACCCTGATATGAAATTGTGGGAGTGGTTTAACATCTAAGAGTAACCTCATTGGCTCCCTCCCATCATTTTCCCACCCTGTCAGCTGATTTTAACAGTGTGTATACTATAGTGTGTGTCTAAAATAAACATGATATTCACCGAATAACTTTTCAGATAATTTTTCTGTTCTAACTTTATCATCGTGTAATATATTTTAAATATTTATTAATTTTAATCTATTATTACTTTTAAATCTATAAGTGGAAAAGCGATCCATTAAATTTCATTTTGATATTGGTCGCCACTTTGAACATTTAAAGACCTTTCAATTTTTAATTTAATGAGCTATAACTTTTAAATTTGTAACTCTTTTTCATCGAGTGACATATTGGCGAAAATTTATATTTATAGGTATGACACTTATAATGGTGTTATAATTAGATGATAAAGTTTGTATACATTTGTCGAAAATCATAACGGTTTAAAATATAATGCTTAAAATACATCAAAATCATAATGTTAAAATATATCAAAATCATAATGTCAAAATATATTGCTTAATATATCTAAATCATAATGTTAAAATATATCTAATACTCTTATGGAGAATTAAAACTAATAATAACTAGGCTGCCAAGTATGACCACATGTTTTTATGCTTCCAAGAATATATTATTTAGTTTAATTACTTTTCTTAGCTTTGATTAACCAGGAGCAATAACATTATAGATGTCTGCTTACCTAATAATTCTATATATAAGCGTAGCGAGACCGAAGGAATATCACCTTAAGTATTAACTAATCATTATAAAGACGAGAGAAGAAGACTTTGGAGCAATAATTATCCTAAAGAGGGCGAACGAAATCGAAGTAATGCCTTATCAAGCTATCAGTAACGAGTACATTCTGAAGACAAGAGAAGCTAGTCTGAAGACAAGGGAAGCTAGTCTGAAGACAAGCGAAGCTAGTCTGATGACAAGGGAAGCTAGTCTGATGACAAGGGAAGCTAAGACGAAGCTAGTCTGAAGACAAGCGAAGCTAGTCTGAAGACAAGCGAAGCTAGTCTAAAGACAAGCGAAGCTAGTCTAAAGACAAGCGAAGCTAGTCTAAAGACAAGCGAAGCTAGTCAGGGAAGCTAGTCTGAAGACAAGCGAAGCTAGTCTGAAGACAAGCGAAGCTAGTCTGATGACAAGGGAAGCTAGTTCAAGGGAAGCTAGTCTGAAGACAAGCGAAGCTAGTCTGATGACAAGGGAAGCTAGGTAGTGAAGACAAGGGAAGCTAGTCTGAAGACAAGGGAAGTCTAAGTAGTCTAAAGACAGCGAAGCTAGTCTAAAGACAAGCTAGTCTAAGACAAGCGAAGCTAGTCTAAAGACAAGCGAAGCTAGTCCAAAGCTAGTCTGATGACAAGGGAAGCTAGTCTGAAGACAAGCGAAGCTAGTCTGAAGACAAGCGAAGCTAGTCTGATGACAAGTTTGATGACAAGGGAAGCTTAGTCTGACAAGCTAGAAGACAGCGAAGCTAGTCTGATGACAAGGGAAGCTAGTCTGAAGACAAGGGAAGCTAGTCTGATGACAAGGGAAGCTAGTCTGAAGACGAGCGAAGCTAGTCCGAAGTTGTGAGAAAAAGTACCTAGATACGTACTTTGTATCCGATCAATTGTTTTTGGCTTCCCACTCATTGTTTGTATTTTTAACGTTCTACTGTATGACTTATTGTAATTTTGTTCTAATTATGTGATTATATTTATTAGCAAAGGTTAGGTTACTTTTACGATGTTTTAAAATTTAACTAATAGGGCCTCTCAAGTAAAAATATCTCTATGTTTGTAACACTTTTTAGCAATTCACTGTAAAAACATTTGATTACAATACGATTAATTATTTGTATTTGTAGTGCAGTTTGATCATTTTGTTCCTTTTTATATTATTTGTTTTATATTTGTAGTATCAAAAAAAAAAAAAAAAAATAATTATTATTCCTAAAAGAAGTGAGTAGATAAAATATTGTATGCATCAAGGCAGGAAAGGAAACATTAATAAAATGTATAAAATTTGCCTGCCTCGGCTTCGCCTCTGCAGATAATTTTTATAGCCCACCCTCGCCTTCGGCTCGGGGGAAAACTATTAAGCCAGTCAGTTATATTTCACTTTCCTGCCTTGTTTCATAAATAACTATTAATTGAAGCAGCTATTATTATTTGTCCTTACATGCCGCTTTGTCTATATTAAGTGAATTTTCAGTACGTGGTCAGCTTTGCGGACACGGTGAGCCACGCTCACAAGTAAGTGAGCGAGGCTCACCGTGAAGCCAAGATGAAATTGAAGTATTAAAATTCAATTTCATCTTAGGAAATGATCATACAAATAGTTATCTATGAAAATATATATTATATATCCGTAAATTGATTACCTATAGATACCATTTGCCCCAATTAGTAATAGTCCAATTGAGCTGATACTGAGCTGGTAGTATTCGATTTAACATGACAACTGTCTTAAAGTATGACCTTGTTTGG
Source organism: Microvelia longipes (assembly GCA_018340805.1). Lineage (NCBI taxonomy): Eukaryota > Metazoa > Arthropoda > Insecta > Hemiptera > Veliidae > Microvelia > Microvelia longipes. The sequence goes on along the minus strand of JACMZG010001863.1, from coordinate 17,850,556 downwards.
ACACCATTAAATTTGAATGGTTTGAATTTAATTTAACACGCTAAAGTATATATATATATATATTATATATATATTATATATATATAATATATTATATATATATATATATATATATATATATTAAATAGGACACTAAACAAGAACAAGCCTCCACTTACTTTGTTAAAGTAATAATTTGCCTGACTATTGTTGACACTTTAGAAGCTGCTATTAAAATGGATTATTAGCGACGTCAAAGGTAAATAAACTTTCCTATTTATTCTACTATTACTTTTGCTTACTATTTACTCACTCTAGTACTATTAATTACTTACTATTTCCTAATAAGCTACATGTATATTCGATTTTAGACTTTATTTTGTGCTTTCAGAGAATTTTGTCCAGTAAATGATGTTTATGAGGGTTTTAAATATTGCCAACTTTATGAATGAATTTTGCGTCTTAAAATGTTTTGAATGAGCACTGTTCACTTCGAACATTTTTCGTATGAAAACAAGTTTTCTTCGAGTTACTATACGTTACATTATGCATTATTTGTTTTATTCCGCTTACAATAATCTTGTTTTGTCCTTTAAAACGTGAAAGATGTAGTCGTCTGGACCTACCGTCTGGACTGCATAGGATGACGTTTGTGTCAGAACGTAACTAATCTCGCGTTAGTGTTGGTCCAACTTTATAAGAATTACAAGATCAATACGAGTGAGAAGAAGTTTTATCATGATAACCCCTCTCGCAGCTTCTCTATGCAACCCCTAACTTTTATTCAAGGGGGTTATTGTTGATATACTATAGAAAATCTAGCTGTTTTCCTCTTGGGGGGTGGAACCGCTCACAGCTGCTCGGGTCACCCTTCTTGTGCACCCTTCTTTAGATGCCAAATAACCCCCCCTCTTATACCAACTTAACGATTCACGCTAACACCGTGATAGTCGGTTTTGAATCGCGGTCGTTGATTGAAAACGGTTAATTTCATTTACCGTAATATCGGGTTAATTTTTAGCTGAGTCATAGTGTTTTTATCAAATTTTTAAGTGTAGTTGAGAATTTTATTTGTTCGTTATTAATTAGAATTATCGATTGAGAATTTCGAAATCGACCGTCTTAATCGTAAAATCACTGCTCATAACAAGGATGTCACAACAATAATTTTGTTTAATTTTTTTCCTAGATATATGATGTGCACCGCATTCTACCTAGCAATATTACAACAAGACAATATACAAGGTCTAATTTTTTAATACCAAAAATTTACAATATTTCTATTTAAAAGGTATTTATTTAGATCTTTACGTACTTAGATCCGTTTCATCGATTAACTTTTCTCGTCATTAAGTGTTGCATTAAACTTGTTTGACTCAAAAAAAAGATACAACACCACTAAGTTTTTTGCTGCCCAAGATGATTGTCATTTGGCGTCTTCGTCGCATATTTCATGGGCATTTATTCGCTATGTAAATAATAGTAGAGGGGAGGGGGTAGTGAATCTTCAAAAAGAATACACTATTGAGGCCGTTTGAATGGCAGAAACTAGGTGCTGAAATATTTGTTTAACATTTTTAATGTCGCTAATCGCGAATATGTCGGTCATTTAAACTTTATATATATATATATATATATATATATATATATATATATATATATATATATATATATATATATATATGGGTGTGGGTGTGTATTTATTTATTTCATATGCATCTCTCAAACAGAGCGTATTCAATCGTGGTGTTAAAACTAAGTATGTGTGAAGTTTCATAAATGTATCTAAACAAGAATAGATATATTATTGCAAGGCGCGTTTGTTTTGTTTTCCTTTTGGAGGTCCTCGATTTAGGCGCCAGAGGTCCGGGGTTCACAGTCCGACGTATGCTATAAGATTATAAGTATATTATATTTGTATGAAAAAGATTTCGCCAACTCTCACTAATTCTTAGATATTAGATGCAAATACCTTGATGGACTGAAACGTATTTTTTTTTCGTAGGTGACTAAAATAAAAATTTGGCTAGAACGTTATACATACGATAAATAAACTAAATTTTGATGTTACTGACATAATTTTGAATGTATTTGTTTATTTCTAGAATATACTTATTTCTAAATGCCTAACAGTGTATTTACGTTTAAAATACATTGGAATGTTTAGCACATTAAATATCCTTTCTGGAATCGAAAAAACGTTTATAAAGTAAATAGCTAAGAGTTGAAACTTTGTTTGCTACTCGGAAGATATTTTTTATAACTTCACAAACCCGCATTACTTACCCAGCAAAAATTTCGAAAAATCATAAAACACGGAAAAATTAGATTGCGATCAATGAAATATTGATGTTGCGATCAATGAAATATTGATGTTGCGATCAGTTTGAAATTTAGCTTGCATGTAGCCATGTATAAGACTAACATGTGGGCCAAGTTTCATCTCAATATCAGCATTAGTTCCATTTTTATCTGACTTGTGTACGTTTTTTAAAAAATTGGAAAATTATCGCATTGAGTTGAAATTTGGTACAAGTATATACCTTTACGGAATAAATAAGTACACTGTTTCAATAGGACAAGAATATCCATGATGTTTGTTGGATCATAAAAGTTAAGCACCCGATTTTGTTTTATTTATTATAATTATTATTATTATTATTATATTATATTTACTTTATTTGCTTTAATCGTTGACATTAGACTTTAACGGGCATGATTCTTTTATAACAAAAAAATGTTGCATGTGCATTGTTGCATAAATGTGAACTTTTATTCATTTCCGATCTGCCAGGATGTTTTAGTACAAATAAAAGAGACAGACAGAGAGCTCTGTAGTATGACGTAAATGATGTAAGAATGAAGCAAGGGCCGTGACGTCATCAAGGCCACCCCAGTCTACAACCCTGTAGGGTCCCTAGATATTTTATTGTGCTCTCCCTTTAAACCCCTTTACATGCAGATATTATATAACTCTTCACTGAGATGACATAATTTTACAACTCTTTATTTAAATTCTCGTAGTAAAACAGAATTGACACAAATAAAAATAGTTTAAGCTGACTTGGCTTAACCGTCTCATTCGGTAGGATTCGTTTTGCGCGACTGGTCGACAACGCGACCGTACGTTTCAGCTAAAATAATAGTTTTAACGCGACTGTACGTTTGTGCTACATTAGATAAGATGTGCAGTCGCGTAACCGTACATTTCTAATAAGACACTATTATCAAAAATGGTCAACTCCGCTAAAATTTAAGAATTTGTGTTACGCGAATGGCTATTTAAGCGATTGTTTATTATAAATATTTTTGCTATAATTCCCAGTTAAGTTTAACAGATTAGCACTCTTGTTAAATATGTCCATAATGAAGTAGCAGAAACGTCCATTCTTGATTTTTCTTGTAAATAAACTTACATCGTATTTCCAGAGTTGGACGTCTTCGCTACTGGGTAAAGCGAAAGAGCGTTCTAGCGTCAAATTTCAAAAAGTCTTAAAACTTTGTCTTCGCGACTAGGCTTCATAGCTACATATTTTTTGTAGCTTAGGTGTACACTCGCGGAGATGACCTTTAGCGTAAATGACCGATCGCGTTAATACTCTTTCTTGATGTAGCTAGAATGTACTGTCGCATTGCTGTACAGTAGCGTTAAACGCATTGACTCCCGTCATATCATTCGATTCTACTGTATTGTCAAACAGTAGAATTGTAGTTGTAAGTGTAGAAAATCTACACTTTCCTAAATAATAAGATTAAACACTGGTAAATTAAATATTTATTGTTTATTTTACTGTTCTTTTAAACCATTTCGGGGAACTCTGAAAGGAAAAATGAGCTTAATTTAAGATTCAAATCCTTATAAAAAGTGTTGTTGTACTTTGCAACATGCACTTATACTGGACACTGTTACCAACAACACACATACCCATAAAATCATTAGTGTAATTTTCTTCTATTTTGCTAAAAACATACTTCTATTTTCAATTTCTGATTGTCTTTGTATTAATACATAAATATAATTGTTTTAATTGATTGTGTTTTTCGAAGTAAGTTTGAGTTAGTGATACCCCTACATATTAATGTTTATAACGTGAAAATAGGTTTTCTTTTAATTAAAACTACGTATTATACTTCTTAATCGTTTCAATTTTGGTGAATCATTCTGGAATACACAATATGCCGAGCCAGAGCCATTAATTTTGTTCTACAAGAGAAATGTATTGGGTTGTAAATGTCAATTGGGTTGTAGCCATGACGTTGAGAATTAGAAAACGCATACGCGCCCAGCATTGTTTTCTATATGCTGATGTTCATTACATTTGATGTTCATACAGAATATCAAACTTTGCTTTATGATATAGGGCCGAAACATAGTAGGAATGGAAATATATTACTTTTAGCTATCTATCGATAAAAAAAATTTTGTATCTTACCCTTGCTTATAATCTTATACCAACTTTATCTTAATTCATTTACTTTTAAACATCATATCGAATTTATAAAGTAGAAGTTCTTTTTTATTTTTATATAACAAATTACTTTAGATTTTATACCCGCCCTATGGGAGCCAGATCACTCATTAAATTTTTGACACCAGAGATATGCTCTGACTAGATAGGGTAGATAAGCTAGTCCTCGTTGCATTTATATTATAGCACCATAGAGATATATTACTAGAGGGGCCCTATAGGATAAATTTTGAAACATCAAAAAAGTAACCTGACCGCCTCGCTAAAGAATAAATTAAATAATCATTACAAAATCACAATTACTTAGATAGTAGAACGTTTAAAATACAAATCATAGCACAAACAATGTGCGGGAAGACGAAAACATTTGATTTATTATAACCTTAAGCATTCTTAGAGGAGGTTTCAATGAGGTTACACAGAGCCCCAAGAGATGTTTCAGGCCGTTAATGAATTGATATAGGCTATGCCCCCTCTAGTATATATCTCTATGAATAGCACTAACATCATTTCTGGTGTGGGAAGTCCTACCAAATGGCTTGCCATTATGTTATGTTTGTAAAGTGTCATGTTACCTTGTGTTTGTCGTTGTGTAAGTATAAAATTTGGGTCCCTATTTACAATTAATAATGTTGATACCTAATGTTAAAATATTTCCTAGCTCTCTAAATCAAAAAAGAGGCGGATATGAATTAAGTATTTCATGGAACTGTTATTATTTCAAGTATTCTGAATAAATGTTACTCAGCAAAATGTATTTATAAGAAGGGTGCAACACATTTAGTTTTACCCTGGTTCCTATAGCTAACAAACCTAAAAGTTATCCGCTATAATATTTAAATGGTTGTCTAATAGCTTTTTCAGTTTTTAAAATAGCAATTTCAAAACATAGGAACAGAACACTTTTACTTTTCCTGATTTATACCAAAGGTATAAAGGAAAGTATGGTGCTTGCACTCATAATCAGAAACAGCGATAACACCTAAAAATCCGTTTTAGGCATTTTAAGACTTCCTAAGTGTTTGTTAGAGAGTTTCTGCCTGTATGTGTAAGTGTGTATGTTATTGTGTTTGTTGTGTTTGATATATATATATATATATATATATATATATATATAATTATATATATATATATATATATATATTAAATATATTTATAATATATATATATATATATATATATATATTGTACAGTATTAGTTGAACTAATACTGATAGTAAGATGAAACTTGGCAGATATGTTACTCTTATACATGGCTACATGCCAAATCTCAATTTAATCTAACATTTTTCTCGTTTTATGATTTTTGAAATTTTTGCTGTCATTATAGAGGCATAATAATGTTAAAAATATATTTGAAAATTTGCTAAAAAAAAGAAAAGATTGTCTTAGACGTGCTGTGTCTTAAATCAGATACTATTTAAATTTCAACTCTAATACTTCAGTTCTTTTTGTTCTAAATATTTTTTCTAATATCTAAATAAATATATATGTATGGATGTGTGTGTGTGTGTTTCTGTATCTCATTGTAATTCTTAGTGTTTTTATGCATGAGAGTTGAAGTATGGCATGAAACCATCAATTTTTAGGTCCAGTTATGTTAACAGTAATTATATCTTTTTGCCGTTAAAACTCAGCAAAAATTCATTAATCGCGGTAAAGTGTTTGGAACAGTTTGATATCTGGCGCGCATGTAGTGACACTATACCTAATTCACCCAGTTTCATTTCACTGCTCTATCATTAGTTTAATACTTATCAAATGACAAGTGAAACAAATAGTTTAAAATTACAAAAATCATCCGATTATCACTCCCGTGATAATCGGCTAGCATATCTACGGTTTCGGATCACAAGTAATATGCAACATTGAGCAAGGTCACTGCGTGGATTGGAGACCATTGGGAATATAACCGATTTTTTATGTGTCCAATAATGATGGAGAGACTCTGTTTTATTTCATTACTTGAAACTCCACAACTCATTTTTCCTTAGGTGGAGAAAAGTTCCGAGATACCCTGAACATATTTTTTTTAATCCTAATTTAATGCAAGCGTTATCGCTTTGCTAAATTTAATGCGGCGAGTAACCGAAAAAGTATTAATAATTTTTTGCTTGTGCGAAATTACGTGAAGGTATTTGATTAGAAAGGAGCAAAAATTGAAATTTTATTTCAATCGTGCAACAATTCGAGCAAGTAATTCCTTTTAAAATGTCTCTTTCTGTTTAGTTTTTGTACTTTTTTTTTATTCTTGCATTTGCACTTTTATATATTACTTAATGATATATTTTTCAGTGAAGTAAAGGATTTTTTAACTTTTAGCTAAGAAGTTAGAAGAAAAGTTAGTATCTATTCTTCGAAATCGAAAAGAAAAAATTGAGTCTTATCTCCTCGTGTTCACTGGGCGCCTTCATGTGTCGTTAATATGTCATAAGGCACGCGGTGAATGCCAAGAGAGGACCAGAATACACCAAATATGTCACAAGGTTCGCAGTGAATGCCAGGATACGACCAGATTGCACCAAATATGTCACAACGTACGCAGTGAATATCAAGAAAGTACCAGAAAACCCCAAATATTTTACAAGTTACACGGTGAATGGCAAGAGAGGACCAGAATGCACCAAATATTTTACAAGTTACACGGTGAATGCCAGGATACGATCAGATTACACCAAATATGTCACAAGGTACGCAGAGAATATCAAGAAAGTACCAGAATACTCCAAATATTTCACAAGGTACACGGTGAAGGGCAAGAAAGGACCAGAATACACCAAATATGTCAGAAGTACTCGGTAAATGCCAAGAGATACTCTCTATTAACAATAACGATTGCTATATTCACTATAACTGTTAATATTATGGCTGTGCTACATGTGCCTGTTTTCAAATTGCTTCGACATTGTTTGCCTCTCACACACATGCTCAGCAAATTGTGTTGATGAGTCTGAAATTTTCAAATTTTCGATATTTTGCTTAGAAACTTTAAAACACTTTTTACTTTCCATTAAAAACTACTGGTCCTACACGAATCCTGCTGGTTTCAATATGGCGAATACCAAATTTAGTGCGAGTTTGATAAAATTTCCGGCCGTAGTGTGGGAATAAAATAAATGTTTTATGTGACGAAAATAGAGATTTGTAACGTCACAAAGTCAATAGATAAACATTATAAAGTAAAAACAAGATAAGATAACGAACTTGATGATCCAAGGCATATTTAAAATATAAATACCAAGTACAAACGAAAATAAAAATTATACATCATAGAGTTTTTCCTTTTGCTGATAGTAAACTCTTAAAATCTATGAACAATGGTTTCAAAATATAAGTTCATTATTTTTAGTAAACCATTTTACTGTTTAACTATACAATATTAAAAACATGTCTCTATTTATTTAAACTATTAAATTTCAACTCATATTACGTTCAATTAATTTTATTGCGTTAAATGTAAAATACTTAGCCATATTGTTCTTAAATTAAACAATTAAATAATTTGTTTTTAGTGCTTTAAACTGTTAATTGATCAAACATAATTTTATTAAATTAAAAATTAAATTTGGACCCCTATTTCTTCTAAATCAACATATTTGTACCATTTAAACTATATTTTAATATAGGTACTTAATATGAAAACCATTTTTTTATCATTTACACTATATTTTACTGGGTAAAACTTAATATTTTATAGTATAATAGTATTTATATATAAAATAGTATTTTCGTCTGTATAATAATTAGGCTATAAGACAATGATCTAGTTTTTATTAATGACTGTTACATAAATTATTTTTCGTAGTGACCTTAAAAACAACTGACAAAATATTTGCTTCATTGGCGTAAATTTAAAAAGACTAATTAGAATAAGTCTTGTATTTATAAACGTTTATTTTTATAACGTCATATTTTATACTGTAAAATAATATGCATTATAATTTGACAGCCATGCCATAGAATTTTTGTCATTGTTTTAGCTAACTTTTAAAAAGAAAATACGCTAATCGGGTTTTTGGCATAAAAGCGGCGAAAGGGGTGAATAAGGGAATCGATGCTTGATTTAAATGTGTCCATGGTTTATAATATAAGCCTTATGCAATATATATATATATATATATATATATATATATATATATATATATATTATATATATATATATATATATATATATATATATATATATATCATATATATATGTATATATATATATATATATATATATATATATATATATATATATATATATTATATATATATATATATATATATAATTGCATAAGGCTTATCACAAGAACAACATTTCTCATTGCAAAGTACAAATTAGACAAAGCACTGAAGTAAAAAAAGGCAATTTCAGAGTTTACTTTTCCAATTAATTTATACTCTGGTTGTTGTCAAAAATATATAATGCAGAAACTTTCTAGAAGTTTAGTAATCGTTTTGTGTAAACAAATATTTGGCAATCTATATCATGTAAACAATATACTGTAAGCAATCTATATCGTATGGCATATACTATGTAAATAATCAATATCATGGGGCATATACTATGTAAACAATCAATATCATAGGGAATAATATGTAAACAATCTATATCATGTGGCATATACTATTTAAACAATCTATATCATGGGGATATACTATGTAAAAAAATCAATCATGGGCTATGTAATATATCTCTACGGGGGCATATACTATGTAAACAATCTATATCATGGGATATATACTATGTAAACAGAACTTTTGTGCCAAGCTCGGCAGAATATGTTCTTTAGAAATATCACAAATAAATAGGAACTTAAAATTCGCTGATGCAGTCGGTTCTAGAATAAGATTTTTAAATTGAAATGTGATTAAGAAATAAAATTGTAAACTACACAAGTTTTAAACGAGATTTCACAGTATTCATGCTAACAAACATGAAGTGTGGTTATAAAAGTCTAAATCAAAGTATTCACATGCAAATATGGCAATTTTTTCAATTTAAAATTTTAACTCAGAATTTTACAGTACCAGACTCTAGTCTAAAATGTAAAAATTGGCTTGGGGGATCAAGTAAATTTTACAATTACGAGATGTGTCGATATTTTACGCATGTGGATGATATAGGCCACTGGTAATTAGCATACAAGGATAACAAGTTATTTTTTACAGCGACAAATATGCGACAAGAACAATAATAAATAAAGTTAATTGTTTATGTAATTATATAGAGAGATCTAATGAAACATTTATTTGGCACGCCATGGTAGCGTCTATGTAATTTTTTCACATTATTTACTGTTACCTATCACATTATTTTAATTTTATAAGTAATCTTTATTATTTTAATTAATTTTTAATGTGATTAAATTATATTATATACATGTAATTATTAATTGGTAAATTTATGTTTCAAACATAACATACCAAACTATATCAAGGTGCTATATCAAGTAGTTTGTAAATTGTGTTTTTTTATATTATATTTAAATAATAACTAATGTTTATTCAAAAGCTGAGTTATTTTTTACTAAATAAATAAAAAACTTTTGTGTAATTAATTAATTTTTTTTATAAATAAATAAGTCCACAAAAAATAAACTTTTAATTGTGTTTGATAATTGATAACTGATAATAATAACAATTAATTTGTTTATAAGTGTTAGTGATATTTGCTGTAAAATTTTGTGGTATATTTATATTATTACCAGTACCTAGCCAACACACAGTAGCCTTGTAATAATGTATTTAATTTAGGATTTAATGGACAACTAGAGTTTCTGTAAATAGTCAATTGAAATTGTTTCATTTTCTTATTAAGCTTGTTCTATTGTAATAGTAATCACAAAAAAATGTAATTTAAATGTAACAATCTTTCGTTATATTATTTCACGAGGTTTTTAAATTATTTATTTTATCTCATTTGTCAATCTGTGCACTTTTAATTCGACAAGATACTAAAAATATTAAACCAAAAATATTTAATTGAGCTGTTTAATTGCCTTAATAATTACTTCTACTATTACTCCTATTACTACTTAAGTAGCTGTGTATGAATATTTCTCGTAGTATAATAAGAGTTCTCTCATCTTAGTATGCTACATTATATGGGATATAATAATAAAAATATAGTTTTCTCATATCACTATTGCAGATTGTGGAGTATGACCTACTTTTTCTACCTATCTGATATAATAAGATGATAGTATTCTCATCTTATTATATCACATTATAGATATTTGTTAAGAAAGTACGGCATTTTTTTAAATTATTATAAAAGTAAAGAAAAACCCTGAAATACGTTGAAAAATACACTGATAAGAAAATTGAACATATATGATCAGCAAGTACTCCATCTAATATCTATACCAGAGAACGAACCATATTTAATTAAAGAACTGTATGCTGAGAAAGCTCTTTAAAACCGTTTAAATTGGTTAGTTCAATGGTCAGGAAAAAACGAAGCCGATTTGAATTGAGTCAGCCTTCAGAAAGATGATACAAAAGGGTTTAAGTCGGCATGGACATTGGACATGGACAACAATACCCAGCCAATAAATTTAATCAAATTTTTTTCTCTTAAAAAACTGGTCCTGTCACAGCTGTGACTACTAAGTCCTGTTAACCAAACCTCATGGGATATAATTCAACCGGATTTATCCGTTGGAAATCGGACAGAAAAAATGGGGTGAGACGAGATCCTTTTATAGCGACGTGAAGCCAGGGTCCTTGACCCTCTTCCACAAAGGATAGGGCAGGATTTTTTTTTGTCCTAAAAGGGATTTGACGCGTGCCATAGACAGATGCAAGTTCTTAGTTGGGGTGCATATTAATAATAAAAAGAGTATAAAAGCATATAAAGCATATGCCTTTGTACCCGCAAGGAATTTAGGAACTCTGAGAAAATTACAATTTATAAAACTGTAATTATCATTTATGGGGTTTGATTTTGAATTGCTACGTTAAGATGTCTTTTATAGCAAGGACATATTAAACAAATCAATCTGTAACTATTATAGTCATTAAGTCATATTTGTTGAAAAACTGTGAGCGATTCAATAACGACATTTAAAACATAGTAAAGAATAGCCAGAATAACTTGTAAATGAGTATTTATATATTTATTTATTTACATATAAACGGTACTGGACCATGATACAATTTTAAATCAATAAATACACAAAAAAAGTAAATAGAGATATTGAAAAGGAACTTACAATAATTAAAGAAAATACATCAAAATTTAAAGAAGTAAAAACTAAAGAAATAATGTAAAATAATTTAAGTAAAAATTAATTAATTAAAAAAAATATATAGTGGAATATAAATTATTATTTCAAGTTTAATTTATTTTTAAATATAATATTGTATATATATTATATAATGTATACAGTATATTATTTAAATTATATTATAATATATTAAATTGTATGGGCAGGCATAAAAAATGTGACTCATTTTGTACTTCTTCAAACCAAATTTCATTCTGAAAATATATCTTAAATTAAAAAGGAAAAGCATAGTCTGTGTATCTAGAGTCCTTTAAATATATACGCTTGCTCAAAATAGAAAACCAAACAAATTCCAGTTTTCTTGCAATAAGTGGTTCCCTGTAGGTCGTGTGCAAAACATGAAGAGAACATTTTTAAAGCTGATAAAAGTTCCTGATGAAAAAAAGCTGGATAACTACAACTGAGTTACAACATTTGTTAAATGGCCAAAAATTCACAAAAGCCAATATTTCTTTAAAGAAATTCCCTGACTTTGCATAAATTAACCATTTCTTTTGGTGTTTTAAAAAGAGCTATAACTTTGGCTGTGGTCTTACGATTTCATGATTAAACATTCGTTTTATATAACATTTTATCTCTTTTTAAAATGATAAAAACCACTTATTTCAAGAAAACTGACATTTTTGCGATTTTATAAAATTTTGAGCATGCGCAATCATATGAAGGGATCCACTCTGGATAGGCAGATATTTTTTTTTCTCATGATTTAAGCTATATTTTCAAGAAAATTTGGTTTGAAGTAGCATAAAATGAGTCAAATTTTTTCCCGTCTGGCTCTTGGACTATTATTGATATATATATTATTTTTCAGACACTAGATGGGACGGAATAAATTCAAACAAATTACTTCTTCAAAAACTATATTTCGCCTTTATTAGGAATCACAAGGTCGTATGCAAAACATGAAAAATAATATGCATAAAACAATGGAGACTAAAACTAAAAATAATAATTATTGATATATTTTAATACATATCGGGTGGAAATTTCAGAGGCACCAACATTGAATTCATAAAAATAAGGGTGAAATATGATCTTTGAAATTCGCAATTGATCACTACCCCTCAGAGTATTGATTCTCTCAACTTCAGATTTACCATAATTATTTTGGTAACTTTACCTAACATGGTAATTTTGCTACCATTTTGGTAACTTTAAAAATTAGAGTATACCGTAATATTGTTTTAGTTAGAAATTTGCATCAAATTCTAAGAAAGTTAATACAAAGATCATCATATTAGAATAATTTTTTATCAAGCTTTTGTTTTAGACCAGAGCCCAGGGGTGTTTGGTTAATAAAAAGTGTAATGGCTGGAACCGGTCTCAATTTTTTGTAAATACCTTCCTGAACAAGGATCTGCAATTCTGCGACTCGTATCGGATGGGTGTCCCAGCAGAACGCACTTTAGGGGTCAAAGGTTCTGCCTGGGACACCCATCCGATACGAGTCGGCAGAATTGCAGATACTTGTTCAGGAAGGTATTTACGAAAAATTGAGACCGGTTCCAGCCATTACACTGTTTGTTAACTTGGGTGGTAAATTTGACCTGTAAAGTGCGTTCTGCCTGGGACGCCCATTCGATACGAGTCGGCAGAATTGCAGATCCTTGTTCAGGAAGGTATTTACGAACAATTAAACCCGTTTCCAGCCATTACACTTTTTATTAACAAAACACCCCTGGGCTCATAAGTAAAAAGTCATAGACCAAGGTCTATTTGACATCATAGATTTTTGTTCAAAACATTTCTTTTTTGTAGTTATTTTGATGAAAAATTATCGCAATATGATGATGATAGTGTTAAATTTAAAAAAATTTAAAGCGATTCCCAAAATAAACAATTTTATAGTATGTTGTAATTTAAATTACCAAAAGCGATAATAAAATTACCATATTTAGGTCACCGGTCATCCCCTTTATTAAAGATCCTTGTTTTATGAGAACAGTACTCTAGCCAAGTTTGATTAGTGAAAACAAAACACCAAAGAACTATAAAATGTTTTTTTTTTTCGTCTTGAGGTGGCGTTTATAAAATATATTCTATATTACATTCGCCATAATAAATTAAAGAAAAATATTTATGATGCATTTGCAGAGGTTTAATTTGCAATGTGTGATTCGGCATAATTTTAAAATCTTTTATTATAATATTAATTGTAATAGTTTCAAGTTTTGTTTTGCAGTTGAAGCTACTAGCATGTTGCAGAGGATTGGCGATACTATATCAGTTTAAATTTGGGTTATATTTAACCACTATGCCTATAGACTCAGGTAAACTAAATAATCAGAGTTAATACAATGGAAAATACTTCTGACGATCGTGAAAATTTGTGGTAACACTGATGACGAATAAATTCCTATGGATTCAGGTAGGGTAACTAGAGTAAACATGGAGATGTTATTACTAAAGAGGCTCAACCAGATGAATTTTGAAATAACAACAAAGTAACCTGAACACTTTCGATTTTTAATAAAATCAAAAAGACCGTAAACAATCGCTGTAAATTCAATAAATGAACGTTCATAACGCAAAACAAAATACAACAAATGTGTGAATATCCGAGAACAGTCTATTAATTATATCCTGAAAAAATCTTAGAGAAGGTTATAATGAGTTTTAACAGAGCATCTGGACCTCCAAAAAGATGTTTCAAGTTTCTCAATGTATTTAGATTGGTTTTGCTCTTTCTAAGAATAAAGACTATATTTTTGCCTAAAAAATAGAAGATCTCCATTGATAAAATTTTAATGCTACACTATTCTTTTACTGAGTTTTATGGTTAATATTAATTTTTAATCATATAATTATGAAAAAATCAATTAATTTGCGGTAAGTACACAAAAAAGAAAAAAAATATCATAATGAAAACATAAGGATTGTTTAGATAACGAGTTTTTTATTAGATTACGCAGACAAGGCGCCTGCGTAATCTAAGATTCTTCTTAATTAGATTTTCTGGCGTTATCTGGAAAATGGAATTAAATTTGAAACAACGCTTTTGAATGTCCAGCTTTTCTCACTAGATCACTCTTGATAGACTCTATAACTCTAGATTTTGATACCGGTAATAATCAGGAATTACTTTTCTTTTCAGATATACACACGGAGTATGTAACACAAAACTAAAACAATAATATATATATATATATATATATATATTATATATATATTATATATAATATATATATATATATATATATATATGTTTTTTCGCACGGATTATGTTTTTTCGGTGTTTTGAAATTCAAACAATGGCAATTGCTTGAATTTTGAAACAATAAAAAATATTATGAATATAATGTTTCTTCTTAAATATAGGCTCAAAAAATATTTATTTACAAACCATCACGAAGAGGGGAGTAAAGAGAGCCCAAGAATATCATGACATATTGGCTTTAAAATTAGATACTGACAAACCAGAGGAGATCGATGCGTTTCCTAGATCATAGTTTCTCAAATTTACGATCCGAAACCCAAAAAATTTGATGAAAAGTACTCCACGACACAATTCTTATTCTTGATATATGAGCAAATTTTTTCAGGCTTTGTATTTTTTTAGATTTTGATTAATGGCCAAATTAATTAACATAAGAGGTACTTACAGAATACTGTTTTACTAAAATAGTCAGTTATTATTTGCTTGTATCGCAATTAATATAATAGTCCACACTTGCGCTTATTTTGTAGGAGCACGTGACAAATTATAAATGGGCGAGCCAGACAATGTTGCAGGATTAGACTTTCTACTTTTCCTTATTTATAAAGAAAATTGTATATATTCCTCATATATAAGAAATATATTGTGTTTGCAAAAAAATCCGAAACCGGTGAGACACCGGAATTATTTGTTTCAGGTCTTTTTAATTTGTCTGTCTGTACGTGGGAGTGTGTGTTATCATATGAAAGCCCATCGTATGCTAGAGAGGTAGTAATACTTTTTATACAATAATCAGTCTACAGTGTAGTTGTCCTATTCGGGAAATATTTTTTATGGCGTCATAAAAGCAAAAATGACTCAGCCGAAATGGGGAAAAATGTTGCAATTTATTTAAGATATGGCACGCAAGTAGCTATGTATAAGACTAACATAAGTGCCAAGTTTCATATTATCATCAGCATTAGATCAATTTTTATCAAATTACTTTTGTACGTATTCTTTTTAAACTTTAAAAATCGAAAAACATACAATTGAGTTGAAATTTGGAACAAGTGTATCCAGTTTCGTAATAGATAACTTCACCAAGTTTCATTTCAGTACGTCAAGTATATCTACGATTTTTTTTCAGATCATTAAAGTTAAGCAACATCAGTTGCTTAATGGTTCCATCCAGGTCAGTGCCTGGATGGGTGACCGCTGGAATGGAACTTATGAATTACTACCTGTGGACGAGCGAAGCGAGTCAGAAGTAGTGAGGATGAGCTTAGCAAATTCGATGTAATGAGGAAAAGTTCCGAATGCCCCGCACATGACTTTGTTTAATTTCTTAGTTTTAGCGAATTTTCCTTTGGGAATAAAATTCGTCTCATTTTGTCTGTATTTTTCAAAGGAAATGCGCTAAAACCTTTAAAGATAACTGACTAACCTTAAAGATAAGTAACTAAGCTTTAAAGTGGAGCAAATAATAGTGCGTACTTATAATTTTAGAGGCATATTTTTATACAACCAACTAGATAATTATGCGCATTTCCTTTGAAAAATACAGACAAAATGAGTTACGAGCAGTGCAATTGAGTAACTGCTTAGGTTCCAAAGCATGAACCGGAACCTTAAGCAAGAAAAGGGTTGTTAAGTACGGAAACACGCATTCTAAATGAAATTCGCCCGACAGCGGACCACCGCGCCGGAATTATTTATTTAGTACTTGTAAACTTATATAATGTATAAAACTATAAAAATTATTTTTTCAACCAGGATTGTTATTTAGCACGGAAACACGCATCCAATGGAAATTCGCCCGACATGCGGACCACCACGCCAGAATTTTTTTATTTAAGAAACTATTTAAATATATTAGAGAACTGTATAAATATTTGATTTAACTGTCAAAACCCATGTTTCAATAAACCAAGTATGAACATATTTGATTAAGGGAGAGAGAGGGCTTTTACAATGTCAGGTGGTTTCAAAATATAAGACAACCTTCAGTTATTAATTATATTCGTCTTCTTACGTCACTCACTCGCACGAAAAATCAGCCACGCATTTTCGCGTGAGGGAGGACGCAGGCAACACAATTTCAGAATAAATATGATAGAACATATAATATTTCACGTATCTACAGATTGTGATGAAAATTTTAAACCCCATGCTGAGACCCCATCTTTATCTGTCTATATAATAAAAGTGTCGGGGTAACTGCAAAACGCTTAAACCGCTGAATGCGTGAGTTGGATGTGAGATTAAGTCGAGGAATAACTTATTTATTACGTAACAGATCAATTTTATTTGACAGAAGAAATATTAAATTATAAGGAACGGAAAATTTCAAAAACATGTGAAAATTTCGTTCAAGCTATTTAATTTCTGGTTGCAAGCGTTCCTTTATTTTGCATAAACTTGAAACATGTATAATCACCTTTTTCGCCCCAGGTCCGGGTGTCTCAACTAGTTTGTTTAATTAAAGAAATATTTACGGCTCTGTCTAGCAATAACTAAAATACCGAGCGTCTTATGGAATACTAATATAGAATATAGAGTATTCGTTTTGTATAGTGAGTTACAACTCGAACATTATTTTTTGTATTTCGAATTACAACTCAAATATTCGTTTTGTATTTCGAATTACAACTCAAATATTCGTTTTGTATTTTGAATTAAAACTCAAATATTAGTTTTGTATTTCGAATTACAACTCAAATATTCGTTTTGTATTTCGAATTACAACTCAAATATTCGTTTTGTATTTTGAATTGAAACTCGAATATTCGGTTTATCTTTCAAGTTACAACCCAAAAATTTGTTGTGTCGTCGAATTGCAAATCGAATTCAAAAATACAAATATTTGTTATGTAAAAAGATGTAAAGTAGTCTGAATCGAAGCATTTCGAATGTGCCTATCACTATTGGTAAAGTTACCAGGTGTTTCGTATTTTACTTATCAAACCATACCGATGGTTTGATAAGTAAAATACGAAACAATATTAAGAATTAGTATACTATTGGTAAAGGTAACAAAATGAACATCAACAAAAAACTTTAGTGATATAATAAAGCTCCAGATTTCTGTAATCTTGTAAAAATTAGCCTTAAATATATGTATTACAAAATTTTATTTCAAATTAAAATAGAGGATTTTCGGAACTTTTTCGTGTACAATAAACTTCTTTCTAAGCATAAAGGGGTAAAACTGTTAGTTTCTAATACTTAAGTATTTTCTTTAAACCAAAACTTTTAACCATTTAAAACAAACGTTACGTTTATCTGAAACAAAATAATGTTAAATTGTTTTTAGGGCAAAGTTTCCTAATCCTATAACAATTTGTCAGCATAGCTAGGGTCATGTCACAACATGCTATACAACCAATAGTATACAACATGGGTTAGGATATTACTTGTCCTATAATAGCAAACAAACCTTACAAGGGGGTTTGAGTAGGGTTTCTATGAGATTATGGTTATCCTCGGTGGTTTAGGGCAAGCTGTAGGACAAAGAAACATGTCTAGACTTACCACTGAATTCTTGTCTTTTATCCTTTCTCAAAGCTTTCTGGGTAAAAAAGAAATTATCTTAAGATTACATTTTCAGGAGACATGAACGCTTAAGTTCAAGAAATCTTGGATACACTTTTAAAAACGGGTACAGGGTACCTTGGTACATTTTCTCGCAACATTGGACTCGTCTCTCTCTTACTCAGAATGTCATGATTATCCACAGTTTAAGGCGGTATTACTTCGGCATCGCTACGATCGACCTCAGAATTTTTTAGGGTAACTTTAGATTACTATCAGGAAAAAAACGACGTTACAATGTTTTTTATAAACAGGAACAATATATTTCAATCCATTAGGATCATCTTCAGGAAAGATATAAAACTACTAAAAAGCTACATTAACAATAAATTAAAAAAAAATAAGAAGAAAATAACATAAATAAACTTTAAAAGCCTATAACAAAGGTAAAAAGGTTATAAACAAAAGAACTTTTGTTTACAAAACAAGTGTTTAAACGAACGAATATTAAAACCACGAAAAGTTTCGACGATTTTTAATGTCGTGACATAGTAATGTCGAGACTACGTGGGCTACCCACTAAATTAAACTACTTTTGTGTTCAATTATAAATCGGTTAGTGACGTCATAAAAAAAATCATTTTTGAAAAGCAAAACTATACGCACAGATTGATTTTTATCAAGTTTTAACCCGCTAGGTCTTGCCTAACCACACTGAGCTCTACGATGCTAACTAATAGACCCTCACATTCACTAACAAACAGATAATTCGGGCAAACGGTAAAATCACTGAGATTGTTTTAAAAATCCTTATAATCGGTACTTCAAGTAAACTCTCGGTATGTGATTCTTAATTTAAACTCAATACTTATCCTATTTACCTACGATATATTAACGGGAAAAAGTAAAAAAAGTGCTCTTACTCTTTGCTTCCCGATCAGCTATGTAAAGGCAAAATCATTTTAACCGCAAAACATTGACTCTAAATGTTTATCCAGTGTCGCCCTTAAGAGCATTCAATTAACCCAAAGGAAAGATACGGTATCTAAATACGTGGAATGGTTGATGAATGCGGGTTGATGCTATGTATAATATTCCTACTGATCTGATTTAGATGCTATGTCTACAATCAATCAACAAAATTGATTGACCCCCCCCCCCCCCCAAAGTATTTTATATACAATCCTAAATTTAAAAATTTATCAGATTTAGGGAAAACCCTAACATGGGCTTTCAAAATGTCGGTCAATTTAAATTAATAAATTTATTTGCTTATAAAAAAAAAGGTTTTCTCTATGAAAAGAGGCTCTATATTGTATCTATGGTTTTCACAGATATCTGTTTAATTGGATTTAAAAATGCTGAAGAAACTTGAAAAAAATACTTCAATGTTGATAAATTAAAGACAAAATTTATCAAGTAAAGACTTCCAGCAATTTTATTTATTTAATTTTTTTTTGGAATCCACTACTAGGTTATTTGTCTCCAATCTATGTCAAAATAACTTCGTAAGAACTTAGAAATAGTTTGAATTTCTATAAATATATTGGGACACTATACAAGTGAACTGAAAGTGTTTAATATTTTAATTAATTTCATCTCTCCCTTCCGGAGTAACTTTCATGATAATATTATGCTAACTCGAAAATATGTTATTGCTGTAAGAATGATTTAAGAGGAATGTGTATTGTATAAAATAAAATTTAAAGGACGCATCGCTGCGTATAAGTCATACAACGTAAAGAAAAGAAAAATCTCAAAAGGAAATTCTTTCTCTAAGGAATTCCTGTATTACGATTTTCTTCCCATACATTATTTCATTACTTACAGTACAAATATTTATTCACTATATTTTATACTAAAAGTATCCAATATTCTAAAACACTAAAAGTATTAGCGCCTTCCGCTTCCCCTTTAGAAATGTATTATTAAAAAAAATAAATCTCGAGGTACCTATGTACCAAGTTTCAATAAGATAAAACTTGTACATGCGCAAATATGACCGCACTTTTTATCGCGTTTTAAGAATTTTTTTAATTTTTTATTTTTGAATTTTTTTAATGATTAAAAAAATGACGCCGGGGCCCGTTTCACAAAAGTACAAGGCTTGTAGTTACAAAAATTGTAAAAACAACTTGTAACAAATGTACAAGTGTTACCAAGGATACACTTGTAGATTTGTAGCATTTTTCTATTTAATAAACATTTTCTTGTCTATTACAATTACTTGTAACATTTAAACCCAAGTCCAAAACTAGGTAGACTGAGTTACAAGTTCATTTTATTAATTAAAACTTATCTTAAACTTTTAGTTTATTAGTAATATAGGGCTCAATATGAGTTTTTGAAACGTTTTTTTTTTATAAATATTGCTTCTCGCATTTTAGAAATAATTTACTCATATGTATGTAATAATAATGTTAATCATATGTATATAATAATACTCATATTTGCTTCTACCTCAATTTTTTGTTTTTATATAATTTTTTTGATTTTTTAAATTTTATACTGTTCATTTTAGCATTTTATCTTTTAACATGTTGATTATCAAGTAATGCTGCTTCTATAAATAATACTCATAATAATATATTATTGATAAATCACGTGTTATTATACACTTATATTAAAAACGTCAAATTATGATTGTGGCTTAAACGAGCCTGATAACATGCAAGTAGCCATGTTAAGATATCGTGGCGCGCAAAGCCTAAACGAAAACGGCTACTTTTAATCGACTAAGAATTATTACATTAAACTCTTCGAATAAATAGACTTTCTAAAAAGTAATCGGGTCTGGCCGGGATTTGAACCCGGGACCTCTCGCACCCTAAGCGAGAATCATACCCCTAGACCACCAGACCTGTTGATATTTGATGTGGACAAAATGTTAGAATTTAAATTAAACAGTGAAAGTAGTAAGAAATTGTTAAGATGGGTAGTAGGGATATATCTGGTTGAAGGTTGAACAGAGGGTCAGCTGTTAACTGAACCAGTTCTGGTTCCACGTGGTGTGGGTCCCATCCTGTACTGCAACTATACTACTGTATTCTAAATACTTGTCAGTATTGACGCACAATCTTCAACTCTTCTGTCAAATTGATATTTCCAGAATTGGATAAATAATTCGCTGGGATAAGTTATTTTATTATAGTTTATATAAACTATTGTAAATCAAATAGTTTTTAACTAAAAAAAAATAATTTTTAGATTTTTTTAGTTAAAATGTATTTTAAAATAGTTTTTAGATTAGAAAAACTATCGAATTTTTGTTTTCTTGCAATTTTTAATTGTTTATAAATAGGTTATTTAGTTTATTAAAAGTATTGGAGATCCGAGAAGCTTGCTATGAGAGTAAATATAACAGGTCCAACGATAGTCCCCTGACCTTAAATAAGAACCTAAGTGCAGTGGTGACATCCGATTGTAAGACACCGATATGCTTCAGCATCATTTTCTATAACAATTACCCTTTAAACACACGCCAGGTACAGTTTTATATTTTACTATTATAGACTCAAAGTAACTTTTAGCTAAATTTAATGTCTAAACAAAGAATTACATTTTGCACTTCACTTTTTTCAATTTGATTAATCGTTTTAACAAACAAAAATCTCTTGTGGCACACCAATGTTGATTTATATTCATGTCATTGGAGCCAAATTTTCTATGTATGACCTTTTTGGACGTTGTTTTAAATGAAAAAAACATAGCCGAAAATTTGGGAAAATGAATTTTTCACAACAAGTTAAGTGCATATTTGTATAACAGCTCTAGAGAAATTGTTAAAACCAAATTACTACTCCTTGTCAAAGTTTAAAAAATAAAGTAAAAATATCAAACGCGAACAAACGTGATCAATTTAAAAATATTTTAATAAAAAAAATCAACATTATAAAAACATGTGACAATAGTTTAAATTTAAAAATATTTTTATTTTTTTAATTAATTAATTAATTAATTTTTAATTAATAATATAATTAATCTAAAAAAAATAATATTTTTAGATATATTTTGCTTGGTTGAGTAGTTCTAATTCTTTAAATATATTCTTGGTTGTATTTCTGTTAATTAAATATATTTCTTTTTAGGCATGATTATGGCCAGCTTGGCCGAAACGTCGCCATATTAATTTAATTTTTTATTATCCTGTTCTTGGACTATCAACTTTAAAAATAAATTAAAAATATAGTAAAGAACAATGACAAAATAGAGCATTTTTTAGTCACTTTGTCAGCATAATCAGTGTCACACGAGCGGCTTATGGGAATTTACATAAATTTTAAAATAATTGTAATAATAATTTTGTATGTTTTTTATATGTTTATATTATGTTTGAATAAATAATTTCAAAATCCTTTCAATTCATAAAACAAATTATTTTAAAAAGTTTCTTTTGTGGACTTATAAAAAAAATATATAAATAAAAACAGGTTAATTACACAAAAGTCCTTTATTGTTTAATAAATTAATTATTGTTTAATAAAATATATAAATTAAGCTGTAAATTGATTCATAATTTTTAACTTATGTTAGATAAAAGTAGGAAAATTGTGTAAGCAATATCTGTAAATATAGTGTATTATGCTACTATAGGCTGTGAAGAGGGATTTTCTTAACCACGGCAATTATATTTACTGCCGAGCAATGAATTTTACTACTTCAGATAATTTTTTATACATACTATTTTTATGTACTTTTATTTTATTGTACTTTTATTTTTATGGACTTTTGTGTAATTAACCTGTTTTTATTTACAAATTATTTTAGAAGACAAATCGAAAAAATACATTGAAATGTATATAAAGTCTCACGAAACATATTTTTTTTTGATCTAGGACCTCTGAAACGGATTTCTGTCACACTCCCGGGCTTCTGGCCCGCTATGCATGCCACCTAATAATTGATTCTTTTTAGATAATTCGCTAAAAATTCAATATATGCCTTAAATCGGGGATACGCAAACTTTATAGACTCGCGGACCCCCATTATGGATAAATGGTACTTGGCGGACCCCCATTATGGATAAATGGTACTTGGCGGATCCCCATTATAGATAAATGGTACTTGGCGGACCCTATTATAAATGGTACTGGCGGACCCCCATTATAAATAAATGTTACTTGGCGGACCCCCATTATGAGAAATGGTACCTGGCGGACCCCCATTATAAATAAATGGTACTTGGCGGACCCCTATAGATAAATGGTACTTGGCGGACTCCTGTCCTTTTTGTTAATACATTGTAATACATCACATTATTTATATTAAATTGTAAAATTATTATTATAGGTTGTGAAATTTCTTTGCGCATGATATTTGAACTTGCTAGTCATTTGACCTTCTACAGAAATAAAATCAGTAATTGAAATAAATTATGAGAAAACGAACATAAAAAAATCTTTTCTATTTGATCTTTTATAATTTGTAATCTACTTAAATGGAAAGAAAAATGAAATCTTATTATAAGTTGTCAGGGGCAGGCCTATGGCTCTGCTCTCAATTATCCCCGTGAATAAATGCTATAAGAATCCTAAAAGGAAAAATATAATCTCATTATTCATGAACATTTTCATAAAATCTCATTAAAACTTTTTAAAAAGACTTTTGTTAAAGTTGTTTAATTTGCTCTTAAGATAGAAAACTATTTCCACAAGCTCAATTCTCAAGTATTACGATCGACCTACTAAACTTTTGAACCTTCAAATTTTGTAACGATCACTGAACTCTTAGCCTCGTCATTTTAAAAAAGGTCTAAAGGTTAGATAAATATTTGATATTTATTCGATTAGGATAAACCATCATTTTTATCTGATTTAAATTCAGGCGGTGTAGAGGTGACTGAGTAAAGTTGAAATTTTGATATAACCATTTTCCGAGATTTCCAAAATAGTTGATTCTTTTTGTTAGTTTAGTAAATTGTTTTTAGGTTACCCTGAACTTTACACTACCTAAACTATAGAGATAAAACAATTTTTAAAGAAAAATATATATGATAAAGATAAAATAAAGATAAGGTAAAACTTCAACTCTAAGAAAAAAGTCTGGAAGGCCAAGATTTGTGATGTGCACTCCATAAAATTTACCACCAAGGTATGTGCAGTGCACTGTATTTAGTTAACCACTGAGGAGAGAAGTCTGGGAGGGCCAGGGTATGTGGGATGCACTGTATTTAGTTAACCACTGAGGAGAGAAGTCTGGGAGGGCCAGGATATGTGGGATGCACTGCACTGAGGAGAGAAGTCTGGAGGGTATGTGGGATGCACTGTATTTAGTTAACCACTGAGGAGAGAAGTCTGGGAGGGACAGGGTATGTGGGATGCACTGTATTTAGTTAACCACTGAGGAGAGAAGTCTGGGAGGGCCAGGTATGTGGCTGCACTGTATGCACTGTATTTAGTTAACCACTGAGGAGAGAAGTCTGGGAGGGCCAGGGTATGTGGGATGCACTGTATTTAGTTAACCACTGAGGAGAGAAGTCTGGGAGGGCCAGGATATGTGGAGTGCACTATATTTAGTTAACCACTGAGGAGAGAAGTCTGGGAGGGCCAGGGTATGTGGGATGCACTGTATTTAGTTAACCACTGAGGTCTGGGAGGGCCAGGATATGTGGGATGCACTGTATTTAGTTAACCACTGAGGAGAGAAGTCTGGGGGCCAGGATATGTGGGATGCACTGTATTTAGTTAACCACTGAGGAGAGAGTCTGGGAGGGCCAGGGTATGGGATGCACTGCCACTGAGGAGAGAAGTCTGGGATGGCCAGGATATGTGGGGTGCACTGTATTTAGTTAACCACTGAAGAGAGAAGTTTGGGAGCACCAGGATGGTGCACTGTTAGTTTATCGAGTTTTTTTTTAAGTTGGTAGTATTCAGGAGAAGTCCAAGTCCAGTACGCCCCCTCCCCATTCTTTTTTCCTATACAAAAACAACCATTTTTTATAAAGGGGTTTGACACGTTGGAAAAACTCACTTATGCACTTGCGTTTTCGAATAAGCAAAGTAACCTCTATAGCTCATTATAGCAGAAGGTACGAGCTCAAGGCATGTTCTCAAAACAATACACATATTGATATTGGATTATAACAAAAATTAACTTTTAATGGAGTTATACTTTAATACAAGTTTATTATTCAACTTAAACTGGTAACTTATATCTAGAGCTTAATGGGTAGTTAGTCTGTGATTACTAAAACTTAAATTATTTATATAACCTTAGTGGGAACTAAAGTAATATATAAACTAAGTAGGGAAATAAATGCAATTTCTGCCAGACACGACATGTAGTTCACATTTCGTCCGCCAGGGAATTTACTCAAATTTTCTTATGGGCGCAGCCATCTTGTTTTACCCTTGTAAATGTAAAAAACTATTTATGGTTCTCGACATTATTGTTTTTAATGCGTTGGTTTTTATTGTGTAATGTGAGAAATATATTTTGTTACATCCAATAGAGATATAAGCGCTTAAATACTAAGTTTGTTCAAATTACTTATCATTAATTAAACTTTAATTTTTGTGAATACTGCTCGACATTTTATATTTTTGATGAGTTTTTCCCTTCAAATATTAATTTTATTTAGTAATGCAAAAATAACTAACCTTAAGTGTTTGAATATAATTAAATCAAACTTATAAAAAATTAAACACAAAAAGTTCTTCAGGGTCTTATACGCAGTTATTCCAATTTTAGCGATTTTTATATTTTTGAGCCAGGTACAGCTAATCATGCATGTCTTATTTTTTTTAAATGGGTGATTATAAGAGATTTATATATTACTTTAGTGGGAACAAATTATTGTAGTCATTAAATTTAATTAGTCCTGAAAAAACTTTTATTACCTTAATAAAACCTAGTGTTCGTAACCTAGTAGGTAATCAACTCGGGATTACAACTTGATGCACGAGACTGTATATGTTAGCATGCTAATGCTTTTATGTAGGTACGCATTTATCTATAATATATAGCATATAAGAATGAATACGTAGTTACAGGTATGTATATGATATAACAGGCGTTACATCGTAATTGGAATTCTACTAACAAAGGAGAAGTGTGCGGCAATTTTATAAAACAGCTCACTAAATTTGTCTCCAAACAGATAATCCTCTAGCTTCAGCTTAAAACAGCAGTGGGTCTTTATCAAATCTGCTTTTTAGATTATCTTTTGAAAAGAACTTACGAAAATAATTTTACTTTATATACATCTCTTAATGGCGTAGTATATAGAATACATATGAATATTCATAAAAACAAGGATAAAGCACAAGTATTCTCTTGATTCAACGTCTCCATCCATAATTACATTTTGGGAAGCTTTGAAAATCCTCAAGGGGTTTGTTGGACCCTTAGTTTTCACATGTGAAGCGTAAGGGTCATCCAATTTTCTGCTTTTTCCTTTTGCAGCCCACCAGAAAGGACCTAAAAGAGAACTTGCTGTAATTAAACAACGTATACACATGAGTTAACAATCTCATTTAAAAAATAACTTTAGTATGTAACAAAAATAAAGAAAAAAAAAAGAAAAAAGCAATAGGAAAATAAAATTTTAAAAAGCATACGAAGTACAAAATAGTACGAGTCTTTTTGGTGTCATCATATTACACTAAAAGAAACGGAATTTATGGATCCCCCCTCCAAATTCGTTCGCTGTTAAGTTTGTTAATGTAAAGTGGCTTTTAGGTAGTAGATCTTATCCAAATTTCAACATAAGCAATAAATTAATAGTAAGGTTGGGCACTAAGAAAAAAAAGTAAATATAGTAATTAGTAGATTAAAACTACTACTATCTACTAATCACTGTATTTCGCCATCTACCTCAGGGCATATTCATGGAATAATTTAAATTATAGCATCTTAATGCTAATAGTCAATTTGGATATGAAATCATAATTTTAATACAAATAGAATAAATGGCAAGAACTGTAAAAAAAAACATGAACAGTAAAAAACAAGAACTGTAAAAAACTTGAAAAAGTGAGTATTAATACTCCCCTGTTCATGATTTTTTACAGTTCTTGCCTTTTAATCTATTTGTATTAAAATTATGATTAGAATTAAGATGCTATAATTAAAATTATTACATGAATATGCCCTGAGGTTGAGGGCGAAATATAGTAATTAGTAGATTGTAGTAGTTATTATTCCTCTTAGTGCCTAACCTTACTATAAATATAGTTAATATGAGGAACAACACAAGAAATTATAATAAGCAATAAAGTGCAGTATTCACACATTTTGGTTAGTGTCCAATATTAAAATTATTAGTCTCTATCAGTGTTTAAGTCGGTCCATAGGTGTTTTACCTGAGAACAGCAAGTCAGGCCTGTATAGTACCTGTTGCTCGTTATATTTTTAAAACAGCTCTTCAACACGTAAATAATTTAGTAACCTCTAATCTTAATCACAGGTTACTTAACAGGACAAGTTAAGAGTCTTAACTCGTGAATCTGTGACAGTCCTTACTGCTTATCAATGGGTCGTTTTAAAGGCTTATCAGGTTTCTATTAGCCCTGAACAGAAGTTGTAACTTAATTACTGGTATTCTTATTGGCCATTGTTATCAATTCATAAAGGACTAGCAGCTATTTCTGAATAAAGGTATAGTGGTAGGAGGATAGAAACTCTTTTTCGCATCCTTAGTACGTGTTTTGCCTTGTCATATCTTAGGTGGCAGACTTTTAATCTAATGTGTGCCTCTCATAAATTTACCTTTAAAAAAGTTGATAACTTTCTGCGAGTCAATAGACTTGCTCAGGGGGTAAAAGGATTTAAAAGGGGTCCTTTTACATTTACTTATTGGTTCTAAATACCCATCTAACTTTTCAAATGCTATGGTTTCCACAACAGTGAAATAATAATTAAGAGCGTGGAAAATGTGTGTAAGTATGTATAAATTGGAAAATGCAATGTCATTTTAGAAATATTTATATTACCCATAGCAATAATCACTCTTACCATGTTGAAAAATATAAAAATTAAAGGAAAAATTGAACATTGCGCTGGATAAAACGTCTTTTCAATTTCACTTATGCGATGGGAAAAACTAGAAGTGATTTTCTTAGGATACAATATTGACACATGAGAAAGATTGACTTTCCAGCTTTCCTATAGAGTAATGTTGACACAAAATGTATCAAGAAAAGCTTCACATTTAACCGTCAATATAGAAAATATAAATTTGAAAAAAGCAAGTGATGAAAAAATATTTTATTTTATTCAAGCTAAGACTTTTTTTGGGCTTTCTCAATTTTACAAAATAAATAAAAAGACAGCTCCACTTGAGGCTTAGAATTTTTTCTCGAGGTTAAATTTTGCAATTTAAATTAAGGGCTTTTATTTTGATAGTGAAATGATGGAAGGGCTCAGAGAAATTTACTTTTCTTCGCATTTAAAAAGAAGTATTTTTCCAAAATAATTTATTCATTCTTCAACTTTTTTTAAGGATGATTTTATTTTTAAATGAGACATTTATTTTAAATGATATTCACGATTTAATTTTTATTAGAATATTAAAATTTAGTTTCAGCTTCCTTATTATTTTAGTTTAATTTTATCCTACTGTTCATTAATGCAGTTTTTTTAAAAATTAAATTTATGGAATAAGATTATTTTTAATGTTGGATAAGAGCAAAAAATATATTTATTTATTTTTATCTCAAATTTTACCTTGAATTTAGTATTATGTAGTTAAAAAAATGATAATGAGTTAACAGGAGTAACAGAATATTAATAAGTACTATAAATAAGTTCTTATTTGAAGTAATTTAGTAACAAAAACACTTTTTCTAGTTTTGTAGATACATCGAGTGGATTTTCTTAAGTTCCTTGACTTGGAACACTACAAATTGTACAAAGAACATTTGTTTCCAAAAGACATGAAACTAGAGTAATAGAGTATTTCCATTTTTCCAAAAAACATTTTTTGCTCATAAAACAATTAAATGTGTTTAATATATATATATATATATATATATATTATATATATATATATATATATATATATATATATTAAACTTTTCTTCATTACTCCTATTTCAAGGTTTATTACTTAGATGCTCTTTTTCCGGTACTTATACGACAAAAATAGTGATCTATGTAACTTATAGTTTGTTAATTCAGTTTATTATAAATTGTATTTCGGTAAATTATATTGTATGACATGAAAATTTTACTTATGAAAATTGTAATAGTAAATAAATAGTAATACGTATAAAAATACATAGTAATATATGTATAAAAATACATGAAAAACTCTATGAGATGTCAAATGACTTCCACTTAGCCTTTTCGCATGGTGAAAATGTTAGTCGCATAACATTCAAAAATTTAGTGTAAGTAGGTAGCAATCCGTTTGTCTTTTGACCATTTTGAAATTTATTTAATTTATCAAGACTTCTCCAGAGAATCCTACGTATTTTAAAACAATTACTAGTGGCTTTCAAAAACGCTAGTAACAAAAATTTGTAAATGCAAACTGCCAGACAGATAACGCTTTGTGGCGACGATAGAACAATACTTATCAATACTTTTATTAATTGAAGAGCCAGTTATTATAGCTACATTTTTCGGTTAAGGAACACTGAAGCTGCGGGTACAGTAAAGTAAAATTTAAAAAAGTCAACCCTGTATAAGTGTCATATTATATATCAAATGAAAAAATATATCATATATTTTTAAGCTAATTTAAAGCCTTGCAAAATTGTTTACTCTTCAACCGTTTCATTATCAGCGGTCACCCATACAGCACTGACCATGCTGAATGCTGTTTAAGTTTTATAATACAACAAAAACCATAGATATACTTGTCGTATTGAAACGAAACTTGGTGTAATTATTTATTAGGTAAAGGTGTATAGTTGTACCGAATTTTAATTCAATTGAATTATTTCCTGAATTTTTTCAATTTTTTAAAAGACGTACACAAGTCATTGAATAAAAATTGAACTAATGCTAAAATGCTGATAATAAGATGAAACATGGCACATATGTTAGGCTCATACATGGCTACATTCATGCCAGATCGGATCGCATAAATGTTCCGCGTTTTATTTTTCGAAATGTTCGCTGGTTCATTATTGTAGGTAATGAATTATTTTTGGATAGCACAACTACACCTATATAGTCGGATTTTGTTTCAAAGTTTCAACTCTCTACCATAAATACACTTGGAGCACACAGGCAGACAACTTTGTGAAAACTATTTAAGATGTCTTAAAAACACCTGAAACGGATAATTTCGTTGACATCCCGATTTCGGACCTAAAAATTGATTTTTGTACCAAGTTTCAACTCTCCAGCATAATTATACTGGGAGCTACGATGTTAACAGACACACACACATACGCAAACACATACCCACGCAAACACACACACACACACCCACGCAAAAACATAGACAATTATGTGAAAATCACTCAGGAGACTTAAAAACACCTGAAACGGATTATTATCAGGTGAAATTTTGGGTTTGTAGTGCAATTGCAATACTTTTCCTATATACTTATTGTATAAATAAATAAAATTAAAAAGTACATACAAACAGACACAGGTTTTATTCAGGGATCTACATATCCAATATTTAGGATAAGTAGATACTGAAAAGTGTATATTAGATAAAAAAAAGTCGATGCAGCAGTTTTCTCTATTACAATTTTTACTTTTCCTAGTTTATACCGCAGGTATATACGAAAATATTGTGTTCGTGAAATTATTGTGTTTCATTAGTTTTCACATAACAATCCAGATTTCACCTAAATTATCATCTGCTTGAGGTATTTTTAAGAGCTTGTAAGTGCTTTTAAAAAAGTTGTTTGTCTCTATGTGTATGTACACGTGTGTCTGTTATAATAGTATCTCCTAAAATATTTTAACTCAGTACAAAAATTAATCTTTGAATAGTTGTGCAATACGGAAAATATTTTTCATAACGTTATTAAGCCGCAACGACTTGGTAAAAATTTCATAAATTGAAGAAAAATGTTTCGATCGATTTAAGATTCGGCACGCATGTAAAAGAAGAGCATATAGAAGAAAAACATATATGCCAAGCTTCATCTCGTCATTATTGTAAAAAAACAAAACATAAAGCGATTCAGTTGAAATTTGGTACAAGTATAACAGTTTACGTAAAAAATCAGTATTTTAAGTTTCGTTTCAATACGGCAAGTATATCTACGGGTTTTGGAGAAATCACAAAAGTTAAGTAGCATCGAGCGAGGTCAGTTCCTGGATGGGTGACCGCTGGAAATAAAAATAAATAAAATAAAAATAAAAATTGTTTATTCTGCTATAAAAACAAAAGTACATACTTTATTCCCTAAAGACTAA
The DNA here is from genome assembly GCA_018340805.1 of Microvelia longipes. NCBI lineage: Eukaryota > Metazoa > Arthropoda > Insecta > Hemiptera > Veliidae > Microvelia > Microvelia longipes. The sequence goes on along the minus strand of JACMZG010001863.1, from coordinate 17,818,835 downwards.
AATTCATATAGCACATCTTCGAATAAGCAATGCTCGTGCCTGAGGATGGCTGGAGCGTTTGTATAGTATTTGTTTTTTTTTTACAAAAAGATACTTAACCCTCTTAAAAAAATTAATGTGTTTACTTACTATCTGCGGACAAGCGAACCGTGTGTTTCAATTTAAATTTGGCTATTTGTATATTCTGAGGACAAGCATAGCGAGTTTGAAGTAGTGAGGATAAGCGTAGCGAATCCGATGTAACGAAGAAAAGTTTCGAATTTTCGAATTGCAGGAGATAGGGATGCCAAACGGGGTATTTTATTTGTTATTATATTTTCATGTTTTTAAGATGAACAACATGAATCCAATATTTAATCATTCTACAGAAAGTATATAGTTGTACCTATGGGAAAATACTCTATACGAAATGAGAAATTTATTCATTACGGTAACTTCCACGATTATTAGTTAAATAAATACAAGTGTATTATTAAACATTGAGATAATGAATCTCAAATAATATTTAATTAATATCCAGTTCAAGTATGTTCAATTAAATATATTTCCACGTTAATACAGGAGTGTGTCATGCTCCTACATCCTAACACTCGTTAATACAGGAGTGTGTCATGCTCCTACATCCTAACACTCGTTAATACAGGAGTGTGTCATGCTCCTACATCCTAACACTCGTTCAAAGGAGTAAATTTAAAATTAAATCTGCAAATTTCCAGATGGGGGGTTAAACGGATTGCTTGGAAATTAATTACACACCAATCCCCAGGTATATATCATTCCCTATTTCGGATTAATAGTGAAAATTCCAAAAACAGAGTTTTAGAGGAAATTCCAACACTATTATTGGCCCTTCAATTTAAATCCCTCTTTTGTTAAAATTTGAATACTATTAAATCACCTGAAGGATTCTGTAGCCAGACCACTCCCTACTGCCTCCCGTTCCCATTTTAACCCCCCCCCCTCCCCCCTAATCATCTTTCCCCAATCCAGTACCCCATTTCAACATTCATCTAAATTCTACTCTCGTAGGGTCCTACTACTCCTCTTTATAACGTTCCTCTACCTATAGATAAAACAACATGAAATTAACGTTGTAATTAAAAGAAAATTAATTGAATTAGTCTAGTAGTAAAAAAATATATATTTCTTTTTAGAGAATCAACACTCTACTATTATAACTCTTTCGATCGCTATAATTCATTTCTCTATTAAACATCTGATAAAGCCAAAATTAAAAATATTTTTATTTTTTAGAATTTGAACATAGATTAATAAAATAGCTTTGACATCTATTTAGCAGTACTTATATATGCACCACGTTCATCCAACTATTGCCAATGTCTGAATGCATACTTCATCCAGAATAAAAGTCTCAAGACAAAAGTCTTTTGTCTTTTGTGTCTTTCATCATTCAGGATAAAAGTCTTACAGATGATAAAATTGAATAGATGATATTAATATTTCACATTGCATCATCCATTGCAGCAAAGCACAGAAGTGACTTAAGCAACTTATCCACCAGATATTCCACACCCCAACAGTTTGTACCTAGCATGGTTGTTCAATGGTTAGAATCAACGCCTTTAAATCAAGGGGTCTTGGTTCAATGCCAGTTGAGAGTGGAGTCATTTTAAATCTTGTATCCTGCACTAGAGACAGTCATTGAAACTGGCTACCTCGAAACCGGTCAACCCAGCCTAGGTTTACATGATTTCCTTCGATCCGCTTATATTTGGGGGCTTAAACCCTGTTAATACTGATTTCATTTTCATAGACTTCCAGAATTTTTGATAAGAAAACGATTAAAATAGTTTTGATAGAAAACGAAAAAAAAATCAATGTGAATAATTAACATAAAATTGTAAGTTTATTGATAATAAAAAGAAAATAATATATAAAATATAAACTCAGATAAATTGTAATAAAAAGATTCAAAGTCAACATTAAGTCCCGTATTCAAAGACAACCTAACATTAAGGTTTAAATATTAGGTTTAAACCTAACATTTCCCCTAAAGGCTTCTTAAGGAGACCGAACATTTTCCATCCCTAAACTGTAAACCTAACATTTTCCTTAAGGGCTCCTTAAGGAAAATGTTAGGTTTAGGTTAGGAAAATGTCTTTGATTACAGGCCTTAGTATTGCGTTATCAAATTCTTTGTTTTGATGAAAAATAATACCTAAAAATTAGTGTGACTAAGCAAATAGCTATTAAACTAATTGTTAACATTAAACTCTCAAAATTAATTTATTTTGTTTGATTGATAAGTTTATATCAATTTTATTTATATCAATCTAATATTAGAATGATTTATTTAAAAAGTATTAACTATAGATATCACCGATCGAGGAGTTTTTTAATTTTATTGAGCAGGCATACTATTATATTGTTCACAAGTATGTGTAAGCAATTTTTATCGCTTAATAAATTAAAAGTTAACTTTAATCATATCCACGAATTTTTATCTGGCTGTTATTATACACGTATAATGAGCGTGAATGGATTCCATCATAAGTAATAAAAGAAAAAAGTCTCTCAAAACTTTATTGGCAAAGAGCTCTCAACCTAACTAGAGGCCATCATCAGTGCAAAACCGTTGAGATGTTAAAAAAGAAGAGAAGTGAGTCTATGTTTTCTTACTAGATATTAAAGTCAGACTGCTAGAGTCAGTCTGGGTCCTTCGGCTATGACCTCAGGAACCAATTTGACTGCCCAGGGAGAAACTTACTTTTTTCCTTGTTATGTAAATAACTATTTCAGGAATAAGTTTATAATTCTAAACTCCATGCTTACTGATTTATTAATGTTTTTTCTAATGGTTAAGTTTATTTGACAGCATTAGAAAGGGAGGTAGGCGGAACTAAATCCTCTCATGCAGATGTCCCTTGATTCCCTTTGGACCAAAAACAAAAGAGAGGGTTATGTTGAAGAAGTGTGTCCATATCGTTACAATATCTGGACTTGGTAATGCTATGTCCCTACATATGTAATTCCTCCAGGGATTACATATACATGAGAGTATTTTCTATCATTTACTGTAAACACGCGTGCGCACTCCCTCACACACATAACTCATATTCACACACACTGACTCACATTAACAAAAGCTTACACGTATATCAAGTTAAAAACAACGGAGTTTTTATTAGAGAGAAGTAAATCTATTAATTCTTTTCATAAGTATTGATTTTATAACCATTATACAAGTAAAAAATAGGGATCATGGTACCTCGGAACTTTTTCTATAACATCAGTTATATTTCCTGTAATCTAAAAATTTTCTGTTATATTAAGAGAATTTAATGTTCATGGGGACTGTACAACGTAGTATATATTGAATAAAGATTTGTTGGTGCCTAATTTCAAGCTAGAGATCGTCAGTAATTTTGGGCCCCCTTAGGTGAGGCATACGAGGATAGCCTGACGACAGACTAGAGAAGAAATCCCCTTATTCGAACAGGCAAGCCGACTAAATCGTATTACACAATTAGTTAATTAGTTGTTCGATCAAATTTTAATCTGGGGCTCGTCAATCATTTGGACCCTTCAAAGTCTAATAGAATTGTATTTGGTCAACCGACATGAAATTGCCCTTACGGAGCAGTCACTACAACTTTATATATTGAGTGAAGAATTGTTTGAGCCAAATTTATCTTCAAAGGGTCTCCCAAACGGTTCACTCCAAATGTGATTTGTCGAAAGGGTTTTTCTTTAAGTGAGGCACATAAGGTAGGTCTGCCGACACGAAAGTCCTCTATCTGAGCTGGCAGACTGACTGAATCGTATATTATATTGAATGAGGAGTTATTTGTTCTAAGTTTTATTATTGAATAAATATTGTCTTTGTGATAAACAGCTTCTTGTATTAAAAATGTATTTCACAAAAAATCATATTATAGAAACAACATATTGATACCAGTAGGAAACCTGTAACCAGTAGCACTGTGTTATCAGATTCGACCCACATTGTTTATAAACTTGCAAGTCCCTACCTGATAAAAACTATATAATGAGAGCGGTAGCGAACCCCTGTGCTGTGTTTTTCAGATTTAACCCGCATTGCAAATCAACCAGCAAGTCCCTACCAGATAAAATAACTAAATTATTTTTAAAACATGTTTACTAAATTGACACTTAAATACATGCACAGTGGTAAAAAAATTGACATAAATTATCTGTCTAATGACCCACGCCTCAGAGCGTGGGGAACATTATAAACAAAAAATAAATGAAAAATGTATTTTATGCCAATAAATGGTTTATTTATTTGATGAATCGCAAGTTTGGATTATTTAAATTCTGCGACCTAAGGTTTTTTTAATTAAATGGAGTGTAAAAAGTAAATTGATGACTATGAGAAAATTAATTTTATTTCTTGTAAAATTATTGTAGGGATTATAAATACTATAATTAACATTATACGCAATCATTTTCTTTTTACTTTTCATCAGCTATTAGTGTTTGTATAAAGAAAATGTATTGCGTTCACCCTTAAAATTCGAAACTGAAATTTTATCATCATTTTATCATTATCATTTGTATAATGTTTTTAAGTGGTTTTCATCATACGAGTATATGAGTCTTGGTGTGTGTGTGTCTTCTGCTATGTTCACGCAAGAGAGTTTAAAACTTAGCACAAAAATCAGACTTAACGTCTGTCTTTTTGTTGTGCTAAAGATGATCTAAAGCACTTGCACTTTTTGAGTCATGGAGAGAAAGCGAATTTAATTGCATTAGCGAAGGAAAATGATTAGCGAGGAAAAAATTATTATATTTTTTCTGTAAATTTAGTAATTTTGTTGTTTCTTTTGTACTTTTATTTATGTTTATTTGTTATTTTACTTTTATTTATATTTATGTACTTTTATCAATAAATAAAGGAATTATTGAAATTAAAATTGAAAATGTACACACTGGGGCTCGCTAAGCTTGTCTGAATGCGATAAATTATATAAAAAATGTAAGTGCTTAAGACCATTAAGCTTACCAACATAAATTTAAATTCCCTGGACTCAGGGCACAAGATGGCCAGTCTCTCTAGGTGGTTCCTGCAGAGGTGATCATTAATAATTTCAAGGGATTAAAAACGCATTCACATTTATGAATACACGTATTGTATTTAGCTTTATTTGATTTAGCTTGGGGGGGACGCGCCCTTTGCCTATAGAAGACCTCCATATAAAACTTATATGGAGTTATGCGGGTACAAAACTTTTGGTTGAAAGTTATCGGCGCAAATACAAATAAAATTCAGATCAATGTTTGCGTCGTCACAAAAAATTGTAGTTTTTTGTGTGGTATACGAATTAAAACATAGTATAATTCTGAAATATATTGGTAGTGCTTTTATAATGAATAAGAAATCATAAAAACTAAGAGGCCAATCATAGATAATCACATTTCATAATTATTTAATGAACTTGTGAATATATAGTAAGTATTTTATTTCATACTTAGTTATTTTATTTCCCGAATTACTTTATTGTACCGGTAGCTATCTATGGAATACATTTCTATGCCTTAATTAGTCTACATTGTAATACTCTAGACATTGGGTAACATTATTATTCTAAAGTCAAGCGATTAAAGAATGAAGTAATTGGAATAACTCGAACGTCAGTAGAAAGAATAATGTAATACTTTAGAAAATACCATCCTGACAGAGTTATTATTGTTTGTAGTAGTTATTATTATGTGTAGAAGTTATTATTATTTGTAGTAGTAATTATTATTTGTAGTAGTTATTATTATGTGTAGTAGTTATTATTATTTGTTGCAGTAATTATTATGTCTAGTAGTTCTTATTATTTTTAGTAGTTATTATTATGTGTAGAAGTTATTATTATTTGTAGTAGTTATTATTATTTGTTGCAGTAATTATTATGTCTAGTAGTTATTATTATTTGTAGTAGTTATTATTATTTGTAGTAGTTCTTATTATTTGTTGTAGTAATTATTATGTGTAGTAGTTATTATTATTTGTAGTAGTTATTATTATTTGAAGTAGTTATTATTAGTCTATCATCTTGACAAAAGACAAGTTGAAACAATTACACTAAAAGACACTAATATTTTCTATAATACGTATACTACAATCTGTAAACTCTGTATCTAAAATTTGTCTCATATCATTTTTATGTTGCTCATATTGCTTCTATGTTTATAGTAGTAAATTTGTATCGTATTAACCTTTAGTTAAGTTATGAGCTTGTTAATAAAAGTGCATAGCTCAACCTGAGGTTACAGATAGGAAAAAGTTTATTTTAATCAAAATGTTCATAAAGTCGATATTTGATTAATTTTAATTAAAACTTTGTTGAAGTAAGTTCTTGAAGATAACATTTTAAACGACGTCAAGTCTAGTTTAAGCTAGACTTTAATTAGAGGTTAATACAATAAGGCATCTGCTAAATTCCATTCTGTAACTGAAGCAGTTTGGATTAATTAAAATCGGAGTGCTTCAACATGTCTTAACTGTTCTTAAACATACCGTGTTCTGAGCTAGTGTATTATTATATTCGGTGAGATAGGTAAATTGAACTGAACTCAAACCATAAGCATCATTAGTTTCTCATTTATCAAAATGATGATAAGGCTTAATAACCTTCTTGTCTCCTTTACATGACGTTGTTAAAGAAAAGTTTATTTCTTTAACGTGAGTTAGAACTGTTGGGTTGTTCCTGGGTTTTCTTCTCCCTGTATGTCTTATCTAGTTTTAACTTTGTATGATTATTCATGACTAACGAAACGAAGGCAGTTAAAGGGCTAAAAAGTTTTTCAAGACAAAGTTAAAATAGGGAAAGGAAAATTAATGTTTTGCTTTTGAAGTTGGCCCCGGGGAGATTACGGCGAGATGAGAGAAAAAGACGTAGGAATCGATGCAAAGTTTTGGAAGGGAAAAAACTTTTCGGCAAGAAGAATAATTGAGATGTGACAAAACTTCTTAAAAGTGGATATGGGAGGATGGCACCTAGTTACCCTACCCAGCCCTCCAGGCTTCTCTTATACCCCCCTAGAAATTTTTTTGAAAAATCCTCTAGAGACCGTTTTCTCTTTTCTCACAGATAAACACAATTCCCCTTATAAATCAGCCTTTATAGTCAGTTAAAAAAAAAAGAAAAAATGTATATGACTGTGGTGGATAAACGAGTTTACCATCCAATTTCAATAATTTTAGTTCTCTGTTTCACCCCTACCCTGTTGTATTCCTGGTGGTAATGAATCAACCGTAGGAGAACATCAGGGCGGCATAACCACCCCGGTGCCGCTGGGTTGTTTCCTACTGAGTAAGCCTATAAATCTCCTACCCACGCTTATCTCCACGACCAAACTTGTCTCTTTGCCAATATCCCAAAACCTACTGTCACAAACGACACTCTACTATGGAAAATTCTACTATGGTGAGACAGGTAGTATAAACATTAACTCCCTCTCCTGTCTGAAAATAATGGTCGGAAACTGCCAAAAAGTCGACAAAATGAAAGAGTAGTTGGGAATAAATAATACCTATTGCAGTGTTGTTCATTACTCATTTCACAAATGAATGCTGAAAGCGTTCACAATAATTATTACAATACATTAAGATAAATTATATAATCTAATCTAACAACATACAGCACTATGTTCAACAAATATTTACAATAATTTATTTTTCTTACCTTTCCTAAATTAATTAAACTTTAACTTATTTCAAAAATAAAAGTACAATTAAATAAATTTCTTTAAAAAAAATACTTAATTGAATCAAAACAGAGTAATATAATCTTCGTTAGCCGGTATTGTTATTAAACTTCTTAGAGAGGTAAAATACAAATTGCATTATAAAACGGAAAAAAAATCAAGATGGGAACAAGGGTTGATTTCTTTCAGAAAATACAACGATAATTCCGGGCACGTTGCTGAACAAAGGATCCTACTTTTAACAAAAAAGGTAAAGAAGGTTTCCCCGAAGTAGATTTTAAAATTATATTTCAAGTCTTGTAAGATTAAATCGGGATGTTCGTTAAGGGTTGAAAGCCAGTGCTAGGTCTATTAGGTCAGACTATAAGCCCTTCATTCTATGAAATATAAGATTAAGGAAATTTAACATCGAAATTAAGCTTTTGTTTCAAAATTACATTAAAATATTATTATTCAGAGTTAGAAAACCAAATAAACTAGTTCTATTTATTTAAATGACTTTTGAGTTTAACAAATTTTTACGTAAGATAGATTTTTTATGTAGATAGATACTATTACAGTTGCAATTTATTTATTCGGTCAAAAGTTAACGAATACTATTCATTATGAAAATTAATAACAGGTTAGAATTTATAAAAAAGTTTTTTTAAACAAGTTCTTTATTGGCAAAAGTAATACAATATTTATTTTGTGTATACCGATCCCATATTTTTTATAAAGAAGTTAGAAATAAAAGAGGTCATATTAAAGAGTTTCGGTTCCAAGAGGGAGAGCAGCAGTAAATAAGAAATAAAAAAGGTCACATTGAAGACTTTTAATTTTATGAGGTAGAGCAGCAGTAAATAAGAAATAAAAAAGGTCATATTGAAGACTTTTGATTCCATGAGGTAGAGCAGCAGTAAATAAGAAATAAAAAAGGTCATATTGAAGACTTTTGATTCCATGAGGTAGAGCAGCAGTAAATAAGAAATAAAAGAGGTCGTATTGAAGACTTTTGATTCCATGAGGTAGAGCAGCAATAAATAAGAAATAAAAGAGGTCATATTGAAGACTTTTGGTTCCATGACCCAAATCATTAATTAATAAAATCAAGAGGTCATATTAAAGATTTTTGGCTCCATGAGCCAAATCATTGAATAATACATGAAAGAGGTTATATTAAAGACTTTAGGTTTCATCAGCCAAATTATTAAATAATAAATACAAGAGGTCATATAAAATACGTTTGGTGTCATAAGCTAGGACAATAAATAAGAAATGAAATAGTGTCATATTAAAAGCTTTTTTCAATGAGCCAGTATATAAAAAAAAATGAAGCCATATTTAACACGTTTTTTAAATAGTGTGTAAATAGGTCTGAGAGTATTTATATCTAATGGCGGATATTATATGCTCACAGCACAGATATTAATGGTAATTAGTATAGCAAAAAAACAGTTATACGTACGATAGTATCTTCTACCTCTGCCTGGAATAAAAAATATAGTTCATGATTCCAACATTCTTTCTGTTTCGCTGTCACACCTTAAAAGAAATAATTCATCTCAATCCTAATTTGTCCAGTGTCCTCCTATACAATAACCATCTACGCATGTACCTGAACAGCATTTAGCAAGATCACTGCACTGAAACATATAAATCATTGTTAAAATAATTTTTAAAAAAACTATAAAAATCCTTTAAGAATTATGCTTCTTTTGAAATTTAAACCGCAATACTAGCGCTTGAATAAACAAATACGGAATGACCTCATGCATATTATTCTTTATTTCAGAAAGTTGAGAAGTATTAGTATAAAGCAGATACGAAAAATAAGATAAATAAGAAATAAAATAATCTTAATGCAAGAAATAATCTTAATATAAGAAATATAAATAATCTTATAAATAATCTTAATGCTTTTAAGATTATTTTTCTATATTCTATGAGGAGGAAAAAGTCCTCTGATGTCTTTGATTCAGCACAAGGATCGTGCATATAAGAAATATGCACATTTCTTAAGGTTCAGGACATTTTAGCTAATTTAATCAGAAAATCCTCGCGAAGCTGTCATGCCACAAAGCGGCTAAGGAATGAAGGCCCCTTTTTAGCACATTTCACAACGGAAAAATGAGTTATAAGGTTGGGATCATGAAAGATGGTAGGGGGTGGGTTGGGGAGGCTTACTGATCAAGATAATAAATAAATAAATAAATATATATATATATATATATATATATATATATATATATATATATATATATATATATATATATATATATATATATATATATATTATATATATATATATATATATATATATATATATATATATATATATATATCTGTGTGTGTGTGTGTATGTATTTATGTACGAGAATTTTATTCCTAGACGTTTTAGTGGCACACGATAACTTTAGAACGCTTTTTCGGATCAGAATGAAACTTACTACAAACATCGACCTCATTAATATCCAGAACCCAATTATTCATAAAACGTCATTAACCCATAGTCATGTCTCAGAAAGAATTGCAAAAAATTCACAAAACCCCGAAAAATTGTCATATATATATATATATATATATATATATATATATATATATATATATATATATATATATATATATATATATATATATTATATATATATATATATATATATAATATATATATATAATATATATATATATATATATATATATATATATATATATAGTTATACATCATTTCTTTTACTAAAACATATGAATTTCGGTTATTTTATGGCAGCAGCCACTTGTATAAATTAGCACTATAATAAACTTATTAAAGGACAACAGCCATGCGGTTGCAGAGCGGCCACTGGTAGACTGGAGGCCACAGAGCGGTCAGGATGTAGAAGGCCTCTGTTTTTAGATAATAATGTAACCGTGAAGATTTAGGTCTTCCGGTGGTGACCGCGTCCATGTAGATGAAGAATCCGACGTTTCGCTTCCACTGTGGCATCTTCAGGGATGTAAGGCATCTTACATCCCTGAAGATGCCTCCCACAGTGGAAGCGAAACGTCGGATTCTTCATCTACATGGACGCGGTCACCACCGGAAGACCTAAATCTTCATGACAACAACCGCGGAAGCCTACGCAGTTTATTAATAATGTAACCTTCATAATGTTACAAAATATAGAAAAGAATTGACACAAAACATGGATATATATAACGCACTGCTGCGTAATACTAACTGCTCATACAAAACAACAATATAGTGCAATGTCCGCGCATCACGTCTTGTGGAAAGGCAAACTTGTGTTTTAATTTGATAAGCAAAATAACCCCCCCCCCCACTGGTTCCTGCACTATGTTTCAGCAATAATGGTTTGTAACTTATATTTCCCCCGTATTTACATAATGTCCACTTACACAAGATATGTCTACGTTAAGTGCAAGTTACACTCAACGTGTTGCATACGAAACGGTGATAAGTTAAACACTTATGCAAGGCGTTTAGTGTGATATTTAAGGTAGGTTAAACAGGGTGCACAGGCCTCTATTAATTATTCCCACTTTATAGTTGAACTGCAATATAAAGAAATGGAGATCCCTTTATAGATTAATTACTTCGCGTCAAATATAAGCATTTTTGGTATAATATAAGGTTTTTACGAAGCCGCATACGTAGTGGTTAACATAAACCTATTCTAATCAAATTTGAAGAACACTACGAGCTTTTTAATATGAAAAGAACTGGAATCTAAAAGAAGAAGCTGCTGTTAGACCTTCTGCAATAGACAGATCTATCTTATTACGATTAAGAGCTCAACAATTAGAAGAAAATATTCATGGATCATTCGTTGCTTAGAAAAATGAACATTACGAAGCACATTTTGGTCACAGAGGTAACGAAAGAGTAAATACACAAACAAAAGATTTTACACGAGATAGAAAGCTGTCCATTAATTCCAGTTCATCCACCATAGATTTCTTTGCTACGTGAATGGAATCCTAGATCTATTTGAAAAAGCATGACAAATAGTCTTCTTTGGAGAAAGGATACCAATAAAAGAGTTTTTTTTTCTAAAGATACCATCTAGGCGGAAACTAGATTTAGATCTTGATACTACATTAAAAATGACCCTAAAGAATGAATCATGCGTCAATAAACCTAAAGATAAGTACTTAGCTTTAATATTGTAGCACCTCCTGTTAGCAATTTTAAAAATATTTTATTTAATCCAGGATAGAAAACAGTAAGAAAATTAAATGTTATAGGCTGTCGAAGTTTGAAAATTCAAAACGAAATTTTGTGGATTGATTCACCATTTATACATACATGTGATAGATATATATACTTAAATATACACGTTTGTTAAATTTTAACCTGATTGGCCGAACTATCATTCATTAACGATTTTTTAAATATTTTGATAGGTTAGCACAATCTAAAAAACATAATATTCTGTATGTAATATTTCCTACACTAGACCTTAATTTTGATTTTTGTGCTAAGTTTCAATTCTCTAGTATAAATACAGCGGGATGTACACAGAGATAAAAATGCCAAAAATGGATAATTATAATAAACCTCGATTTCGAATTTTTATGGTGAACATAATTCTTTTCTTTTATTCCTACTGGAAGGTAAGGAAAAGTAAATGCCTTCGGCCCGTAGCCGAACGGCCGCTTAGGTGCCACACTGTTGTTGTTTTTTTTTTATTATTTGTTGTTTTTTTTATTATTTGTTGTTTTATTATTATTATTGCTACATGACATTTTCCCTTGTATTTTGCGAATTTTCGTCGCCTCGCTATTTTTCTTTCAGTATTTAAAAAGTCGAAAAAACTGTGATAAATATTAGGATACCAAAATAAAAGTCGGTGAAAAATAATTTCCAAGCAGAGTCGAAAATTATTAGAGAAGGAAATTTATAGAGAGTGTCGTTTTCAATGTTTTTCGGGCGCAAATTCGAATGAACCCGACTATAAGTTACTGTAATTTTGTTTTGTTAGTTTGATTGTATTGATAAGTTGTAAGGTTACTTTTTCTATGTTTCAAAACTTTATCAGTAGGGCCCATAGAGATATTATTACTAGAGGGGCCCTATCAGTTGCATTTTGAAACATTAATAAAGTAACCTGAACACCCTTGAGTATTAATATGATGAAATAAACATTAAAAAATACAGTAACATATATAATATAACATAATATAATAGGAAACAAAACCCAAACAATGCGGAAAAAGCCGACAACAACCTGTCTTAACCTTATCTCTTGTTATAACCTTATCTTACTCTTAAAGGAGGTTTCAATGAGGTTACACAGAGCCCCTGAGAGACCCAAAAAGATGTTTCAGGTCACTCAATGTAATAAGATAGGCTATGTCCCCTCTAGTATATATCTCTATGGTAGGGCTCCTTTAGTAATAATAACTCAATAATAACTACAAAATAATTCTGGTGCGGTGGTCTGCAAGCTGGGCGAATTTCTTTTAGGATGCTTGCTTTCTTGCGCCCCATTCCAGTTATTGCTGAATGCCTCATAATCGGAACAGTGACCCTTTTACTTGTCTGTCAATGTTCATGAATTTTTCAAAGGAAACGCGCTAAAACATATTGTAGATTAGCATAAACTGAGCTTTGTAGGAAAGACTACTTAAAGTGTAAATGTAAACACGCATTTCGTTTGGAAAGTCCCGACTATGAAGCATAACCCGAAGCGAAAACTGTATTGGTGCGAAAGAATGCAAGCATTCTAGGGAAAATTCGCCCGACTTGCGTACCACCGTACCAGAATTGTTTAATGAAACCATAGTGATATTATTACTAGAGAGGCCATATAGGTTAAATTTTGAAACATCAACAAAGTAAACTGACTATAACATCGCTTTTTAATATAATCAAATAATAAGTATGAAATTAGATAACTATTATTATAGAACGGTAAAATCCAAATCAAAACACAAACAATTGGAAGCTAAGAATTTTTAGCTTCCTAGGTTAAGGTTTTAGCTAAAGTTAAGGTAATAATAAGATTTATTATAACCTTAACTTTTTATTAAAACAGGTTTCAATGAAGTTACATGGAGCTCCTGGGATCCCCGAAATAATGTTTCTTAAATATTACAACGTCATTAACCCACAAGAATTATTCAGCAATTTATTTAATATAAAAATTAATCAAATTAAGCACTTACTACAAAGTCTGAGCAAGAAAATGTATCAAAGAAAACAGCTGTTACCACAATATGTATTAAAATACATAAATAGTTGTACATGATTTAAAAATCAAAACTTTTGTTCAAATAAAAAAAACTATATTTTTATAAATATATGTTTAGACTAATAAATGTTATTTTCTACAATTTCTTATTTATAAATGTTTTAGATACAAATCAACTAAGAGTTACGAGATAAAAACAAATAATATATTTGAGCGGTAACAGTTGTTATAAGGTAATTATTCTCAGTCGATACCTTTTTAATGGCATAACAAATTAACTGAAAAATCAACAAAATCGATAACACTTTTTTGAATAAGATTACGTGTTTTATCAACAATTTACAAACAAAATTGTTGGTAAAACAGAACATAACATAAAAAATATTATAATAAATTTGTTCCGTTGACTAGCTAATATTACCCAGGATAAAAGTCATTTATTGATGAACATAAGTCACATTAACGTAAATTATTATTTGAAGTTGGCAAACCTTGTTTGTTTTTATTGCTTATTAAGATTATGATTATTATACTCTGACTAGCAGTTTCCGATGCCAAATTAGAATCGTTGGCGCCACACAATTAGAGCTCAGGTAAAATTGCTAACCATTGTTAAATAATAATAGTACCAATAGTACCAATATAACGTTGGTATAATATTTTTTTTTTATCATTTAACTCAAATTTCAAACAATTTTTATGAGTAACAACAGTAGTCTGTCAGTAGTTGCTTGATAGTTTCACACTGATATCATCGGTCATGTATAGATTTTTCACTCACGCGAATACTCATGTAATGCGGTACTATTAATATGTCTGTTATTATCTTTTAACGCCTAAACTAGTAGGGTCATGTTAGCGTTTTCCCGTAACTCAAATCTCACTCAATTAATCCACCAAGAGTGTGTACACACTTAATCATCAAGGAATCGCACCCTCCTTATATGGCGGCACATAATGCTAGTTCACAGTTTGCCTAGTTTATCTAGACCAGCTCGACTCTGGCTAGTCTCGCCGCTCTGGATAACACAGGCTACTAGTTCACAGTGTGCTTAGTTTATCTAGTCTTACTAGCTCCTCTGACTGTAATAGTCTCACTTGCCTCCCTCCCTCCCGTTCAACCGATCACACCAATCTCATCAGATCCAGATCAAAGTCAAAGCTCCGCAATGCTACTAGAAGACGTCTGTCTTCAAGAACTGAGCACTTCGTTCCATGGTCACTTACGCTTTTCGTGACCCCGGCTTCACTTTCACTGACTAAGTATTTTGACATACGATGGCTACATAATACATAATACATAATGCTACATAATACATAATATGTATATGTTGCTGACTTTCTTCTATAACAGCCCGAAGAACTTTAACTTTTCGTGAGCTGGAGACAACGAAAACGAGGACCCAGACTTAGCTGGGACGAAATAGGAACCAACCTCGCATTTGTGAATTAGATGCCAAGAAACCCCTGGTTGAGAAAATGGAGGATTAAGATAAATGAGCAGAAAAGAGTGCATGCCACCTTTACTCTCAGACATTCTATCTGTCCCCCAGTCTTCCTCAACCAGAGCCTAATCCTTCGAGCCACATCCACCCGATATCTAGGACTTCATCTTGACAGCAAACTAACATGGGCACTACATACATCAACAAAACGAATAGAGACGAACAGACGATACAAACTGCTACTAAGACTACTTGACAAAAGATCTAAACTTCCCCTTTCCAACAAACTTCTACTTTATAAATCCATCCTCAAACCAACTTGGGCCTACGGAATTGAACTCTGGGGCTCAACAAAACCTTCCAACTTCTATAAAATCCAATCACTCCAATCCAAAATCCTCAGAAAAATTACATCCTCTCCAGCTTGTGTCTCTAACTTTACAATTCATAATGACCTTAACATCCCTTTTGTTCACGACCTAGCCCTTTCCAGATACTTAACCTTTCACAATTCACTTGAACTCCACTCCAATCCACTCGTACAATCCTTATCATCCCGCCACATCCCTGATAACCCACCCAGAAGACTCAGAAGGCGCTAGCCTAGAGACCTCCTTGGAGAGCAATAAAATATAGAAATGCCCTCTGTCAACAGACATTAGGCACCTTGTAAGTGAAGAAAAAAAAACAATCACGCCAAGGAGTTCTACCAATGGATATCCTCTCCATCAAAACTAACAAGCCACAACAACCCTATCATCTCTGTTACTTGTAGCATCTATATATATATAATAGAATGCTGTGTAAATAAAAAATAAATAAAAACAGATGCCAAGAAAACCTCCTAAAACCCTGGCTGGACTGGCCGGCATAGAATTCAAGACTTCCCGAGTGAACGGTAACAGAGATAACCTTATATAAAGGTCCTCCCCCAGCTGGATTAGAACCCTTGACTATGTCGAAAAGCGAGCCCTCTACTCGACCACTAAGCTACCGGACTCGATAAATTATTATTTCAAGTATTGAAATATTATATAGTTTAATGTTTCTACAGAGATCTTCCCACGAAAAATATATTTTAAGAGCTATAAAATTTGTGCAAAAATTAAAAATTCTAGAGAAAACATGCTGTAAAATACAATTATTTTGTGTTTAATAAAAATAAAAAGAAATATACAATACAGATACCAACATATATCAATTTTACAGTTAACAGACTACAAAAAATGCTGAAAATACAGACGCTGAGACGCTAAACATTGTAGTTACAAACATAACTACAGGATTAAATTAAACTACAGATAACCTAATAAAACGTTTCCTAAGAAAATTATACAGAAACCGACCATCGATGTTTGTACAGTGAATGAATCTACATGAACATAAACTATGTTTAGATACAACGAATGAATGTACATAAACTAAGTTTAGATTCAAAGAATGAATCTACATGAACATAAACTATGTTTAGATACAGCGAATGAATGTAAATAGACTAAGTTTAGATGCAGAGAATACTACTAAAACATATAACAGAAAATTCAACTAAATCTACAACCTAACAAAATTACCATAACCAATTTTTAGTACAGCCCGTAAAAATATAACATAAACGATTCTTGGGAATTCTATACTTTCAAAGGAAAACTTATATTTTTCCATTTCCAATACCCACAACTGATAATATTTGAAAAAGAAATGGATGAGGAATTAGAATAAACAAATATCCAATCAAGTACTTGTTCGGAATGGAAATAGGGATTATTTGAATATAGGAGGAAATACGAGGAAGGGGGGGGGAGTGGCGGGGGAAAGTGCCGAGGCAAGTGTGGTTGGGATGAAGAGATAGCGGAAATATTCCATAAGATTGCGAGTATTGTAGGTTGTGAAATTGGTCCCGATTGAAATTCAAATTCCTCTTAGGGTGGATTAATAATAAGCCTGTCCCTTTCACCTCAGTCCCTTTTAGGGTTCTTTTGAATTTTTTACGGCAAACTTTATCATCAGAATTTTCAAAATAGCTTTCCCTACAGGCAGAAAAGTTTGCATCCATACTAATAATATTTAAGAAATACATAAATACATTTTTATCAAAAATCAATTATTTTTTTATATTTTTCAATTCAATTGAAATTCACTCAGAAGCATTATTAAGATAATGTTCAACGTTATTAAGTAAATAATAAAATAGCATAATGCTTCTCGACTGTTAAAAAAGAAGCCTTAATTCACTGAAATAATGGCTTAAAATTCGCTAAACATTTTTAACGAATTTTCGAAGAAAAAATGAGCTTATAAGGTTGGGGGCTATAGAGGGGGTAAGGGTGGGGGTGAATTTTTAGGAGGGGGGACTCACAGATTGGACTCACAGAAGTGGCTCTGACTGTTTTATACTTTATCGACAGCCTTTTTACTATTCCTTATTTATACCATAGATATACAGGAGAAGTATTGTGTTTGCATAAAAATCCAACACCGGAATTTAACCCAAATTATCCGTTTTAAGTGTTTTAAGATCTCCTGAGAGGTTTTCACAAATTTTTCTGTCTGCACGTGTGTGTGTGTTTATTACAATCGTAGCTTCTAGTTTATTAGTCCTAGAGAGTTGAAACTTTGTAGAAAAACCAATCTACCGCTTTAGTTGTGCTATTTAGAAAATAATTGTTTTTATGATGTCATTGACCCGCTATGACTCAGCAAAAATTTCGACATATCATAAAACACGAAATAAATATGCGATCGGATTGAGATTTTGAACGAATGTGGCCATGTATGAGACTAACATATGTATTAAGTTTCATCTCATTATCAGCATTAGTTCAATTTTTTTTAAATTACTTGTGTAGGTTTTTTAAAAAAAATAAAAATCAGGAAATGATCCATTTGAGTTTAAGTTTGGTACAAGTGTATACCTTAACGTAATAAATGAGTCCATTAATTTTCGTTTTAATTCGACAAGTATATCCATGATTTTTGTTGGACCATAAAAGTTAAGCAGCATTGAGCGTGATCAGAGCTGTATGGGCGAATGCTGAGAATGAAATGGATTCTTTTACTATCTGACGATGAGCGAAGCGGTTCCAAGGATATGCCACAGCATAAATTTGGCGAATTGTATAATCTGAGGACGAGCGAAGCAAGTCCGAATTAGAGAGGACGAGCGTAGCGAATCCGATGTAATAAGGAAAATTTTCGAGGTACCCCGTACCCGACTTTTCATAAAATCCCAGAAAAAAACCCTTCTAAGTCGAATAAGACAATATCAAATTTGTGACTGGCACAGTCTTAGATGTATCTAAGTTTGCGGTCTTCTAGGCGATCCTTTATTTCAATATTTGGAATCTTAATTTTCATTTAAGTTGCACAAAATGTTTTATTCTATTTAATTCTCAAAGTAACGGTTTAAGCTTGTTCAAAGGGCATATGCTTCCACATATTTATCAACATATGCTCGAATAATTTCTGGAATATCACATTTATAAATTGTTTCTTCAAATAACACCGAGTATGAAATAAACGAGCAAATCTGCTGTATAAGAACGAATAAACAAATACGTAAGGGTATTATATTACTGGGACTCAGTATGAACTATTACCTTCCCGAGAAACTTTCACTTCTACCTCGCTGAGAGAGAAGGTTTAATAAATTCACAGTTATTTTACCTTGTTATAATATTCAGTCAAAGTTAAGTTAGATTTATAAGGAAAATATGTTTTTCCTCTTTTAGCTACATATTTATATGTAAAGAGATGTAGAGTTTGAATAATATAATAAGATACACAGAATATACAAGTAGATGTATACTAAGTATGTTCCATTATACAGCCGGCAAAAGATCCGCGCGTTTATCCTATATTCTCTCCACTATATTATACCTTATACTGTGAATTTTCAGTCCAAAAGGTTTTCTCCAGGAAAATTTAGTGAAACTCTTTAGTCTGCTTTAATATAGGATGTAAAAAAGCACTTAGGTCGCACAGTAAATCTTGTACAAACACTACCCTCTCTTATATACTTTTCTTTGCCAAATTTTACTATGGTGCTGAAAATATTTCCCCCTTTACTCTTACTTTTTATTATACCTTCTTTTTAAAAATATAAGAGTAAAAAGAAGAGAAAAAATATTAATACTTTGTGATAAATTAGTCTTATTTTCAAAAATAAAAAGAGATTTGAACTGCTGATTATAAGATTTATATAAATGATTATAAGAATATATATATATATATATATATATATATATATATTATATATATATATATATATATATATATATATATATATATATATATATATATACTGAATTTTATTTTAAATATTAAATTCATCAAAACTAAAATGATAAATAATGATAAACAGTAGATTGCTACGAAAAAGAAAGAAGATTACAATTATAGAAAGAAAAAAAAAAATAAAAAAGATCATAATTATTCTTGAACCAAATGCTACAACTAAATAAAATGAAAATGCAAAAGAAAAAAAGAAGATAAAAGATCAACATGTTATGCGAAAGCGGTGCATGTTTAGAAAATAAAGAGCCATAGCAGGGATACTGTTATGGTAAATTAAAAAAAAATAAAAAAATATATATATATAATTATTATATAATTATTATAAGGTAAAGTAATGTATAAACCAAGTAGGGAAACTCCTATACTAACCTGTGTAAAAAAATTCAGACATGCGTAATCAGCTGATAGCTCGCTCAAAAATTAAAAAAAATAGCTAAAATCGGAATTACTGCATATGAGTCATTTAGGATTTACGTTTTTTTACTTAATTTTATTGACAACCCTGATAACATTAGGTGAGTTTTACTTTTTTTCGTGTTTTCGAACTTTAATATGTACGTGATAATTTAATGATTTTATATTAAATTCTGTGAAATAATTCTTACAATAATATAGTTAAAAAAAGAGAAACTTTAGTAAAGGTAAATCACATGTTTTATCAATATTTTGAAGAACATACAGAAGACAGTGTATTGCCTTAAATATAACTTAAAATTACGATTGCTTTTATTATATACAAAAATTTTAGGGTTAAAGTTGTTAAATTACTAATTACAATTAATATTTGAAGGGGATCTCTTACAAAAAATGTATTAAGTTAAGTAGTGCACACGAAAAAAAAGTTTAATTTTTCTCCTCTTTTTTTCAGTAAATTAAACAAACATAGTATTTAAAGATTCGCACTTAAACCTCTATAGAATGTAACAAAACGTAATTTTTACACAAATTATTAGCATTTTATATTAAAGCGTACAAAGAAATCCAATAAATGCAAAAAAAATAATGCCATAAATAGTTTTTTACATTTACAAGGGTAAAACAAAATGGCCGCGCCCATAGGAAAATTTGAGCCAACTCTCTGGCGGACAAAATTTAAACTACTTGCCAGGTCTGACAGAAATCGCGTTTGGTTCCCTATACTTGGTTTATATATTACTTTATTATTAGGTTTCTGATTGAATGACTATTCGATTTTTGCTGGATTTGATTGACTGTTCCCCCACACATACTAATTTGTAAATATCTTATCTGTCTTCTAAAATAGGAGAAAATCGTATTTTATCACCCAAACAAATATCGCTCACGTCTCTCATCATAAGTTTACAAGTCTCTAAGTAGGATCTAAAAATCCTATAACATGTAGGTGTAAGAGTATGTTTGTTTAAATTTTATTGGGTGTATTTTAGATTCCTAGGCATGTCTTGTAAGAATGTATTGATTTGTATATTCCAGTTAACGCAATAAAAGCCGAACGGATAAAATAATTCGAGAATAATCTAACGAGAATTGTTAGTCAATTTCCATGTTAACAACTAATAAACTTATATCAAAATGTATCTTTTTGACCATTTTAATTGGTAGGTCATCCTGCATCCTGCGTCATAATATTTACTTCATAAATCACAATGATAAATTTTAGTATGTTTCAATAGTTCACTTTACCTGAAAGGAAATGGCACAGGTTTCCTCGTCGGGAAATTCTATTAGTTTAAATTTTTCCTTTAACTTTAAAATAAGAAGATTACATTTCCTTAGAGTAAAAATAAAAAGTATTATACTTAGTAAGAAGCTTATGCTTAGTTAAGAAGATAAAGCTTATTTTTCCTAGACAAGAAGAATAAGAAGAATTAAGCTTCCATGTCAGAAAAAGCTTTGAGCCTCTCCATATTTCCTCGACAAAGCTTCACTTTGTATTAAATCGTTTTTTTTTATCTCGGTAAAATACAAAATATTATTTATTCTTAGGAAGGATATATTAAACCTTCTCTTGTTTTAATATATTTTTATAAGCTTAAACCCTTAGTGAAAGAAATTAATTTCCTTTCTTTCGTCTAATCCTTTTACAAAACATTCTTGAAAATAATTTTTTATATGGGTTCTTTGATAAAACATTTTTTCATAAGTTGGGGGAATAATAAGATTTTAGTCTCTTTTCTTTTGAAGATTATTTAATGAGACATAAAGTAGATAAAAGTTGTTTTCAACCTGTTGAAATGTCATTAATATCATTTATCTCAAAACCCAACCCCGTTTCATAATGTTTTTTACTAGTCATCAAGCGAGCTAACAAGCACAAGAATATTAACAGGTTTTCAGATGAGGCTTGTATCTTTAGAGTTTTATAGACGTCTAAATATTTTCTATTTGTGCTATGAGTAATGCAATCTTGATTTCTTTAAATTTGTAGAATTTATAATTACTTAGAAGATAAAGATTGTAAAAAATAACCTCTTAAGCACTGACTTATGGTGTTGGAGACAAATATAATACCGCTCCTTACCAACTTTTATTTTGATCAGAAAACTAGTTTGACAGATATAGTCTCATGGAAACAGATGTTTTACAGAAATAAATTAATCTATATAACATTAAATTATATATGTACTTTTAAGAATTAAACTATATATATCAACTATATATATTAACATTGGTGATCAGAATATCTGAACAATCATGATACTTATTCTCGTTTTAGGTTCATGACATTATACAAAATTTAGCATGTTGGCCAGTACACGGTCACCTCGTCCGTATATATATATATATATTATATATATATATATATATATATATATATATATATATATAATATATATATATATATTGATAATTTTGGTAGAGACATATTTTTGAAATTAGGAATCAAATCAAAATTTATCTCCCCCCCCCCCCCACTTCCGTCATCCGAACAACCTCATAAACGCCATTTTCTGATGAAAATTTGAAGAAACTAAAGAGCTGTCTTAACCTACAAAGAGGTAGATCATCATCGCTATTATTATCATTAGTGGCACTGATATCTAAGTAAAATATATCCCTCTTCTTTTTTTAACCATTTAACATTTCGCACTCTTGATGGCCCATTTGCAGGATAAAAGCACTTTACCTCTGTAATCTTTTTTTCGGAGAAACTTATATAAATATATAAAATATTTATCATTTGATACTACCGAGTTTTGCAAAACATGAATAGTTGACACAATATAATTGTGCGAGAGACACCTAGGAAATGTAACAAGCAAAATGCAATGCTACATCTGGGAACTGTTCCATCATTCGACATTCGTCATCATTGATGGCTCGACATAATGTCATGTCCCACTCTGTTTCGTTACGTCTAACTCATCAGGGCGCCGACAGAGCCTGAACTCACTCTGACCTTCAATTAATTCCGAAGAATATAATGTGAAGTACTTACCAGAGACGAGCGGTGCTCTCTTACCGCCATCATGCATGGCAAGCAAAACATATATCATTTGATACTACCGAGTTTTGCAAAACATGAATAGTTGACACAATATAATTGTGCGAGAGACACCTAGGAAATGTAACAAGCAAAATGCAATGCTACATCTGGGAACTGTTCCATCATTCGACATTCGTCATCATTGATGGCTCGACATAATGTCATGTCCCACTCTGTTTCGTTACGTCTAACTCATCAGGGCGCCGACAGAGCCTGAACTCACTCTGACCTTCAATTAATTCCGAAGAATATAATGTGAAGTACTTACCAGAGACGAGCGGTGCTCTCTTACCGCCATCATGCATGGCAAGCAAAACATATATCATTTGATACTACCGAGTTTTGCAAAACATGAATAGTTGACACAATATAATTGTGCGAGAGACACCTAGGAAATGTAACAAGCAAAATGCAATGCTACATCTGGGAACTGTTCCATCATTCGACATTCGTCATCATTGATGGCTCGACATAATGTCATGTCCCACTCTGTTTCGTTACGTCTAACTCATCAGGGCGCCGACAGAGCCTGAACTCACTCTGACCTTCAATTAATTCCGAAGAATATAATGTGAAGTACTTACCAGAGACGAGCGGTGCTCTCTTACCGCCATCATGCATGGCAAGCAAAACATATATCATTTGATACTACCGAGTTTTGCAAAACATGAATAGTTGACACAATATAATTGTGCGAGAGACACCTAGGAAATGTAACAAGCAAAATGCAATGCTACATCTGGAAGTACTTCACATTATATTCTTCGAATTAATTGAAGGTCAGAGTGAGTTCAGGCTCTCGGCGCCCTGATGAGTTAGACGTAACGAAACAGAGTGGGACATGACATTATGTCGAGCCATCAATGATGACGAATGTCGAAATGGAACAGTTCCCAGATGTAGCATTGCATTTTGCTTGTTACATTTCCTAGGTGTCTCTCGCACAATTATATTGTGTCAACTATTCATGTTTTGCAAAACTCGGTAGTATCAAAATGATATATGTTTTGCTTGCCATGCATGATGGCGGTAAGAGAGCACCGCTCGTCTCTGGTAAGTACTTCACATTATATTCTTCGGAATTAATTGAAGGTCAGAGTGAGTTCAGGCTCTGTCGGCGCCCTGATGAGTTAGACGTAACGAAACAGAGTGGGACATGACATTATGTCGAGCCATCAATGATGACGAATGTCGAATGATGGAACAGTTCCCAGATGTAGCATTGCATTTTGCTTGTTACATTTCCTAGGTGTCTCTCGCACAATTATATTGTGTCAACTATTCATGTTTGCAAAACTCGGTAGTATCAAATGATATATGTTTTGCTTGCCATGCATGATGGCGGTAAGAGAGCACCGCTCGTCTCTGGTAAGTACTTCACATTATATTCTTCGGAATTAATTGAAGGTCAGAGTGAGTTCAGGCTCTGTCGGCGCCCTGATGAGTTAGACGTAACGAAACAGAGTGGGACATGACATTATGTCGAGCCATCAATGATGACGAATGTCGAATGATGGAACAGTTCCCAGATGTAGCATTGCATTTTGCTTGTTACATTTCCTAGGTGTCTCTCGCACAATTATATTGTGTCAACTATTCATGTTTTGCAAAACTCGGTAGTATCAAATGATATATGTTTTGCTTGCCATGCATGATGGCGGTAAGAGAGCACCGCTCGTCTCTGGTAAGTACTTCACATTATATTCTTCGGAATTAATTGAAGGTCAGAGTGAGTTCAGGCTCTGTCGGCGCCCTGATGAGTTAGACGTAACGAAACAGAGTGGGACATGACATTATGTCGAGCCATCAATGATGACGAATGTCGAATGATGGAACAGTTCCCAGATGTAGCATTGCATTTTGCTTGTTACATTTCCTAGGTGTCTCTCGCACAATTATTTGTGTCAACTATTCATGTTTTGCAAAACTCGGTAGTATCAAATGATATATGTTTTGCTTGCCATGCATGATGGCGGTAAGAGAGCACCGCTCGTCTCTGGTAAGTACTTCACATTATATTCTTCGGAATTAATTGAAGGTCAGAGTGAGTTCAGGCTCTGTCGGCGCCCTGATGAGTTAGACGTAACGAAACAGAGTGGGACATGACATTATGTCGAGCCATCAATGATGACGAATGTCGAATGATGGAACAGTTCCCAGATGTAGCATTGCATTTTGCTTGTTACATTTCCTAGGTGTCTCTCGCACAATTATATTGTGTCAACTATTCATGTTTTGCAAAACTCGGTAGTATCAAATGATATATGTTTTGCTTGCCATGCATGATGGCGGTAAGAGAGCACCGCTCGTCTCTGGTAAGTACTTCACATTATATTCTTCGGAATTAATTGAAGGTCAGAGTGAGTTCAGGCTCTGTCGGCGCCCTGATGAGTTAGACGTAACGAAACAGAGTGGGACATGACATTATGTCGAGCCATCAATGATGACGAATGTCGAATGATGGAACAGTTCCCAGATGTAGCATTGCATTTTGCTTGTTACATTTCCTAGGTGTCTCTCGCACAATTATATTGTGTCAACTATTCATGTTTTGCAAAACTCGGTAGTATCAAATGATATATGTTTTGCTTGCCATGCATGATGGCGGTAAGAGAGCACCGCTCGTCTCTGGTAAGTACTTCACATTATATTCTTCGGAATTAATTGAAGGTCAGAGTGAGTTCAGGCTCTGTCGGCGCCCTGATGAGTTAGACGTAACGAAACAGAGTGGGACATGACATTATGTCGAGCCATCAATGATGACGAATGTCGAATGATGGAACAGTTCCAGATGTAGCATTGCATTTTGCTTGTTACATTTCCTAGGTGTCTCTCGCACAATTATATTGTGTCAACTATTCATGTTTTGCAAAACTCGGTAGTATCAAATGATATATGTTTTGCTTGCCATGCATGATGGCGGTAAGAGAGCACCGCTCGTCTCTGGTAAGTACTTCACATTATATTCTTCGGAATTAATTGAAGGTCAGAGTGAGTTCAGGCTCTGTCGGCGCCCTGATGAGTTAGACGTAACGAAACAGAGTGGGACATGACATTATGTCGAGCCATCAATGATGACGAATGTCGAATGATGGAACAGTTCCCAGATGTAGCATTGCATTTTGCTTGTTACATTTCCTAGGTGTCTCTCGCACAATTATATTGTGTCAACTATTCATGTTTTGCAAAACTCGGTAGTATCAAATGATATATGTTTTGCTTGCCATGCATGATGGCGGTAAGAGCACCGCTCGTCTCTGGTAAGTACTTCACATTATATTCTTCGGAATTAATTGAAGGTCAGAGTGAGTTCAGGCTCTGTCGGCGCCCTGATGAGTTAGACGTAACGAAACAGAGTGGGACATGACATTATGTCGAGCCATCAATGATGACGAATGTCGAATGATGGAACAGTTCCCAGATGTAGCATTGCATTTTGCTTGTTACATTTCCTAGGTGTCTCTCGCACAATTATATTGTGTCAACTATTCATGTTTTGCAAAACTCGGTAGTATCAAATGATATATGTTTTGCTTGCCATGCATGATGGCGGTAAGAGAGCACCGCTCGTCTCTGGTAAGTACTTCACATTATATTCTTCGGAATTAATTGAAGGTCAGAGTGAGTTCAGGCTCTGTCGGCGCCCTGATGAGTTAGACGTAACGAAACAGAGTGGGACATGACATTATGTCGAGCCATCAATGATGACGAATGTCGAATGATGGAACAGTTCCCAGATGTAGCATTGCATTTTGCTTGTTACATTTCCTAGGTGTCTCTCGCACAATTATATTGTGTCAACTATTCATGTTTTGCAAAACTCGGTAGTATCAAATGATATATGTTTTGCTTGCCATGCATGATGGCGGTAAGAGAGCACCGCTCGTCTCTGGTAAGTACTTCACATTATATTCTTCGGAATTAATTGAAGGTCAGAGTGAGTTCAGGCTCTGTCGGCGCCCTGATGAGTTAGACGTAACGAAACAGAGTGGGACATGACATTATGTCGAGCCATCAATGATGACGAATGTCGAATGATGGAACAGTTCCCAGATGTAGCATTGCATTTTGCTTGTTACATTTCCTAGGTGTCTCTCGCACAATTATATTGTGTCAACTATTCATGTTTTGCAAAACTCGGTAGTATCAAATGATATATGTTTTGCTTGCCATGCATGATGGCGGTAAGAGAGCACCGCTCGTCTCTGGTAAGTACTTCACATTATATTCTTCGGAATTAATTGAAGGTCAGAGTGAGTTCAGGCTCTGTCGGCGCCCTGATGAGTTAGACGTAACGAAACAGAGTGGGACATGACATTATGTCGAGCCATCAATGATGACGAATGTCGAATGATGGAACAGTTCCCAGATGTAGCATTGCATTTTGCTTGTTACATTTCCTAGGTGTCTCTCGCACAATTATATTGTGTCAACTATTCATGTTTTGCAAAACTCGGTAGTATCAAATGATATATGTTTTGCTTGCCATGCATGATGGCGGTAAGAGAGCACCGCTCGTCTCTGGTAAGTACTTCACATTATATTCTTCGGAATTAATTGAAGGTCAGAGTGAGTTCAGGCTCTGTCGGCGCCCTGATGAGTTAGACGTAACGAAACAGAGTGGGACATGACATTATGTCGAGCCATCAATGATGACGAATGTCGAATGATGGAACAGTTCCCAGATGTAGCATTGCATTTTGCTTGTTACATTTCCTAGGTGTCTCTCGCACAATTATATTGTGTCAACTATTCATGTTTTGCAAAACTCGGTAGTATCAAATGATATATGTTTTGCTTGCCATGCATGATGGCGGTAAGAGAGCACCGCTCGTCTCTGGTAAGTACTTCACATTATATTCTTCGGAATTAATTGAAGGTCAGAGTGAGTTCAGGCTCTGTCGGCGCCCTGATGAGTTAGACGTAACGAAACAGAGTGGGACATGACATTATGTCGAGCCATCAATGATGACGAATGTCGAATGATGGAACAGTTCCCAGATGTAGCATTGCATTTTGCTTGTTACATTTCCTAGGTGTCTCTCGCACAATTATATTGTGTCAACTATTCATGTTTTGCAAAACTCGGTAGTATCAAATGATATATGTTTTGCTTGCCATGCATGATGGCGGTAAGAGAGCACCGCTCGTCTCTGGTAAGTACTTCACATTATATTCTTCGGAATTAATTGAAGGTCAGAGTGAGTTCAGGCTCTGTCGGCGCCCTGATGAGTTAGACGTAACGAAACAGAGTGGGACATGACATTATGTCGAGCCATCAATGATGACGAATGTCGAATGATGGAACAGTTCCCAGATGTAGCATTGCATTTTGCTTGTTACATTTCCTAGGTGTCTCTCGCACAATTATATTGTGTCAACTATTCATGTTTTGCAAAACTCGGTAGTATCAAATGATATATGTTTTGCTTGCCATGCATGATGGCGGTAAGAGAGCACCGCTCGTCTCTGGTAAGTACTTCACATTATATTCTTCGGAATTAATTGAAGGTCAGAGTGAGTTCAGGCTCTGTCGGCGCCCTGATGAGTTAGACGTAACGAAACAGAGTGGGACATGACATTATGTCGAGCCATCAATGATGACGAATGTCGAATGATGGAACAGTTCCCAGATGTAGCATTGCATTTTGCTTGTTACATTTCCTAGGTGTCTCTCGCACAATTATATTGTGTCAACTATTCATGTTTTGCAAAACTCGGTAGTATCAAATGATATATGTTTTGCTTGCCATGCATGATGGCGGTAAGAGAGCACCGCTCGTCTCTGGTAAGTACTTCACATTATATTCTTCGGAATTAATTGAAGGTCAGAGTGAGTTCAGGCTCTGTCGGCGCCCTGATGAGTTAGACGTAACGAAACAGAGTGGGACATGACATTATGTCGAGCCATCAATGATGACGAATGTCGAATGATGGAACAGTTCCCAGATGTAGCATTGCATTTTGCTTGTTACATTTCCTAGGTGTCTCTCGCACAATTATATTGTGTCAACTATTCATGTTTTGCAAAACTCGGTAGTATCAAATGATATATGTTTTGCTTGCCATGCATGATGGCGGTAAGAGAGCACCGCTCGTCTCTGGTAAGTACTTCACATTATATTCTTCGGAATTAATTGAAGGTCAGAGTGAGTTCAGGCTCTGTCGGCGCCCTGATGAGTTAGACGTAACGAAACAGAGTGGGACATGACATTATGTCGAGCCATCAATGATGACGAATGTCGAATGATGGAACAGTTCCCAGATGTAGCATTGCATTTTGCTTGTTACATTTCCTAGGTGTCTCTCGCACAATTATATTGTGTCAACTATTCATGTTTTGCAAAACTCGGTAGTATCAAATGATATATGTTTTGCTTGCCATGCATGATGGCGGTAAGAGAGCACCGCTCGTCTCTGGTAAGTACTTCACATTATATTCTTCGGAATTAATTGAAGGTCAGAGTGAGTTCAGGCTCTGTCGGCGCCCTGATGAGTTAGACGTAACGAAACAGAGTGGGACATGACATTATGTCGAGCCATCAATGATGACGAATGTCGAATGATGGAACAGTTCCCAGATGTAGCATTGCATTTTGCTTGTTACATTTCCTAGGTGTCTCTCGCACAATTATATTGTGTCAACTATTCATGTTTTGCAAAACTCGGTAGTATCAAATGATATATGTTTTGCTTGCCATGCATGATGGCGGTAAGAGAGCACCGCTCGTCTCTGGTAAGTACTTCACATTATATTCTTCGGAATTAATTGAAGGTCAGAGTGAGTTCAGGCTCTGTCGGCGCCCTGATGAGTTAGACGTAACGAAACAGAGTGGGACATGACATTATGTCGAGCCATCAATGATGACGAATGTCGAATGATGGAACAGTTCCCAGATGTAGCATTGCATTTTGCTTGTTACATTTCCTAGGTGTCTCTCGCACAATTAATTTGTGTCAACTATTCATGTTTTGCAAAACTCGGTAGTATCAAATGATATATGTTTTGCTTGCCATGCATGATGGCGGTAAGAGAGCACCGCTCGTCTCTGGTAAGTACTTCACATTATATTCTTCGGAATTAATTAAAGGTCAGAGTGAGTTCAGGCTCTGTCGGCGCCCTGATGAGTTAGACGTAACGAAACAGAGTGGGACATGACATATGTCGAGCCATCAATGATGACGAATGTCGAATGATGGAACAGTTCCCAGATGTAGCATTGCATTTTGCTTGTTACATTTCCTAGGTGTCTCTCGCACAATTATATTGTGTCAACTATTCATGTTTTGCAAAACTCGGTAGTATCAAATGATATATGTTTGCTTGCCATGCATGATGGCGGTAAGAGAGCACCGCTCGTCTCTGGTAAGTACTTCACATTATATTCTTCGGAATTAATTGAAGGTCAGAGTGAGTTCAGGCTCTGTCGGCGCCCTGATGAGTTAGACGTAACGAAACAGAGTGGGACATGACACTATGTCGAGCCATCAATGATGACGAATGTCGAATGATGGAACAGTTCCCAGATGTAGCATTGCATTTTGCTTGTTACATTTCCTAGGTGTCTCTCGCACAATTATATTGTGTCATATAAAATATTATATATATTTTCTTCACAATATGCGATTTAGTAGTTCTCTTTGTAATATAAACATCGACCCGTATCAAGATAACTAATGTTATGTCGGTCTTAATTCTCAATTGGATTTCGAAAACTGAATATATCATGGGAACGTGAGCGGGTTGTAATTGAGTATCACTCCACCCCCTTCAGATCTAATATCATAACCCTGGTATTATCCAAAGTACAGAATCATTTACATAACTAAATTTTCAGTATTAGTTTTGGTTCTATACGACTATAATACCATTACAACTACGATCCTGGTTAATTTGCTACGCCTCAAGGGATTTCATAAACTAATCAACGTTTTGATAATAGCTTCTGATGCAGTATCAAAGCAATTTAATATTAATTTTACGTTAAAATCAATATCCTTCAGATTAATTAAATTAACAATAGCTAAAGACTCCTCTGTTTGACAAATGATAAATTCAATAAACAAAGAATAAATTATTAATCCAGAATTGAAAACTGTCGTGAATTAATTACAAAATTATTAAAGGTTGAAGTTTGTTCTACAGAATCAAGCACTGATTCAAACAATTGTATCCAAATTACACAAAGAGACAATATAGGATCAAACTTTATAGTATAGAAGGGTTTAAATCAATTAGAAGTGGAGCTAGTGTAATTAATAAATAATTGGTAATCATCGTAATTTAAAAATAAAATCGGGTACGGGGTACCTTAAACATTTTTCTCACCAAATTTGGATTTGTAATGCTCATCCTCCCTACTTCGAACTCGCTTCCTTCTTATTATATTGATTGACTAAATCTTTATTTTATTGATTGACTAACAACACATGCTAGTTGCATAGGTTCATATTTTTAAAGAAATCAATGTAAATAGCCTTAAATTAACTAATTATATAATGTTACCTCTTTATAAGTCTCTTCAAAAAATATATATAAATTGTAAATTTTTTTATAAAAATGTTAAAATTCTACTTGTTTTGTTTATTTAAATATTATTCCAGGTTATAGTTTATATATATATATATATATATATATATATATATATATATATATATATATATATATATGGTGAGGGTGAGCCGTTTAGAAAACAAAAAGCCAAGCCATAGCAGGGATACTGTTATGGTAAATTAATATATATATATATATATATATATATATATATATATATATATATTCATTTTTTTATTTAAATGTTTCAATTCTGTATGGTTATTTGTAATGCTCATGTTTTTTTCTGCATACATGGAAGACCTATGTTATACATAGAATGCATCCATTTTGTAATATTTTTTTTGCAAATAAACATTTATTTATTTATTTATTTTTACTTCGTCCTCAAGATATACAAATAAGCACATTTTTGCTGCAACACTTCTTTAGGCTCGCTCAGCTCATGCTCAGATAATAAATACATTCGTTTTATTCCTAACGGTCACCTATCCAGATATTACTGACCTTGCTCGATGCTGCTTAACACTTGTGATCCGACAAAAATCTTGGATGTACGAACCGTATTAAAATGAAACTTAGTACACTTATTTATAAAATAAAGTACCAAATGTCAACACAATTGGATTATTTTTCGATGTTTAATAATTTTTTTTCTAAACCCTACAGAAGTTATACCATAAAAATGTTGATAATTAGACATAACTTGCACGTTAGTTGGTCTTATATGAAATTACATCCGGGCGCTAAATCAGACCAACGAAAACATTTCTCCGCGTGTTATGAATTTTTGAAATTTAGTGCATTATTGGGAAGCCAAATTTAAGTCATTATTGCAGGTCTATGACGTCATAAAATTATTTTTAAGATAGCACAACTATACCTAAAGATTGATTTTTGTACCAAGTTTTAACTCTCTAGTATAAATACACTAGAAGCTACAATAACAGATATACACACATGCAAATACCAACACACACACAAAAATGCCTTTTAAAGTTTTGCACAATCAAGAAATTTAAAATTTGTGCGATTTTCTTAAATTTTGAGCGTGCGTAATCATGCATAGGCAGACTACGTTTTTTCTTCATTATTTAAAGTATATTGTCAAAATAATTCGGTTTAAAACTGTACAAAATGAGACACGTTTTTAGGTCCGGTTGTTGTACTAGTAGATTTAATTTCTGCTTTCATAATTTTATTTGCCTCTTTGATGCGATGTAAAGTCGGGATTATGAAAGCAATATCATCATTATAAGAGAGATAGTATATTATCGTTCAATATAACGTATATGTGAGGGATGATGCAAAATAAGCCACAATATATAACCAAAAAAGGATTAAAAAAAAGGCTTAAAAAGGATATTAACTTACTCGAGCGAGTACAACGTAGAATCACTAAGTCATCTCCTCAATTAAAATTTCTAAATTACTCAGATAGATTGGTTGCCCTTGAACTTGAACCCCTCATGGATAGAAGAAGCCGCATTGATGTCATAGAAACTTACAAAATTCTGACAAATTATTACTCAACTCCTCTCCATTTATTTAAACTTAAACAAAATAATATTTGCGAGGACATTCTCTATCTTTATATAAATTTAACGTTAATACATCACTTAGAGCCAACTTTTTCTCACAGAGAATTATAAATAAGTGGAATAGCTTAGCGCAGAATATTGTCTCTGCAGGCAATGTAAATATATTTAAACGTAGAATCTTAAGTACCAATACGTAACAAAAAGTGCAATTTAGCTTAAACATAAATATTTTTTTTAAATTTTTTTATTAACTTAACTCTTTGATAATTATTTTTATCTACTTGCATTATTATGAAGGTCTTAGATAGTTATATTATTTACTAGTATTATTTTTTTTTAAGGACTGATTGAATCTTTTTACTCTTAATTTTTTTTTTTTTATTGTACCAAAGATAATTTATTGTGGTATATACTTCCTATTTTGTATTTAGAAATGTTAGTTCTTAGCTTTTACAAAACTGGCAATTTGCCTATACATGCTCTTATTGTTATTAGTGTTTGTTACCTAATATTTAATTTTTCTTAAACTTGTATTTTATTTTTATTAACTCTTTTTAACTTTATAATGTCTATTTTAATTTTATTGTTTTTTTTTTTTCTTATTGTAATCTTTAATTGTACAATTATGTGGAGCTTTAATCGGCCTTGGCCGCTTGTGTAAATTTAAAAATAAATAAATAAAAAAATAAATAAAAGCAATATTTTCTCATAATATAAAGGAAAAATAAGAAATTAAAGACATTTTTCCTCTTTTTTTTCTTGTCGTCCTCTCCTATCTAAACCAATAAATCTAAAGATATTAAAAGATTATTTACTATGTCAATAACTAGGATCTAGATGGCGCTGTGTTATCCCTTTTAGACCTTTAATGTAACGATATTGAAAATATTGTAAAGAAAGATGAAGAGCCCGACCCCTGCCCTAAAACATTTCAAATATAACATTTTCTTATATAATAATGATATTTTTAATAACGATATTTTTAATAATGATAATTTATTAATATCAAAGTGAAATAGCAGCATGAGACATTAAAAACAAGAGGCCTTTGGCCTCGGCGCTGGCCATATGGTTGTTTTACTTTTATCAGTTCGTCATATTACTGGTTTATATATAAGTGGAAAACGGCCACGATATAAGCAAATGTATTAGTCAAAATACGTGATTTGTTTACATTATGTCAACCAATAACATGTTTTGTTTACATATATATGTCAATCAGTAAAACCAGAAATAAGACTGATAATACAATGAAATTTCAAGTAGTACATGTATTACAAACATAGTAATATATGTGTAAATATGAAGATTTGTGATTATTTTAAATGTTTGTGGGGTCATTTTTGTGGGCTAATAACGTCACGTATATTTAAAAACAATAAGGTTCGGGACATTAACAAGGTTGATTTATGTACTAAGTTTAATTTCGATCCAATAAAGCGTTTGAAAGTTATCGTGTCCCATAGAAACGTCTAGGAGACAAAACTCTCGTTCATATATACACACATACATATATATAAATCATAACAATATATAAATATATATGTATATATTTTTGATCAAAGAAACCCCCCCCCTCTTTCAAAAATCTACCTCTTAATTGAGCTTCGAAATTCGACAAAAATATTTCCTTTTACTTCATAAAAAAGTATAATAACTTTCGTTTTAATTACATCTGCGGTTTTGTTGTATCCTAAAAGTTAAGCAGCATTAAGTGAGGTCAGTGCTTGGATGGAAGACCACTAGGAATAAACGAATGTTTTTTCTATCTAAGGACGAGCGAAGGGAGTCCGATGACTTGATGTAGTAAATTTGGTGATTTGTATATTATAAGGACTAGCGAAGCGAGTCCGAAGAAGTGGAAATGAGTGTAGCGAATCTGATGGGGTGTCGATGGTAGGGAATCTCATTTTTATGAGTATTCTAATAATAAAAAATATTCGAGTAAACATTTTAAATTACATTACATACTCGGTGTAAATGTATTAAAAAAAGTGTACATTCCCTGTGAGGATTCAAACCTGAAGACACTACCAACTGAGCTAAAGAGGAAATGTAAAGCGGGAGTTAAGTAGTTGCCATGGCAACCAAAGCAACATTTTTTAGTCGATTTAGACCTGAAAATTTGTCTTACTTTTCGTAACTCCCTAAATTTGATTTAGGGAGAAAAAGTGTACTTTTCTCCCTCTTGAAGAGGAAGAAAAGTACACTTTTTCTCCCTACTAGAGGTAAACGCATAAAATTTATTTTTAATTTTACGTAAAATTATTTAAAAAATCAATTTTTATGAAAATTTTACATAATTCGAATAAAGAACTATTAATTACCTGCTTAGTGACTCCGTTTGTAAAGAAATCAGTTGAAAAAACAAATTCAATAATTTTGCCCTAACTTTTATAAACGTATTCATTATTCGAAATTAAAAATGTAAATAGGTAGGATATTGCAATTATATAATTCTAAATTTGTGTAATTTAAATCAACTTGAATACTCGATAATAAGCAACAATAAAAAATACAAATCAATAAAAATGTAACAATAAGAGTTCCATTAAAATACAGAAGAACCTCGTTATATTTTCGCATGAGTACTTTTACAGAATTTAAGCTTGGGCATTTTACAAGAACAATAAACGTATTTTACATTTTTAAAATTAATATTTATGAAGAGCTTTCAACTCAAAATATTTCCCTTAATAATATGGGCGGTAATATTATTACCGGGTATTATTACTATTTTACTTTTTTATTCAAAAAAATTTCCTTTTAACATTATTTTTAGAAACAATAAAAAAACCATTCTACACTTTTTACATAAATATTGGGAATT
This sequence comes from Microvelia longipes, assembly GCA_018340805.1. NCBI lineage: Eukaryota > Metazoa > Arthropoda > Insecta > Hemiptera > Veliidae > Microvelia > Microvelia longipes. The sequence goes on along the minus strand of JACMZG010001863.1, from coordinate 17,782,850 downwards.
AAATTAGGTTTTTAAAGAAATAAATGACTAAAATTTTACCATGTTTAAATGGCTTTAATTAAGAATGGAACGGAACTAGTAAATGGATTTGATAATTAAACCAATTAATTTCTGTAAGTGTTGATAATTAAAACAGGTTAGAAAAGTTTGAGAAAACTGGTGTACTCGGAGAACTAGTTAAAGTAATTATGTTGTTTTGAAACTTTATCTAGCGCGATTGTTCGTTCTATCCTCACCTGAAAAGTTTTTAGACATTAAAAAAAATAGAAAAGTTAAGTAATGGCTCTGTGAGTTTTTTATTTTATGCGTTATTTTAATTTGTATGTTTTTGTTTTAATTTCTTTTTTGAAATGTTTAAAATTTAATAAATGAAGCAAAAATATCAAATTAAACAATAATAATTTGTATTTGATTTGCTCTTTTGACAGGCCCGAAAATAATTCAGTATATATAGTATTCAATCCTCCTGTAACTATCGGGCTCGACGATCTATAAATCTAGCAATTAATTACAAGGAGTACAGGAAAACTTTCATTTGATTTTGGGTAATGACTAATAAAACACAAAGTACGAATTTTGGTAACAAATATAAAAATCGAATACAGGTTACTTCTATTCTTCTCCTTATAACTTCGGACTTGCTTCGCTTGTCCTCAGAATTTTATGAAGCTTTAAGTTGTATTATTTTAATACAACCCATTTGACTTACGAGGCCAAGTCGAGTCTGGCAAATGGCAATTTACCTGCAGAGGCGGAGCCAGTGCCGGTAATTGCTGACACGAATCGGCAATGTTTCCTTGGCTGCATAGTAGCATATACTATTTTATCTACTTTCGGCTGAAAATTAACATAAGAATATAATTCTTCAAAATGTAATATTAAATATTTATTGATAACATCAGCGAAAAGTTACAATAAAATTATTAACCTAAAATAAGCAGGTACAATGGACCCACATACGAGGTCTGAGTACCTGGAAAATTATTTCCTTCCGAATTTAATTAAAAAAACTAAAATAAGACACTTATGACTTAAATAAATAAACTACTGTGAAAGGGCTTTTAAATACATTTTAAATGGGTTTTAAATATATTTAGAGAATAGAGCAGGCTATGCTTATCTTCATTTATTTATACTAAATTTTTCTTATAATTTTAAGTGCCTCGCCAGTAAATATATATGTTCGCCAAAAACTTACAAACTAAATGTTGAATAGCTATTCAATTTCTACTAATAATTCATTATCTCTCTATCACGGATATAACGAACGTCGAAAAGCAGTAAGGAAATGAAAAGTTACAGTTTAAAAGTTAATAGTTTCAAACAGCGACTAATATCAAAATAAAATGTTGGCCACCTATAGTTGTGCATTTTTATCAAGTGACAACTCGATTTGTAAATTCGATTTTTTTAAATTTTGGTGACTCAACAAACTGGGGTATCGTAGTCTAAAAAATATCATCTTTTGGGCAGCATTGACCTAAAATCTGATTTTTGTGCCAAATTTTAAGGCCCGTATTCAAAGACGTTTTCCTAACATTTTCCTCACATTCTCCTAACATTTTCCTAACATTCTCCTAACATTTTTCTAACATTCTCCATTCTCCTAACATTTTCTTAACTCCTAACATTCTCCTTAAGGAGAATGTTAGGTTAAGGTAAGGGAAATGTTTTAAGCCACGAAATTTAAATGATCGTTCCCGTGTTTTAAAAGTCTTTTAGAAGCTTCGCATGATTTTATTTAGTAAGAACCTAACGTAGTTAAGTCAAAAAGTGATACAATTGTAAGTAACGTAATATATCGCAAAATATCAATGTTATTAACTTATTACCTGGATTTACGACACACTTTGTCGTATTAATAACTATCTACATAAATTTACATAATATTAGTTACTATTAATCCACTTACCTTACTATTAGGGAATTTACCCTGAAATTCTTTTAACACCTCCGCCCAAGCCTTTTTCTTTTCTTCGGCCTGTACACAATCAGATTTTTTATTTTCTATGGTCTGTTTGTGGTGGGCTATCAATTCAAAGAGGAAATTCAGTTGGCCCGGTGTGAATAATGGAGCCATTATTATACCAAAAAAATTTTACACAAACAAAAATGAATTTGATGACAAAATACGAAAAACAAAATTGTGTAAACGATTTAGCAAAATGAAAACAGTGTAGCACAGATTAACAGGTCTTCATTTAGACACCTTTGGATTCGTACAACCTGGTCCAAGTTCAATCACAAGATTCTAGGGCTTAGAATAATACTATATATAGAAGGAGCACTACTGATAACACGAAAGCCGGTTGACTGGTGCAACTAAGTAATGCTGCCACCCTAACAATATACAGTTTTCTAAAAAAAAGTTGGCAATACTTCCGGTTGCTGAATTATTATGTTCTATTATTAATTAATGATTGATTATTCATAAAATACTGATATAAATATCGGTGCATTACAATATTTAAAGCATTTTAGATTGTAGTTTAACGTATTTATTAAAATTATATATAATAAGTAGTCCTCGTCAACTAAATGTAGATTCTTGTATTCCGCCTCCCTTTTGCCATCTAAGACCAGTTTTATTAAATATTCAGCAGGTGTTTTAAGTTATTATATTTGTTCTTTACGATCTTTCTTCATTAATAGATATTTATGACAAATATTTAAAATAATGTTTTGTTGTCAGGTTGGCAGCATTACTTAGTTGCACCAGTCAACCGCCTTTCGTGTTATCAGTGGAATTACATTGTGTTTACGGTCCTGTGCTCCTTCTATATATAGTATTATTCTAAGTTCTAGGGATTCTATGGGAAGGATATTTTAAAATGTGATATTTAGAGATTTCACCCAGGTTTAGTGTAGTTCTTTTGGCATTTTCAAATAAACCACGCGGGTTTAATCTATTTGCGGGTTGTTTTTGAGGAAAGGTTCTCATTTCATTTTAATTTTTTCTAGTTCTACAATTTTTATTAAAAAGTTAATAAATATTTACTTTATAGTGTCAAATATAAATAAATAATATATTTATTTATACTGAATTACAAATAAAATAAAACAATTTGACATCAATTTATAGTATAAACTAGGATGGACTCTAAAAAAATTCCGTCATTTTATTGCAGTTCTTGCAATAAAAAAGTAATAGAAAACAAAATTATGGTCATATTATAAATTAAAAATTATATTATATTATAAATATATCATATTAGAAATATAAATTATTTCTTATTTTATTTTGAATTTAAAATACTTATTTCTAAATTTTAATGCATGTTTGTATTTTTGATTAATCCCTATTGCAGTCCGCATCGTTGTACAAATTTTTAAGAACTTTTGGCTCATTTGTTTAAAATTTTGCTTATTTGATTGCGTTGCTAAAACTTTTAAAGATTTATAAACACTTATTTTTTTTGCGTTTTTATTTTACTCAAATTCTATCTCTAGGCTCTATCAACATGCCGAGAGCAAAATAGTCTAAATCTATTAGCAGAAGGCATTACTGCCGACCAGGCTAAAAAGAATTGCTCGGCCATGTTAGACATAAAGGTTTTAGCTCTCAGCGGTTCGCCGAAATGATTCTTTATTATTTGAAAGAATAATGTCATAGGTTTCGCCCCTGTTAAAAAATCATGAAAACAGCAGGGAATCCTTGCCTCATGTCGTCAAGAACAAGCACTGTATAAAGTTCAAATTCGAAAGGGTTAAGACCATGTGTTACATCTAGGCACACGACATCACTGCCATATTTCTTTAGAATATCTAGTTGAGCATCGTTAAATATGATTAAGACAAAATCATCTTGTTCTAAAAATATGTGGTCTTCCAGGACATGACATTTCGGTTTATAAAATCGCACAGCATTATTATCAAAGTTCTGCATCTGCTGAACCCAGGCATGAACACTCAGATGATCCTCCTTATGCAAAACTTCATTTTTATTTAAGTTATACATTTTAAAAATATTTTACAAATTTTTTTTTTAAGTTAATGGACCTGATAAACGTTTTTATCAACCAGTGATTCCCTTACTTGATCTAAAATAACATCCAAAGGAATTTTTTGGGCTATCTGTTTGGCGAATTTTTCTCACTCCGACTTACTTAAAGTTAGCCTTCCTATTTCAAACTCATGCCCAACATGAGTGGAGGAAATACGAGTATACTCCACATCGCACGAACCTGTAGAAGAGATGGTCAAAGAGATTTTAGCTGGACAGTGACCATCCATCTTATTGGTGCCCAAAAGTTGTCTCTTACCGGTTGATTTAGATTTGTTCCATTTCTTATCCATTCCAATTCCATCTCTATGACAAATAAAAATGATTTGCCGCACAATAAATTTTGTAGTACTTTCCTCTTCTTTTGTTTTTAATGTAAAAAAATTCATAACTTTCAAATGTTTTTCAAAATGTTTCGAATGGTCATTTTCTAAATGCTGCGTGTACTCTATCTTTGTGCTGTAAGCATTGTCACATTCAACGGATTTAAAAGTGTTTTTTATAAACCTTGTTTATAAAGTGTTTCCAACGGGACCCGCATTGATCACATGTAAATGTTTTATCACTTTTGAAAGAATGATAAGTGTGGTCCATTTTATTTTATGGATTATTTTAAAAATAGAAATCAAATAAAGGAAATGGCGAGAGGCAAGAGAATAAACGATTACAAAGCAAAAAAGTTTCATCATTAGCTTTGGAGAACATGTCATAGTCTCAAGATCGCTAGCGCAGCAGACTTTACCGTTGTTGAAAGCGAAAAAGTTTAAAAATATGTATTCAAATTTAAAATAAAATAATTTATATTTATACTATAAAAATAAATATTTAATAAAAAACCGTAGAATTTGTGAAAAATGAAATGAATACATTTTCTCAAAATCAACCCGTAAATAGATTAAACCCGCATGATTTCTTTGAAAATGCAAACAATAACAAACGTAACCTGGGTTAAATACCTAAATATCACATTTTAAAAAAGCCTTCCCATAGAATCCCTAGAATCTTGTAGTTCAATCTTGAAACGCTTGATACTGCTTTATTTATGAAAGCTGTTACAATAATTGAACATTGTATTTGTATTAACTCTACTGTTTACTGAAAACATATGTAAATAAAGTTTCTAATATATTTAACATTCGCTAAAGCAAGGCCGCATTGTTGTTTATGACAAAGTGTGTCGTAAATCCAGGTAATAAGTTAATAACATTGATATTTTGTGATATATTACGTTACTTACAATGGTATCACTTTTTGACTTAACTACCTTAGGTTCTTACTAAATAAAATCATGCGAAGCCTCTAAAAGACTTTTAAAACACGATAGGAGAATGTTAGGAAAATGTTAGGAAAATGTTAGGAGAATGTTAGGAAAGTGTTAGGAAACGTCTTTGAATACGGGCCTAACTCTCTATCATAAACACAGAAGGAGTTTTGCGTGACACAGACACACACACTGAAAGTATGTTGGAAACACTCAGAATGTTATCAAAATGGCTGAAACGGATAATTAATGGCGAAACCTCGGCTTCGGATTATAAGGTTGAGCACAAAAGCTCAATTTTCGTATGGAAATTCGCTAAAGAAAGTGAATAAGCATTGCGTTGTCCTAATACTTTACAAATTATAATTTACTTAAACCTTTGAAATATAATTATCTATATAATATAAATTGATTATTTGAATTACTTTTATTATTATTTGAAATATAATTCCAAATAATAATATAATATAATCCCATAATAATTTTTGAAACTGCCTGATTTACCTCTCCTAAAAATGTAATGATTTTTCTTTTGTATTTTCAAGACGAATTGACAAGAGTAATAGGAGCCCACGGCAATAGCCGATTTGAAAATGTTTTCAAGTAATTTTAAATGTTAACTTAGTAATGTGTATTAATTATTAATGGTTCAATAAATGGCTTATTTGTGTATATTTAATTATTTGTTTAATGGTTTATAACTTTTAAGCGGTTAATTTTACCAAACATAAAGACAAATGCTTTTTTTTAAATTAAACTAAACTAATTTGATTTTTGAAAGTTTTAATCCTTTATAAAATTACCTTCTAGTTTGAAGTATTAATATTTTTAATTTTTGCTTACAAAGATCAAATTATTTTTTTAATAACCAAATTTTTAATCATTTAAAGACTTTTTATTACATTTATAACAGATAAAAAAGACGTTGACCATTTTTAACGGTATTTTACTGGAACATAATTACTAAGAAAAATAATCTTTTAGCTATTAGTTTATATATCATTTGAAAATACCGAGTTTTGCAAAACATGAATAGTTGACACAATGATGAGTTAGACGTAACGAAACAGAGTAGGACATGACATTATGTCGAGCCATCAAAGATGACGAATGTCGAATGATGCAACAGTTCCCATCAGATGTAGCATAGCATTGCTTGTTACACTTCAAGGTGTCTCTCGCACAATTATATTGTGTCAACTATTAGTTTATCTTTATAGCTCCAGCTGTGTAATATAGCTAGAGTAAAAATGGTAAAAATATAATGAACACAAAGTAAAATCATTCAAACCTCGTACAAATTAGGAACACTAGGAACCCAAAGCTGGGCTTTTTAAGAGCTTATAACTTTTTCCGCTAGGCGTGGTTCAAGATATTACATGATAGTGCATCTGTTGGATTCATTCCCATATTCGAAATCAGAGTTCTGGTTAGTTCCTCTGAATAGCATATTGTTTTTAAGGAAAATCTGTTGATATAAGACGCTTATACATAATATAATGTGAAAATTAATTTATATAGTTAAAACTATTTCTCTAATTTTTTTCATCAAAATATGGTTGAAGTGAGAGTACAAAATAAGAGAAAAATGTGAGTGTTGGTTGCTAGGGCGCATCGAAGCAGCGCAGCATCCCTGTAGTATCGATTGCTCATGATGTAACCATGGTAACGATGGACCCCTCCTTGTTCTATCTCACACTAGTCTTCCCCAGGGAGGGGTAAGAGGGGGAGGTCTGGCTGGATTTTCTAGGTCGAACCCCAGGTGAACTTCATCATGGGTTGAGGCGAGTTCTCAACAACCATTATAGAATCAACAACCCCGCCTAGTACCCCTCAATCCCTGCTTTCATTTTTTTTTTTACTTTTTCTAATAAAATGTAGTATTTTTTAAACATTCTGGTTTTTTGTTCATCAACAATAGTAACGTGTATGTAAAATGAAAGGTTAACATGTTTTCCTTCCTATGGTGAAAAAATCCTTGAAACGCTTTTCTTGTTATATTTGGAGAATAGAGAAGGCTGTGCTTATCTTCCTTTTTTTCTTTCTTGTTTATTCAGTTCATATCCTCATTATTAAGTCAACACTCGAAGATTTAATATGGCTTTTCATTCAACTACCATTCTAAATTATTAATAATGATTTAATCATTCTAAAATAAGTTAATTATTTAAATTTCTATATCTTATTCAACGACTTTTTAATTTATTATTAACATTTTAACCAAGAATGAAAAACAGTAAAGTATTATTATTGTTTTGCGCAAAAAGAAATTTGACCGTTAAAAAGTTAGTTCCTACAAAAAGTGAACGCTTTCATCTAAAATTGCTTATCTGCTTTAAATAGTTAATGATAATAAATACTGAAAATAATGTTCAGCTTTATAATTATTTTTAATCAAATGTGAGTATTAATTCCATTACTCATCAACTCAACGACGATAATCTACATCAAACGGCAGTGGCTATAAGAGTGTGGGAACTCCTAAGGCACCGCTCAATTTATGTATTCTAAAGTATTTTTCAATACATAAACGGCGCATTTATTTATTTTAATTGTTAAAATAAATCAGTATATTTAAGTGCAGACATAATTTTCAGCTATTCGACAGTTTCGACTACCTCATCCGCCTCTTACTTTTAATAAACTGTTACCTTAACCCCAAGTAAAGTAAAAATTCTGGCGCGGTTGTCCGCATGTCGGGCGAATTTCCTTTGGATGCGTGTTTCCGTGCTTTTTACATTTTATAAGTTTACAACTACTAAATAAATAATTCCGGCGCGGTGGTCCGCTGTCGGGCGAATTTTATTTAGAATGCGTTTCCGTGCTAAACAACCCATTTTTGCTTATGCAAGAACCATGCCTATTGCGTGGTTCCGGTTCATGCTTTAGAACCTAAGCAGTTACTCAATTGTCAAGCACTGCTCGTAACTCATTTTGTCTGTATTTTTTCAAAGGAAATGCGCATAATTATCCAGTTGGTTGTACAAAACTATGCCTCTAAAAATAGATGTACACACTATTATTTGCACTAGTTTAAAGCATAGTTACTTATCTTTAAGCTTAGTCAGTTATCTGTAAAGGATTTAGCGCATTTCCTTTGAAAAATACAGACAAAATGAGTTACGAGCAGTGCTTGACAATTGAGTAACTGCTTAGGTTCTAAAGCATGAACCGGAACCACGCAATGGGCATGGTTCTTGCATAAGCAAAAAATGGGTTGTTTAGCACGGAAACATGCATTCTAAATAAAATTCGCCCGACAGCGGACCACCGCGCCGGAATTATTTATTTAGTAGTTGTAAACTTATAAAATGTAAAAAGCACGGAAACACGCATCCAAAGGAAATTCGCCCGACATGCGGACAACCGCGCCAGAATTATTTTCTAGTTGTAAACTTATATTAGGTAAAAGAACAATAAAAAATATTGTCCCTACTAGGATTTGAACCCAGGTACTCTGGGTTTGAGTGCACGCATCCAAAGGAAATTCGCCCGACATGCGGACCACCGCGCCAGAATTATTTTCTAGTTGTAAACTTATATTAAGTAAAAAAAACGATAAAAATTATGGACCCTTCCAGGATTCGAACCCAGGTACCCTGAGTTTGAGTGGTCGTATTGACTCCGGACCACTGGTATTCAACTCAGAGGCCCAAAAAACATAGAAAACGACACCCTACTCGAAATTTAATTTTCAACGACCGTAATTTTGGTTTTTTATAATTTTTGTGGTTTTTTCGACTTTTTGGTAACCTAAAGTGGTCGTATCGACTTCGGACCGGTTTCATTCGATTCAGCGCCCAAAATTACATAGAAACGACACCCTACTCGAAATTTATTTTTTATCGACCTAAATTTTGGTTTTTGGTCATTTACAATGGTTTTTTTTATTTTTAGGTCACTTAGAGTGGTCGTATCGACTTCGGACCGGTTTCATTCGATTCAGCGTCTCAAAAAACATAAATATTGACCTTTTTCGCGGCAAAAAATATGAACCCTGAATTTTGCCGATTTTTTGAAAATTTCGCTGACTCAGCAAACCGGGTTGCTGACGTCACAAAAACCTGGTTTTCAATAGGGTTCGTGTCCTCCCGAAGGTTAATTTTTGTACCAAGTTTGGTTAAAAAATATTAATCCGTTCGAAAGATAGAGTGTTTACAAGAAAGTGTCTAGAATACATATATATATATATATATATATTATATATATATATATATTATATATATATATATATATATATTATATATTATATATATATATATATAATATATATATATATATATATATATATATATCTCGCAAAAATTTTTTTTCGTCATAAGGGACCTCTGAAACGGATTTGTGTCGTGGTCCGAGGTTCGAATTCCGCCATGACGCCTATCCCATTAGGCGAATTTTCAAAGGAAATTCGCTAATAAAAGTAAAGTAAATTGTAAAGAGCAATTTGCTCTTTACAAAAAGAAAATAATGATAAACTAAACCTTGTGCCTCAGATCTTAAATTTATGTAGCAGATAAAAACTACTTAACTACTTAAATAAGACAGTTAAGTATTTATTGCTTTTAAAAATTATTTATGGACAATCTAAATGCAATAAACCTACATAAAGTGCAAGTGTAAGAAATTAATCTTAAATTAGTGAAAAAAATTAGTCAAAATTAAAATTTTCTTCAAGAATTTAATGTTTTTTTAATGTCGAGTTACACGAATTATTAATTATTAAAATATAAATTAAGCTTCATAGATTTTTTATAGATGTTAAATTCACGAAAAAGTCTGTAAATACAAATTAGATTAAAGAATCCGTACTAATGGCGTTATGGACCAATTCCGCCTATCTTAAAGCTATTAAACGAAAGAATTGCAGATAATAAGAGCAGAGCAAAATTAAATTGAAATTTTATGAAATGGAACGAGTGGTGAATAAATCCTCCTTGCAATTTAGCTTACTTTTTATTATAACAATAAATCTCTGTAGGTAATAAAATGAAGATTCATATTCTCTTTAATTGCCTAAAAAGCGTTAAACTTGTTTAATACTTGCGAGGGATTAACATTTTTAATTTAAGCTCAGCTTTTCTTTTAAGCACGGAGCACAAGAATTATGAGAACATAAAGAGTAACATTTGAAGGGAATTCTCATCTAAAAATTTCCTTTCTGCTCTCATTTCTTTTGGCGAATTTCCATGCAACAAATTAAAATTATGATTTTACTATGGAAGCTCCCTCATTTTCTCTGTTAGCTTTCATTGTTATTTCACTTAGTCTTTATCGGGAAAGCTGCTCTTATTTGTTATTGCTAATAGAATTACGATCTTGCTGATTAACGGAAAACGGTGTTTGAAAATCAAATTTAAGTTCTTAATGAAACATTTTATTTATGAGTATAAACATGAAAGTATTTACTTTATAATTTACGCAAATAGAAGATCAAAATTAGTTACAACTCTTCAATTACGGCAGATAAAACTAAGTTTATTAGATTTGGAAGTCAATTGTACATTACAAATTTAACATTTGTATGATACTTTGTTTTAACAATCTAAAAATAAATCGCTAAAGTTTGAAGACTTCTTTGTTTATATATTAATTGATTACATGAGATTTTAAATTACTTTTAGAGTACTTAAATGATAATAAACTAAACTGGGTCCAACGTACCTTAGATCTTTTATTATTAGCAGATAAAAAAAAACTTATGCGAATCCTATTATTAAAATAAGAATACGTAAATTTAGAGCAAAGTAAAAAGATAAAATTTAGATAAACAAAAATAGATACTTTGCGAACGAACTAGTTTAATTGAACTTTTCACTTAAGTGGACGGTTTGAACTAGATTTCCGATTTAGTAAACAATAGTTCATTCAAACTCCGTAGTAGTTCATTTTCGCCCGCGTAACTTAACCAATCAAAGAAAATGAAATTTTGAAGAAAACCAATATCTGTTCAGAGATTTGCCGTAATCCATCTGACTAAATATTTTGAACAGAGGACAAACTTCACTCCCAAGGGAGAAGAAGTTACTTTTCACTCCTAAGGGAGTAAAAAGTTACTTTTTCTGATTTGGTAATAAAAAACGTTTCCATTATTGGGTTATTTTAGCCAATTATATCAATTTTTAGGGGAGTGGTATTCCCTAAATTTATACAAGTGACCGGTCAATTTTTGTAATTTTTCCGTTGGTGGCACCCCTAAAATTTATTAGAGGACTCAAAATCCGTTTCAGGTCAATAAAATTTGTTTGCAACACTATTTTTTTTTATTTTGAGCTCCCCTTAAATTTATAAGGGGGTCAAACCCAAAAAAATTAGAATAAAATACAACAAAACGTATTAAATTAAAATCAACGTCTGGAGATAAAATCTTGTATGCCTCTTAGGAGTAAAATGCAATTTTCCCCCTCGCAATTACCTCTCTCGGCTTCGCCTCGGGAGGTAATAGTCATAACTACCTCGGCTTTGCCTCGGGAGTTAAACACATAAATCCCTCTGCTTACGCCTTAGGAACCAGCTAACTGCTCAGGGAAATAATAGCATTCTTTACTCACTAGGTGCATAAATAACTATTTTAATTACCTGTTAAATAAATAAAATAATTTCTCTATTATTTCTATGTTTTAAAAAGAGAACTATCTTATTCTGAACTAGTAAAAAACTAGGGAAAAAAGAAATATATCACTCCACCTAGTATTCATACTAAGTGGAGTGACATCTTTCATTTTTCCCTATTTAGAAACTCTTTACTATCATCATAGTAAAAAACTATTTCATACTAGTTCAGGAAGGTGAACTTACTAAATGTGAATAGTTTCCTACAAAGATCAATTTTGCCCATCCCAAGTGTCCAAGTAAGTGACCAAGTAAAGTAATTTATTTTATATTTGGGTTTACTGGAAGAGGGAAAAATCACTGGACACTTAATGCAATTTTCGGTGATAATATGGGTATACTTTAAATTGACCTTTGGTTGCTAAGCAAAATATTGAAAATTAAAGAAATTCAGACTCATTAACATACTTTGTTGAGCATGCGTACAAAATTTCAAGTCTCTGTGACAAATTGAGACAAAGCAAATTGGAGAATTCGAAATTTGCTTTTTCTTCGATATAAAGGAGATGTATCCTTTATACTAATAAAATACGGGCCTTCGGCCCGTAGCCGCTACGCGGCCTCGGCGCTTCGCGCCTTGTCCGCTCCGCGGCGTCGGCCCACCGGGCCGCTTCGCGGCCCGGGGGCCTCCCTGTGGCCGCTTCGCGGCCACATTGTTGTTCTTTTGTATGACGTGTTGTTTCATTATTGTTCTTGTTACATGGCATTTTGCCATGTACCTAGCGAATTTTCACAGCCTCTCCACACAAGCCCGCTTCGCGGGCCTGAGAGGCTTTCTCACAAATTTGATTTTACTAATTAAGATTTTATTAATACTTTATTATTAAAAGTATGCTATAATATTAAAACTAACAAGCATTATAAACAAAAATATATTCATGATTTTTGTTTTAAATAAAAATACCGTTTCCGTCACTTAGGATCATAGATAAACAATATTAACATAGATGGCTCACTCAAAGATTTAAAAAAAATATTTGATGGGATGCAGGAGGCTCAAGTAGTACAGTCTAGTGGTGACAGCGTGAAACTGTCACATATTTTTATTTCTGACATTTTATTTATTTATTTTTATTCAACCAAACAACGAGCTGTTGAGGGTAATCAAGTCTTTCCATCCGCTTTTCAGTGCTAGAATGATGAGGAGTCGATGGATGAGTGATCCCAAGTAAGCTCTATAAGTATTTCGTATAAATTGGTAAAAAGTGAAAAAAAATTAATTTCACTCTTACTTCACCCATTCTGTCGTCCCCCCTTGGATTTGAACCTCTAATGTCAGAGTTTCAATTTTTTGTTTGTTTCCTTTACTTATCCGTTAGCGCCAACCCGAGATGTTATACTCAGATAGCAAATTTAAATGTTAAGTCTAAAAAACCAAGAATAAATTATTGTTATTTTTTTAAGAAAACGATGGTGCTGCTTCGCGTGATGAGGCCCCCAAGTTTTATAAAACAAAAATACATCGCGAATACTACAGCATACCATAGATCTTTGTTTACTTTTATTTTATTTACTAAACGATTGGCAACTGTTTGTTTTTAAAAAAATACTACAGCACAATCTAGTAGAGAATAGAGCAAATATATTTTTACTACTAGCGCTATTCAAGACTCTAGTGATGAGGCCCCCAACTTAAATCATAAACACAAACTTGTCAATTGAGTGTTCCTACTACACTCGGGAGTGAACCATCTATCTTAGGATTGTCTGATTGAGCTGAAACCGGTCGCAATCGTTTTAGAATGACTTCGACCATATAAAGACTACTTCGAGGTTCTTCCGCTTTACGGGCCTGCTTTGCTCGGCGTGGTTTAGTGGAAGCCATTTTTGTCCTGTCTCTCTGGAACAGCAGGCTTACCAGGATGGAGCAAGAGGTAGAGGTCCATCTTTTATACTATATCCCCACCCTCTAACACTACTAAACCTAACAGATATCGTACAAGTCTTTGACCTAGACGTATACATATATACAACATTATATATATATGTATACTGTTTGCGCCATTTTTGATGGTTCGATTGAGCTGATATTGGTCTTAATCGATTCAGCTAGCCGTCTACCTAAACACGAAATACTTTGTTTTAAAGCCATTTCAAGTTTCAAAAAAAATTTTTTTTCATGACGTCATAACTTTGGTTAATGACGTCATAATGTTTTTATAAACAATAGGCCTCGTAACCTCCACAACATCTCGCGATTTGCAAAGTTTCGTTTCAATTTGAGAACGCCTTCGAGAGTTATCGTTCGCCATACGAAAGGGTAGAAACTCTTACATACATACATATATATATATATATATATATATATATATATATATATATATATATATATATATATATATATATATATATATATATATATATATATATATATATATATATTATATATACATATATATATATAAACTTTTTTCGGGCATATATTTTTGTTATCAGGAAGCCAATAGGAACCGATTCCACTCACTCCCACCCTCAACTTCCATCATCCGAACAACCTCATAAGCGTCATTTTCATAATGAAAATTCGCTAAAAGGATCACACCTCGGCACAGCAATTTTTGTGGAGAGGTATGGATAAAATTAGATAGGTATGGAGAGAATTCGAAAACAAATACAGGTATAGCTTATATTATCTCGCTACGCTATTCAATATACGAATTATATTATAATCAGCAATAAAATTACATTTAACATCAAAATTGCATAATCAATGATAATCCTGTTTTAATACAGCATACATAAATACATTCATAACAGGAAATGTGGATAAATTGTATAAGGAAATTGTACGTGGTTCTAAATTGTGTTTTCTTCGGGACAAAAATTGTAAAATCCGCAGCGAATAGAGATTTGATTATTTATTTAGAATGATTTTCTCCTTTTTGCCTCCTTTATAATATTACTTATTCTGTGACATGCTGTTTGTCAAAGCGGCGCGAAGGTAAAAAGTTGTATAAAGAATTCCTAGGGATGTCACGGTTAAGCCGATAACGTTTATTTAAGCCTCCCTTAAGTCCTCCGTCATCTTTCCTTTTCCTGCATCCTATACCGACTCGTACGTCATCTTATAAAAATTTATCATTTGTATACATTGTAGGTTGTGAAATAACATGGAATAAATTGTATAGCTCCTACTATGTAAACACACATATAGAGCTTTAGATATTTTATCATAACAAACTTTCAGTGATATAAAAATTGCTTATTTGTAAGAAATGTTACGGAATAGATGTTGAATACAATAAAATTTGAGCTTCTTAAAAATTTGTGCTCTAAAGTTAGAAGCTAGCTCACTTAAAATTCCAGTTATGCTCGTTCTCAGACAGTGAATACATTTGTTTCATTCCCAGCGGTCACCCATTCAGGCACTGACCTTGCTCGATGATGCTTAACTTTTATGATCTAACAAAAATCGGTAATATTGAACTAATGCTGACAATAAGATAAAACTTGGTATATGTTGGTCTTATATATGACTACATGCGTGCCAAATCGTTCAAAACTTTTTTCAGCATTTTATGAATTTTCGAAATTTTTGCTGAGGCATTATTTTGGGATAATGCAGTCATAAAACAATTTTCCCGATAGATCAACTTTACCTAAAAATCTATTTTTATATTAAGTTCCAACTCTTTAGCATTAGTACGTTTGGAGCTTCGATAATAAACAACACAGAGACAAATTTGTGTAAACCACTAAGAAGGTCTTTAAAATACCTGAAGGGATAATTCAGAAGAAATCTCGGTTTACTTTTTTTAATACACATTACTTTTTCTATATGTATACCTACAAAATAATGCGAGGGAGCCATTTAGGTTAGTTCTGGATGATAAACCGCGCCCTCAATTTCAAATCTTGCCAACCTTGGTTCCTCAACACTATTTTCCCGCGCTGTCAACTGATTTTAACCGTGTGCTGTGCTATGATTTATTTATTATCAATATAAGGCAAAAATTATATTTATAAATAAAAAACCGTAAATAAATTTCAAATAAATTAAATAAGTTTAAAAAGAAAATGAAACATGAAATTGAGTTTCCACTTTGACCTCAAGTTTCTCCATAAAAGCAATTATTTATTCGTATAAATACAAATCGTACAGTTCATTTTTATTATTTTTAAAAAGCAATTAAAATACACGTATAATTGTTTTAAACCTGTAATAAAAGCAATTCCGAGAGCGAACTAAATTAAATTTCGTGAGAATAAAACAATTGAACAATTTTCAGAGTTCTGCGAATGGTTAAGAGGCATTTTCTTTTTCCCTTATCAGTGTTTTTTAGTTGAAGCACAAAGTACAAAAGATTTTTCAGTTATTTTTTCATTCCCCTCTAATTGTAGGGAATTTAATTTAATTTCAAGTTTTCAAGACGGAGAGGAGTTAATTAAAACAGCTAATCTCAACAGCAAAAAAGGAAGTTTTTCGAGTTCCACTAATGAGATCCACAAAGTTTGGTCCGTTATTCTTTTTCTTTTTAACCTGTTTTCCCTGGTAGTTGTGTCTAATCACAAAACTCAAAATGAGACTAATCTTTAGAAGAGAAACCCTGTTACCCTTCTTTACCCAAGGTAAATTAAATACGACAGTATTTGGCTGTGGTGGTAATGAGTGCTGGGTAATTATTCTTAAAATACATGTAAGAATGAGAAAACTAATTTTATTCGATTTGTTAATTAAAATAATTACCCGAAGAAGCAATGCTATCGTTGATATTATTTTATCTAGTTTTAATTGACATAGAACATTTCATATGCATCACCCTGATTAACTCAGCTTCGTTCGCACATTTTATCGCTATTGCGATAAAATTCGTACCTACCCCACCCCTAAGTTGACTAGTAGGAGTTCAAATACCCAATTATTTGTTGGATAATCGTCTGGTATGTAAAGTAATCTGATTACCAATGTGTTCTTCTACGGTAACTAGAAAAAGTTAAATTAAAGCATACGTTTATATTAATTATTTTGGAACCTTTATCACATCCCAAACAATTTGATACCGATATAATTAAATTCCGATAATTATTTCCCGAGCTATAGTTCAGCATACATAACTATTACCTATTTTGATTTAAAATGGGCTTACTGGTACACTTGAATTTATCACTTCCAATACATTGTATGGTAAAGATAAAGGTCCGGGAAAAATTACCGTTACTCAGCGATATTGGTATCAAATTGATAGAATGATCTATATAATTGTATGCTCCAATTTAACTTTCTGAGTACCACACATGACAAACGATTACCAAAAGAAAAATACATTTTTTTGGTATGAAACTCCATCTATTTTTTTGGATATTTAAACTCCCAGTTGTCAAATTGGGGGTAGATACCAATTGTATCGCTTTTATAGCTCCGTACAGAGCTGAGTAAACAGAGCGATGTATTTGAAACGTACTGTATACATCTTTTTATTCTTGTTTATTATTTTATACTTTAAAAACATCTATATTTACATATACCATATACTCCTTACTTAAAAACCTCAATTTTATTATTTCAATGGTCAAAACATATCGAATTTTCTTATTCTTTAAATAATTTAATTCATTGTATTAAGCTGTTTATCTTATACTTCAATAGACGATAGATGAACACAACCCAACAGTTTTCATGTCACATTTTATACAGTTTTCATATCGTCCGTGTTTCTGAGTTTCATAAACTACGTCTCTATTAGAGATTTAACCCAAGGTTTGATCCTTTTCCCAGAAGTATATTTCTTGTAAAAACATTTTCATCCCGCATTTTTCAGGGCTTAGAGTTAAAGGGATAAAATTCATTTGTTGACGTGGTAATACGTTCCTTTTTAAGCTTTGAACCACGGAATAGGGTTAAAATATTTAAAAAAAGAAATTTAAATCAGCCTTTGATAAAGGAAAACGTATTAATCTTAAAAAATAACCGCGTAAGTAAGTTTAACTTCAAAGAATTCCAAAAAGAAACCTCTTCGAAAAACTTATTAAGAGCCAGAAAATAAATTGAAGTAATTGTACAAAAGAGCATTTAATTTAAAAACATTCTTTAAATTCCTTTCTATAAAGTCGAAACAATGTTTTCAAAGATAATAAAGAAAAACTAAGAAAATATCTCAGGGGGTTGTAGCAAAGAAAGAGAAGTGGCCCAGAATGTTAACCCTGCGGCACTCCCTCCCGGAGAATTACAGCCAGAACTGCGAGCAAACTTTTCCACATTCTCTGCACGTTCAAGCAACATATTCTTTCATCAGGGCTCGCTCTTTAGCTAAAGAGCCTCCTGAACCTTTATTACTTTGTGTACAAACATTAAATACTTCCTTAAATATTGTTTCCACCTTTTACTTTATTAAACTCTCTAGCTTTATTATTATATTTATATTATTTGAAAGTAAATACATATTAGGTATGACTTTCAATTTGATTATTTAAGTCCCAGGTGGTTGTATTGTGTCGACAAAGTATTAGGAATCAACAAAGTGCTGCCAGTAGCCACTCCAGCCCCAGGGGATCTTTAGCCCCACTTTATTAACATTCAACTATTCTGCCCATATTGTTAAAACTTATTTTAACTTTAATCAATGTATTCAAAAGTCAATAAATAAGTAGTATCACAGAATTTCTCAGCAATTTCTATGTGCTTTGTAACTTATTCCTTAAGTGATAAGTACTTATTTCTTTATAAGTATAAAGCTAATATGTATATTATAGATCTGATTCAATGCTGTTCCCTATACTGATATAAACAAGAACTTTATGGAACCACAAGGTCATTTCTAATGAGAAAATTCATTGTAGGTAACATTAGAAACGACCTTACTCAGGACAAGAATTAAATCCTATCGTGGCTAAGGCATGTTTAAGAATAAATTCTTGAAGAATCAGCTACCGTCGATACTTGCTGTTGGATATGAATATACTTTTATATATTCACATTGGGATATGAATAACCCAATGTGAATATATCTTATTGGAAATTATGGTATCTTTCAATTGCTTCTTCAAGTTGCCGTAAATATAAACTCCTTAATTTCACAAAATTTCTTATCTCTAAATTAGTCAAAATAGAAAACAATGGTAACACACTTATGAATAAGTCCGGATTATAAAGATGAAATCGAACTTTATCTAGATTCGTTTTTATAATTCAAACTAAGACGTAAGAAACTAAAATCTTATTAACTTGAAATTCTCAAGAGTTAAATATGTTGGTATCGTTCCCAATTATAATTTGAATAATAATGGAAATAATGAGACGACTTAATTGAATAAGGAGGATCCTTTAAAGTCAGTCGCTGGCAAATACATAATAATGAGGCTCCTTTATATGTATTCAATAGATAAGTAAAATCTTGTTATCAAAACCTTTTCTTTGGTTCTTTTATCCTTATTTATTCATAGATAAGCATCTCCTCTTTCACTACATAAGGAATTTCTCCTTCTCTCTAAAGTGTTAGCACTTTTTTATTTTCTTTTATATCAAGGCAATATCCTTTACTTCCAAATATCCCAAGGGAATATTCAAGGACTACCACCTATTCTTCTTTTTTTTAAGAAAAAAAACAGGAAATCAATAAAATGCTAAGCAAGTACATAGAATCCAAAAGAAAAAAAGCAATAACGGTGCAAAGGATGGTGTGGGGGAATAAAGTGGATCCTTAACTGCTTTACCCCCTCTAAACCCCCTGAAACGTTCATAGAGAAAATCTTCCATATCCTCTAAGAAGAAATGGCATCTGTACTGATTTCTTATTGCCAAGTTATTTTCCCCTATAACCGATAGCTTTTTCCCTTGAAATAATCTTTTCCTTTTCCTCTCTAGAGATCTCGCAGCGAAGAAGGTAAATATCCTTATATAGCATTGAAAAGAATACGATTAAATGTTTTAGATGGATATCTCAAATTCTATTTTCTACGGCAAAGGAATCGATGCTAGAAGCCAAATTGAATCCCAATAATCAAAATTGAATATTGCACATTGCTTAAAAAAATATAAATGTAATTTTCTTATAACTCTTATCAAATATTAGTTTCAGAAAGTTACCAAGCCTAACATTCTTGCATTAAAACCTAATGATACATAAACCCATTAATTTTTATCTTTTATGAGAGCAACGTAGAAATGTACAAAAACATTATAAAGCCATTTTTTGTGGCCTAATCCTTTAAGAAAAATACTGGAGGGGATTCATTGAGGCGTGTTATTTACTTTGCCGAAATTTCAGTTGGTTTAATTGAGCTATAAAGTGGCTTAATTTGCTGAGAATTTCAGTGAAGCTAATATCGCTTATGTGGTAGTTCGCACAGAGAGGAGTCATTATTTTCGCATGATTAAATAGCAATTTTAAATTCCATTTTTTCCAAATTTATCGCTAGACTATGATGAGTAATAAGCAGTAATTGAAAAATCCCTCTCTACTCACGTTTTTTAACCTAGCCTTGGACATCAACATTTTTGTTCATGTTTATAGTTAATAACAGATTAATGAAATACTTTATTCCACTACTTACTTCTGAATATTAGCTGAATCATCGAAATATAATCATTTTATTAATACATTTAAAGTACTGAAAAGCGGAAAAGTACAATAGCTAGGAAATATTTAATACATTTAAAAGTAACATGAACCACCGGTTTCCTTCCTGATATTATAAATTCCCCATCTGGTTAAGGTATATTGGCTCCTTAGTCATATTATAATCGTAAAAAGTTATTTGATTTTATGTAATGTAAGTCACAGGTGGGATGAAGAGGAATTGGTATGGTTAAGTAAGAACCTTCCGAACGTAAACTGGATTTATTTGGGAAATGAAAGGGGAAAAAATAAGGAAAATTTTACGACTAACGCAAGGATCAAACTCTACCCATCATTCTGTAAATTGGTTTTTATAGCAGACAGAAGCAACATTATTTCCTCCCACAGCCCTTCCATTAGACTCCGAGACGAGTTTTATGACCAACACTATAAAAAATCGCTTTTATGTATGATTATAACAAAAGATCAATTTTCAACTAAAATGGCAGTTTGTAAAAAACTAAAAAAGACTAAATTTGTTTAAGGTAGAGTGGTTATAATTTTACTTTACTCCATGCTGTAACGACAGAACGTCCGTATTTTCCCCCACTACAGAACGTTGTGTTTTCTCCCTCCCCGTCACTCCATGCGGGACATTTATTTATGAGTTTATTATTTATTTCTTTCTAAACAACTTCCTCAATACAGCTTTCGTATAATATGCTGTTTCAATGTGTTTTTATTCTGCTTCCTTTTTACAGTTTCCTCACTCTGTTACTGTTTCATCACTCTGATACTGTTTCATCATTTTGTTACTGTTTCATCACTCTGTTTCTGTGTCCTAACTCTGATTGTTTTCTCATCTCTTACAGCAAAGGGAGGCATTTAATAGCAAACATGGGACACTAACTTTTTTCAAATTTTAACACACTTTTCAGTTTATGTTTTAGCACTTAGGGATTCCTAAAATTGAAAAAAGTTGCATTTCTGTATAAATGTTCGTAAACTTTTCATGTCAACATAGTACAGGCCAAACGGCTAAAAAAATTAGCAAGAAGAAGTCGAACATGAAGAGAAACAATAATCCAAGAAAAAGAAATTCAACATGGATTGAAACCTGAGTCAAAAAAGAAGAAATCCAACATGGAGAGAAACCAGATTCCAAGGAAAAGAAATCCAACATGAAGAGAAACGAAAGTCCATGTAGAAATAATCCAACATGAAGAGAAACCACAGTCTAAGAAGAAAAAATCCAACATGAAGATAAAACAAGAGTCCATGAAGAAGAAATCCTACAAGGAGTGAAACCTGAGTCTAAGAAGACAAAATCCAACATAGAGAGAAACCAGATTCCAAGGAGAAGAAAATCAACTTGAAATGAAACCAGATTCTAAGAAGAAGAAATCCAACATGAAGTGAAAAAACGGGTCCAAGAAGAAGAAATTCAACATGGAGAGAAAACAAGAGTCCATAAAGAAGAAATCCAACATGAAGAGAATTATAGAATGCAACATGTAATAAAACAAGAATTCAACGAAAAGAAATTCAACATTGATATTTCAAAATCTTAAATTTTAAAAAATCCTAAAACTTTCTTGGAGGAATGTTTCAAATACTGTTTTTAATGGTTAGGAAGGTTTAAAATTTAATAAAACCTTTATCTGTTGCAGGCACTGTTTTACTCTCGCGATGTTCATATTTAAAAGTCTGGCCTGGTCTGGCCGTGGAACGGGCTGTAATTTTTGTGATATCAAAGCTTAAGGATATCGTTCGTTGTAAGCATACGATAATGGTAGGATGGTAAGAAATAATCATATGAATCAAGTCAGATAATTACTTTTGGCTCATAAGAAACTGAAATCTGAATGCTTGAAATATTTTCATGTAAATCAAAAACGAATTAATTAAATGTTTTATTACGTTATGTGCTATTAATTAAAACCTCATTCAAAAGATAGCCTTTCTAGTTTCTTGTCATTAGATGATGAAAGGTTAATATGCAGCCTTTGTAAAATGATTTGTACCTACAGGACAAGGGTCAAGAAAAGGAATGTAAGGATAAAATCTTTCAGAATTAGCTTGCCTTTCTAGATAGAGGGAGAAAGTTAGTTTTGCTTTTAATATTACAGCTAGCCACCAGTAAGCGTTGAGGGTTCCTTCCAGTCTGTCTAATATCTAAACAGGATATAAAACAGCTCTTTACTCCCTCTTATTTTAAAGGAGGATTTTTTATATAATTTTCTTCGGGAGACTGTTGGAAGCGGCCTTTGACGGGCCGCAACTGATGTGTTATTAATTTCCAACATTGGCCTTGTTAGTTGGTGGAGTAAGAGAGATGAATAATTGAATGGTTGAGGAAGAGGGAGTTGGCCCGAGCCTAGCGAGATCAATATCAGGTTTCCCTGGTAACCGAGCCTGGGAGGGAAGTGGTCTCCACCCTAACTAGACTCCTAGGACCCAGCATCCAACACCAGACCTGGTGGCGCTTTCACTGGCACAACTTCTTTCTCCAATTTTTTTCATAAAACAATTTTTGTAGAATGTTGTAATAAAAATGTGAGTATGAAGTCTTTGGCAATAAAATCAAAATAATTGTACCAGGCACTGTAGTGCTCCCGCCTAAGTCTACCTGTCCATGACTTGAATAGAAACCATTCCAAGAATGTTTTCATCCTCTTTTATCTTTTAATTCCTAATTATTTTGTTAGTTGTGAAAGAAACTAAGAAAGAAATTTATATAACAAAAGTTAAAAGGTTATAAACAAAATTCTACATAGAATCATAGTACATAAGAATAGCAGTCAGGATAATCTTGGCGAATAAAGATTATCATTAGCAATGTGATACTCACTAGAGGATAACACATAGATAAGTTGGGTTACAATTAGATCCCTTAGATCTGCTTTAACTTCCCCATTATGTAGAATATCTAGGTACAAAGTGGTCTTAAAATGCAAAAAGATGCCGTAACCAAAAAGCGTTTTTTGAGCGGCTCTCTTAATAATTTTGGAGGATCCGATGTGATGATAGACTGTAATATGCTTGAAAGATTTGCTGGTAAACAAAGGTATCATCAAATACGTTTCGAAAGTCAACCAATAAGATGTTTTTGTTGGAATATCATACTTGAATATGTCACTCAATTGTACGTTCAGACTACATGCGGAATCAGAGAAACAAAAAATAACTTTCTGTTTTCCCACTTCTGTTAAGAATCTGGCATTCCGTTTTCCCAATAAATTTTTTGCTTATACGCAAAAAAATATTTATATTGTTAAAAAGAAAATTGTTTCAGGGAAATATAAGGAAAACATTTCTTAAGAGCAAATTTAAGGAAAAAAAGGGAAAAAATAACAATGTGTCGCATGGAATGACGGGAAGGGATAAAACACAACGTTCTGTAATGGGAAAAATACGGACGTTTTGTTGTTTTAATAAGCAGGAAGGAACAGGCGGATTGTTCGAGAGGAAACTTTGTTATTCTCTTGAGAATTTTGAGGGGGACCGCTTTTTAGGTAACCCTCCCGTAAAGTGACATTACTCATTCCTTTTATTAGACTTAAAAAAGTATAGTGAGAGGTTTTAACAAATACAATGATAGAATGTTAAGGACTGAGGTTTCAGTGAAACATCCAACGGAAACCATGTTATTGCTGAATAAATAACACAAATTATTTCAGCTTTAATCAACCCGAGAGAAATCCTAACCCCGCCCTGCTTTACCCCTTATCCTCACTGCAAATGGAAATGTTTTATGAAGAGAAAAGTGAAGAGTGAAAACTGCTTACGTTTTTCAACGATTTTGTGAATATTATTATAAAACTGTCGAGTTTTCGTTCTTTTGAAATTATTCAAGCTTTGAAAATTTGTGCAGATTAAATTTTCTTTCATACAAAGAGACAAAGATTTTACTTTAACATTTCAAGATTGAAAATAAAGATCATTTAATCCTTATTCTCGAGATGCTCTTAACATTTAAATTAATAATTTTTAGTAATTATATGTAATGGGGTGATAACAGAAAGATTACACATCTGTTTCGTTGGCCAATTGCCAAAGGAAAAATGAGATTGGGATAATAGGAGGGGGAGGTAGCTTACCTAGAAGAAGGGACTCACTGATCAAGAATATTAATATATTGTTGAAGTATATATGGGTATATAAAAATCAAAAAATAAAATCTCCGTTATAGGGCCTTTCAAGGTTTTCACCCTGCGGGAACCCCCTCAGGTGGGTTGTATCTACTATCCTCTAAGTATAAATGAAAATGACAAAATCGGTTAAATACAAATACTATTCATATAACCTATGAATAGTAGGTTGCTGCCTCCGTGCTCCGTCCTCCACGGAGCACGCAGGAAGACATATATATTAAATACATATATATATAAGTATTTAGGATGTATTAAAATTTCATTTCAATCTACACTTGGGTATGGCGCACGATAACTCTCTAAGGCTTTCTCGAATTTGAACGAAACTTGCCTTATGGCGAGATGTTGGAAAGATTACGAAGCCTATTGAGTGTAAAAAATGTATAAAGTCATTAACCCAACCTTATGACGTCCTCAAAATTTCAAATAAAGTGCAATATTTTAAGGTTGATGGCATACTGAATTGATTGGGACCAGTAACAGTTCAATCGAATCATCTTAAGTGGAGCAAATTGTATGCATACTTATATATTCTTCATACATATATTTACATGGAAAACTTTTACGACATCTGTAGAGTTCAGTAGTGCTAGAGGGAGGAGGTCCCTGGTTAACCTACTAACCCAGTCAGCATCAGCTGTTAACTAAAGAAAATTTAGTTAACTCCCCCCTTAAAATGCGCTGTATCCCGTAAAAGATGTTTTAATTCCCCCCCCCCCCATAAATAAAAAGTTTCAGTTGTTACTTAAATCAAGTTCTTGTTTTTACTTGTCAGCCAAGCAATATCTACGAATGGCATCTAAGTATAGCAGAAAATGAATCTCGGAAGTAGTATTAGTAGCCCTTAATGGGCCAGCTAGCCGAACAGGCCCACAAGGTGTCCTGTGGTGCTTTTTAGCCGAAGTCTTGAAGATTTACTAAATGCATGGCAAATTCTGTTTAGTAATAAAACAACAAATGATACGAAACGACAACGAATACATAAGGGATTTTTTCCATGTCCTATGCCCACGAAGCGGCCAGTGCCGGAAGGCCCCCCCTGTTTGAGTTTCCAGTTGTCTTTACTCTAATTATTCTAAAGTACGTTTAGTATAACTCTTAAAGTTTTTTTTTAGAAAAACAAATACAAAAACAAAATGAGTTATCTTATCTTAAATACGACTGAATATTTGTTATTTTCACTTTCAGGTGCATTTTGTTAAGAATACCTGTTACTCGTTATAGACTTGGTGAGCACATAAAGTGCGGGGATTGTTTGGTTACTGAAAATAGCTTCTTGATTTTATTAAGTGCCAAGCAATACTAATACTCATAGTTCCTTTTTATAAGTATACTTCTCACACTGTCAAAAGAGAAGGGATGACGAGAGCCCCCCTGGCTACCTCTATAGTCGGACGCCTTGTGGCATAAGACGATACCATGCCTAATGTTTAAAGTGAATAAATTAGTACCTGATTGAAGGTCCATGAGGAGTTTCCATGAGGAGTTTCAGATTAATTTTCACGTAAGTAATGCACTTTGCACTTTACATAACTGCCATGCGCCATGCTGCAAATGTAATTTATACGAAGACGCATTAGGATTTAAAAATTAGTAAGACTAGATCTTTTATTTTCGTTTTTTCTTATTACCTAGGTAGAAAAGTGACTTAGTCGTTGAATGGCAATTATAATATTCGATATTATATTGTATCGATCAAATTATTATTTAGTAAGTTCAAACGGTGTTTTGAAAACGAGTTTGATAAACCCAACGCGATTTTAATTTAAAGTTTGGATTTTGAAACCACTCTACAAAAAAGTATGGAGCGGATCGCAGTAGTATTCTGAAAACGCACGTCAAGAACGAGAAAAGATGCGATTTTATGAAGGGTGAGTGATACTAGGTTATAAGCAAACTTCCGCTATCTATACCAGCCGTGTGGTTTTGCCTTTAATTTGATGTTTTAATCTATTTTTTGTTGCTATTTGCTATATATTTAACAATTAAAACTTCAATATTCTAAAAACATGCTTCATCTCAGCTACGCAACACAAAAACGTAATAAATACATAGAAATATTATTACTAGAGAGGCCCTATCGGTTAAATTTTGAAACACCAAAAAAGTAACCTGTCCACAACTATTCATGTTTTGCAAAACTCGGTAGTATCAAATGATATAAACTTTTAATTTTCCCAAAATTTGGGTGATGGGGTAAAATGGGTGAATTTTGAAATTTTTTATTTTAAATTTTTGTATGGAAAAATTGTCTCAGGGGGACAATTAAACAATTTTATGACGAATACTTTTTTTTCGAAAAGTCAAAATTAAGCCTACTTTACTCTACGTCCATTTTTCAAAAATTGCAGTTTTTGAGTCTACCGTTAAAAATAAAAAAAATAAAAAATGAAAA
This sequence comes from Microvelia longipes, assembly GCA_018340805.1. Classification (NCBI taxonomy): domain Eukaryota; kingdom Metazoa; phylum Arthropoda; class Insecta; order Hemiptera; family Veliidae; genus Microvelia; species Microvelia longipes. Next base: position 17,755,933 of record JACMZG010001863.1, on the reverse strand, counting down.
ATCTTAGTATAAAAACATGCAGGAGCTTTTATCTAGAATGACTTGTTTTCGAAAAATGAAATTTTTTGTCATTTACACGTTTAGGCAACCCCATCCGGGGTTGCTGTATAAGAGAAGGTTAATACAAAACAATGTGAGAAAAGCCGACAACGATTGATGTTTTATAACCTTAAAATACTGTTGGAACCTCTAAATGTATTGAAATAGTGTATGCGGTATGTCCCCTCTAATTATATATCTCTTTAAAAAAAATGCACCACTGCAACCATTAAGAAATCATTACTATTCGTTGAATTTTTAAACAACGAAAAAGTAACCTGACCTTCGACTATCAATCAATCCAAAAAAACTGAAGAAAATCACAGCATCTTTTTTTAGGAAAACGTTAAAAGTACGAATCAAAACACAAACAATATGCTGGAAGACGAAAACAAGTAATTTATTATAACCTCAAATCACTCTTAGAGGAGGCTTCAATGAGGTTACATAGAGCCCCAAAATGATGTTTCAGGCTATTCAATTTATCGAGGCTATGCTTCCTCTAGTAATATGTGCTATGACTTCAACTGCAAGCTACGATGCAATATGCAATAAATGTCAAAGGCCTAGATAAAGTAATATATAAACCAAGTGGGGAAACAAATGCGATTTCTGACAGACCTGGCATGTAGTTCATATTTGGTGAACTGGTGAGCCAACACCAGGGAGTTGGCTCAAATTTGCTATGAGCGCGGTCATTACTTTTTACCCTTATAAATGTAAACAAATTATTTAGGGTACTCAAATTTTTTGTTTTTATTGTATTTATTTGTTCATTTTAGTATAAAATGTTAATAATGTGTGTAAGAAATATCTTTTGTCACATCCAATAGAGTTTTAAGTGCAAATCTTTAAATACTTGGTAGGTTAAATTACATTAAACGAGCGGTTAATTAAAATTTTTTTTTTCGTGTGCACTTCTTAACTTAATACATTTTTGCGAAGGATATTTGTTTTTCCCCCACAAATATTAATTTTAATTAGTAATTTAACAACTTTAACCTAAAAATGTTGAACATAATAAAAGCAATCATAATTTCAAGTTATATTTAAGCCAATACATTGTCGTCTGTATGTTTTTCAATATCTTAATAAAAACATGTGGTTTACCTTTACTATAGTCTCTCTTTTTCTTCAACTAAGTTATTGTAACAATTATTTCACTGAATTTAATACAGAATCATTAAACTATTAAATTATTAAAGTACGAAAACACGATAAAAAGTAAACCTCACCTATTGTTATCAGGGTTGCCAATAAAAGTAAGTTGAAAAACGTAAATCCTAAAAGGCATAGAGATATATTACTAGAGAGGCTCTATTGTTTAAAGTTTGAGACATCGAAAAAATAACCTGACCACATTCGATTGTCAATATAATCAAATAAACAGAACAAAAATACAGTAACGTATATAGTAGAACGTTTAAAATACAAATCAAAACACAAAAAATGTGCGGGAAACCTAAAACAATTTATTTATAAGGCGCGGTCGAATATCCACGGCCTCACCAACAAACTTTTTTTTATCATTGACGCTTATGGGAAATTTTTGAGGTGCATTAGTTTTTTTCAAAATTTTCAGTAATTAACCGGATTTGTGATAAAGGAAGCCTATTTCCGTAATTTGCACGCTCTTTTGGTTAATTTCAAAGAGTATTTACATTCACTCAACGGTTTAATTTTAATCTAACTTGGTACATACATAACTACTGTTAGACGTCAATGTTATCTACATGATGTTCAAATTTTGAACGTATTAATGAAAATTAGCACAAATTGTTATTATTTGCAGTCAACAACACAACAACAAAGAGGTAATTGTATGTACGCAGGTACGCATTTACGTATGTAAGTACGTATGTATGTACGTACGTTCGTATGTACGTACGTATGTATGTATGTACGTACATAAGTGTGTACGTATGTATGTACATTCGTACGTAAGTATGTACTATGTATGTACATACGTACGTATGTACGTACGAACATAAATTGATTAATTATAATCTCAACACCCTCTTGGAGGAGGTTTCAATGAGGTTACACAGAGCCCCTGAGAGCCCCACTAAAAATGTTTCAGGCCTCTCAATGTATTAAGATAGGCTATGCTCCCTCTAGTATATATCTCTATGTGTCTGAATTTTTTTACACAGGTTAGTATAGGAGTTTCCCTACTTGGTTTATGTGTATTACTTTAGGCCTAGATAACCTAAATTGAAAGTAACATTCTGACGACATCGTTTAGAAAACATTTGAATCCACTCAAAAATTTTATGTGCCAACCTTGAAAATTTGTAAAACGTTTTCAAACCAAAATCGTTTTCGAAAAGCCTTGCGAACTAATGGGTACTATAGGTTCTCAAATTACCTTTGACTGTTTAAGTATCTATAGTATCTGCCTTTGACATCCTTAAACCAAATAAGCTGTCACTTTGTCAATAAACAAATATAAATAAATCAAGATGACAAGATAGAGCACGGCTAAGAGGTATGGGACCCAGGAGCAGCAGGAAGCAACAACACAAGGCGACCTATTGGGCAACAAATAAGCTGATGAAACAACTATTTAAATCCAAGTCAGTATTCCCGGGGGTTTGAGCCAGAAAATTACGTCACTCAACTGTTGACTCGCTTTAAAAAATGACGTCACGTAACTCCGTCTCGTAACAGCTGAAGGTTATTTGAAGGTTCGTTTAGAAGAACTCAGAATTTTTTTAGTTTTTGTGCGAAATTATTTGTATTTTTGACCTGGAATTTATTTGCGAGTGATATCTTTATGGTTTAAAAGTGCTAGTAACGATCGAAGACGAGTTAACTACGAAAATAGATTGAATTTATGTTGATTAAAGTGTCGTTAGGAGCGATCAATGTTTACTTTACAAAGTCATAATCAGGCGTTGTTCTATCTGTCTCAGATCACTGCTCCAGTAACACCGAGACGGGGATATCGTCCTGTGAGAAAGCAAACGGATGGGAGCGACATACTCTGCTCCCAGAGCCTTGACGAGGTTATTAGGAATCTAGGTAACTCTCCTTTGAAAGACTTTCCTCTCTCTTACCTCAGGGGCTCAGTGCTAGATACATGGCAGAAACTAGTCAAGGGTCGAAGGCTAAAAAGACTTCTTAGTAACTGGCATGCCGTAGGCAACGATGTGACGTCCGCTAGTTTATTTATAAACAAAAGAACAGGCACCATACTGTCCACATCAGCTCGACCTATAGACCTGTTCTTGAATCCATCTGGAAACTTCCAAGTGCAAGTATCCAGAGGATTTAAGACTGAACGTAGTGTTGTATCAGAGGAATCGAGGTCTCCAGGATTGTTAATAAGGGTGAGACGTGCTCTTGGAATGGAGTCTAAATCTCAACAGCCTGTTCAACCTAATCAAGTAGATCCCAGTTTTATAAAAAACGTGTTAGAGTCCCTGCCCCCAGAAGAACAGACCAGACTCAAAGTTGCATTTGCAGAAGGATATCAAGCTGGTCAGACTCAAAAGACAGTTGGAAGATCTTCGAGATGGCTCAAGGTAATCCAGCAGCTGCTTACCATTATATTGTTCCTTTCAATATTTGTATCACTTATGGCATCAACCAGTGGGTCAATGTTTCGCATACAGTTAGGTAATCAGGTAGAAGTTGACCCTGAAGAAATACATGTTACCTTTAACGATGTAAAGGGGGCTGATGAAGCTAAACAGGAACTAAAAGATGTTGTCGAGTTTCTAAAGAATCCAGATAAATTCTCTACGTTAGGTGGTAAATTACCTAAAGGTGTGTTACTTGTTGGGCCGCCTGGTACTGGTAAAACATTATTAGCCAGAGCGGTTGCAGGAGAAGCAGGAGTACCTTTCTTTCATGCTGCCGGACCTGAGTTTGATGAGATACTTGTGGGTCAGGGAGCTCGGAGAGTTAGAGATCTTTTCAAAGCAGCCAAAGAAAGAGCTCCTTGTGTAATTTTTATTGATGAAATTGATTCAGTGGGTGCCAAGAGAACCAACTCAGTACTTCATCCTTATGCCAATCAAACTATTAATCAATTACTATCTGAAATGGATGGTTTCCATCAAAATGAGGGTGTTATAGTTTTAGGAGCTACAAATAGGAGAGATGATTTAGATAAAGCTCTTCTAAGGCCAGGACGTTTTGATGTGGAAGTTAATGTGCCTACTCCTGATTTAGTTGGGAGAAAAGAAATACTAGAATTATATTTAAGTAAAGTTTTGACTAGAGGAATTGATGTAGATCTTTTGGCTAGGGGTACCACTGGATTTACTGGTGCAGACCTTGAAAATATGGTGAACCAGGCTGCACTAAGAGCTGCAATAGACGGAGCTGATTCAGTGGGTATGAAATACCTTGAAGATGCTCGGGATAAAGTTCTAATGGGACCAGAGAGGAAGAGCAGAATCCCAGATGAAGAAGCGAATGAAATAACTGCTTACCATGAGGGAGGTCATGCCGTTGTTGCTTATTATACTAAAGAGTCTCATCCCCTACACAAAGTTACCATCATACCCAGGGGGCCATCACTCGGTCACACCGCTTACATGCCTGAGAAAGAAAACTATCATGTAACCAAAAAACAACTGATGGCCATGATGGATACAATGATGGGGGGTAGAGCTGCTGAAGAATTGATATTTGGCCCTGATAAAATAACATCAGGTGCTTCTTCAGATCTGAAACAAGCTACTAACATAGCTACTCATATGGTTAAAGATTGGGGTATGTCTGAAAATGTCGGACTTAGAACATATGATAATCAATCTAAAGCTGTTGTTCAAGTCAATGAATTATCACCTCAAACTAGTGATCAGATCGATACTGAAATCAAGCGCCTTCTTCAGGAATCTTATGAAAGAGCCAAGACAATTCTAAAAAATCATCAGAAAGAGCATAAACTTTTAGCTGAAGCTCTTCTTAAGTATGAAACTCTAGATGCTGAAGATATTAAATCAATAATGACTGGAAAAGCCACCGATGCTGACAAAGTCAAAGCTTAAGTTTTCCATTATTCTTTTTAAGTATGCTGTACATAAAGAGTAACTTCCTTCTTTATTTTATGATAATCACTAATTCCTACTATAATGCCAAAATTGTTAGACACTAATGTTCCCTCACCATGCAAAGTCCAAACCTTAAAGCAAGTAATAAAGTTAGCTTTTTATTTGCAAAGACAAATTAGTTGAATTTTTGTATTGTATTATTTATACTAGTTAATTGTTCAGTTATTTAAATGACTGGGTTAGGTCTGACGTAAGAGAAGTAGGTTATTTCATGGTGGTGGATCGTAAGGTTATGATTTTTACAAGGAAAAAATGTTGTTTAACTTTCCGGGTATTTATTTCAAAAATAGTTTGACAAAGCTATAAATCCAAAGTTTGGCATCATTTACATGTAGATAGGTTAACTTTAATGTGCTAGTGATGATATTTGTGTGTTGAAATTGTGGATTAAAATGTTTCAGTGTAAACAAGCCTGAAAAAAGATTTTTTGTTAATCCATATTAAACTTTTAGTCAATAATAGTGAAGACACAATAATATATCTGGTTTGTGTGTAGGATTAATTTTTTAGAAATGAAAGTTTAAAGATACCTTTTAACCTGATGCTGCCCTTCTGGGTTCTTGGTCAGAGGCTTGTTTGTTTTATTTGTTCATTTTGCTCCTATATCTTCTAACTTGGACTTCTACAGTTTTAATATTACTATATAGTTAACTATTTATTAAAATAAAATACAACTGTTTTCCTGGCAAAATGTTGATCCATAGTTGTAACAAAAATATCACTAGTGCATATTTTACCATACTTTCAACAGTTATTACCCAAAGAATTAATTTTCTCCAGGTAAAAACTGCAAAATTCAGATCCACAACCAATAAATAAAATAACCTACCCCGATTACTTCACACTTACTCAGCTAAGTGTTTCTTTCTTTTTATTTACTTAAACTCTAAGTCATCAAAAGAGAAATTATATTGAATACCATCAAAAATTTAATTCTTTTTTACAACCTTTTTATTTCATTTTTAATTATTTTTATTAATCAAAAAGCGGGTTTTGTAGTAATTTGATTTCTTTTTATCCCTGTCAATCGGGGTAGAAAAGTTAGTGAGTAATTTACTTGACTTTAGTTAATTTTCTGAGGAAGTAGTCCAACGTCATTTCCTATGTGTATCTAAGTCCCCTAACAGACATTTATTTGCTTTTTCACTCTTCTATATTCACAAAATTAAGATAAAGAAATATTCCTGTGTACATTAGGTAAAAATTAATTGAAATTTCGATGGTAATCAATTTTGAAAAATTCTTTAAAAGATTTTTTGTAATTTAATTTCTCTGCACTGGATCAACTTGTATAGACTATTTTATTTTTTAAATAAAAAAGAACAGCTTATTATTTCAAAAGCTTAATGTGTCTAATTAATTATCCCTTTATAACCATACTTTACTGTAACTATATTGTGAAATCTGTGAATTTAGTAAGAGAAGCACCTCAGCGTTTTAAAAATCAATTATTTAATCTAAAATTCATAAAACCCACCACACTTAGGATAGCTTTTTAAAAGAAAACCAAGTATTACTTCGGTATTCCTCTAAGTAAAATTTAGAGGTGCTTCAAAATTGTTTGAATAATTATTTAAGTCACTTGTGGAATATGATTTGAGTTCCAGACGGCATAGTCTAAATGCTCTGTTAGGGACTGACAATTTTACGTGAATGCTTAAAAACTAAGCAAATTTTAAGTTGAGGAGTCCAACAACTTCCACTTTTCGATATCATACATAGAACCTCACTTTTTATAAAAAAAAAATGCAATGGTGGTGGAGTGTGCCAGTATAATGGCATAGCTGATGCAATTCTGGTGATTTCAAGTAAGTATGCACTAGTATTAACTGGTGGTTAATACTATTTATGTATTTACTATTAATGTCAGTAAGTATTAACCACCTCTATTCATGCCAGTAAGTATTAACCACCCCTATTATGCCAGTAAGTATTAACCAACTCTATAGCAATGCCAGCAAGTATTAATACCACCTCTATTTATGTCATGGCTTCATCAAAGGTATGAAACTCTTAATAATCCCAATGGGTGAATCCTGGAGTACACTTATCGAGTTCATTAATATTACCTTTGCTCTACAATTTTTTAATAGTCATTTTTTCTTTTTTTTCTTCTTTGTAATGAAAACTGAGCAATGGAAATAATTCTACTTGTCGATCCAAAAACCACTGGATTCTTAGACCCTTTGTTAAGGCATTTTAAATTCAACTTTGAGAAAAAAGTTTAACATAAGTTGTTGGATGAAACCATCAAATCATCAGCAGATTATTAGTAATTAAATCATTTTCTAACAAAATAATAGAAAATTCTTACAGACCTTTGATTTTTTTTGTAAATTTTCTTTCCTTGAAAATTAAAAATTTGAATGATGAAACACACTAACTAATCCTATATGGTTTGAAAATAAATAAAGGAATTTTATAAGTTAAATATAAAAACAATTAAATTATCTGATTATATCATTTAATAATAGTTATTTATTATACAAGATTTAACACATGAGTAATCTTAAAAAAGAAAATTAAAGTTTTACAAATAAAAAGCTTTACTGAAATTTTAGATTTAATATCAATTGGATAAAAATTACAATGAAATTTATTTGCAATAAAAATTAAATACTAAAGTCTGTTTAATTAACTAAATAAAATATAATGAAACTATCACAGATAAACAAATGATAATTATAAATTAAACCAAAAATTGATTCATATATTTTGTTCTTAACATTTTAGGCACTAAATTAATCAACTATTTAAATAAAAAATCTTAATATATCATCGTCTCAGAGACTGCTTTGCCTTAAAAAAGGAGTATTTCACACTAAAATAAAAGTATCAAGAATCCAAAGCAAAATTGTAAAAAAATCAAATCAGCTTTTTAATTTTAATAAAAGACTAGTTTTACCTTTATAAGATTTTCAAAGTAGAAAAATCATTTAAGGACTTTGATTTTTACTATGAACCCATACTGCACCACAATTTTAGGCTGCAAAAGGTCGAACAAGTCTTATATTAGGATTTTTTATATATTACTTAGAACTTACTATATTCTCATTCTGTTGATGGTATCCTTTACTTTAGCAGAACCTAGTTCTTTATTGCCCTTCTACACTCCCTTAACATTTATTTTAAAAGAGGGGCGTAAAAAAAGGTATTTAACTTTCCGAACAAGAAAATTTGGCAAATTTACATCCTTATTCTTTTTACAATTAAAGATTTCCCACAAAACCATAAATCTTCATGTGATCAAATTTCATACAATGCTTCATCTAGATTAAATTATATACAATTGAATAATTAATGGCAATCAGTTAATTATTTATAATGAATGGTTAAAATAATAATAAAGTAAATTTTCAAGTTACATTTAGATCGTCAGCTGTATTAACAACTATACGGAGCTAAGATTATGGAGCCCGTTATTATTAGTTCAGATTCATTATTACCATTTGATTCGGGATGTATGTTAATAGTTATTAGTTAAGAGGGGTTCTATACAACCAAAGAGACTAATACTTAGAGGGAGGATACAACAGCTCTTATTATTCTTTCAGTAGCTAGGAGTCGTAACTGTACATTAGTAACATTATTTTTTTTTTATTTTTCATAATAATTACTATTCAACGTAAATATTAAATTATGTTTTCACTATTTTGTCTTAAATTAAGTAAATGAATTTAAAATAAGTTTTAATTATTATTTATCACATATATTCTTTAATTAGCTGTGTTGGATAAAGTGATTTAATATTATGTCACTGAAAAATGTCCACCGTTTGTCGAATGAGTGCTACGATATGAGTTGTAGAGGGGTTGGGAGTATCCAGTCTAAGGAGACTCTAGTAGGAATAAGTCCCGTTATGGCACCTAGTGGAAGCTGTTTCATTTCCAAACCCCTTATCACTCTGTTTTTCTGCCTATGTACTCCCTCTAAGTAATAATCTCTTTGTGTACAACCCAACATCTGCTGAAGTTTGTTTATTTTGACAGCTATGAAGAAGAATATCAATCTGCCAGTGTATCAATAAATAAAGTATAGAAAATATTTCTTTAACTACAACCATAGAGTTCACAACTATATATCAGACTACTATCATAAATCACAAGATAGAAATTTAACATATTGAGTGTTTCTTGCTTACAATGACAAGCAATAGTGAAACTCTAAATGGTTATCACCAAAAAGTCAAAGGCAAAATTATTAAGACATATGAAGATTACACTCAATCAAAGAATATATTAAAAAAATGAAACTAATAAACTATTTAGCGATTCTTTTGTGCCAAGCGCATTAAGCAATAGGGAAGAGAATAATGAGGTGGCAATGATAAATGCTTCTTTAGTGCGCTTCATGATAAGAAGAAACTCACCACAATAAGTGATACTAATAACCAGACTGATCTGAAGAACTAAGCAACAAAAATTATATTCAACAGATCTTAAGGCTCGATAGACTTATGAATCACTTAAAACATAAATATTTATTTTTAAGAGAAGAAAATCATTTTTTTGAGATGTAGTAATAAAATTACAAAATTATATCCATACGCAGGTAAACAAAAGTAAATCTAAGTTATAACACCCTTGACAATGATTACCTAATAATTCTGAGGTTGAGCAAAGTGAGACCCTATAACCTGAGGCATTAAATTCTGAGGTAGAGTGAAGCAAGTCAGAAGTCATAACACCCTACACTTTGGGTCACTAATTTTGTATTAAGGTCGAGCAGAGAAAAACCATAGTAATACCACTTTAAGCATTGGGTATATTTGATACTCTGAGGATGAGCAAAGTGAGACCCTATAACCTGAGGCATTAAATTCTGAGGTAGAGCGAAGCAAGTCAGAAGTCATAACACCCTACACTTTGGGTCACTAATTTTGTATTAAGGTCGAGCAGAGAAAAACCATAGTAATACCACTTTAAGCATTGGGTATATTTAATACTCTGAGGATGAGCAAAGCAAGTCCAATGTTTTGAGAAATATTAAGTTTTATTTTTGATGTTCTAAACGTTTGTTTTTGATGTCAGATAACATTCTTGGAGAGTAAATAAAGTATACTCATGATTTACATGTAGAACAATGAGTCACCTGTGGTGTAGTGGTTAAGGCACGCGGCCAATACACAGAATGAATGTACTTTTAAACTACCAAGTTTTATTTAGTCATGGGTTCAATCCCAGCACGGGCCTCTGGGATTTTTATGAGGGGAAAAAATTCTGCGTACCACGTCCTTCAGAAGGAACATAAAGACGGTGGTCTCAAGCCTGTGCGTTGTCAGGTACTTGTTTAAGATCCCTTACCCTAAATGAAACTGGGTATAGGCAAAATTTAGGACCCTCATAGTAGATTCATTATAATACTATAGTATGTCTGCCTTGTAGTTTAAAGTGTATGGAGGTTTGGTTTAACAGTGAGGGCACGTGTTGTTCCTGGTTTTCACTAGACTATAAGAGTCAGTGAAAATATGTATGATTGCTTGAAAAAAGCATGAGAGGCTCTTCTGTCTAGATTAGATGAAATATACCTACACTTGAAATTAAAAGGAGTAGAACACTATCTTAGGGAGCTGGCAAAAAGGGGCAAACAACGTGGCCTACTTGCCTGGTAGCTACTACCACTCCCCCCATATTACTACTAATACATGTAGAACAAATTAAAAAGTAGCCCAAATGGATAAAGCATTGTAATGTTAAACTTAATTAATATTTTAAAAAACCTATTATTTTTAGTTCTAAGTAATTCAAGAAATAAATATATTAACTCTAGGAATGGTATAAGTTTCTTTGTCAAATTTTAACTACAACATTATATAAATGGTTAATATCAATATAAAAAGAGTACAAATATAACAATACAGAAATCTTAAATATGTCATAAATATTTCATGGCAGTAAAATATTTTTACATTCAACTACAGTAAAATATATTTTAATGCATAAGCATATGATTTGAAATTTTATTAAATATCAAGTTTAAGCAAAAACAATGATAAGTTTATAGCCATTTAAACTATTTTAAACATCCAAAATTAATTATTTTAACATTCGAATAAACGCTAATGATCCATCAATAAATTTAAAAATTCATAATCATCCTTAAATTGTAGAAATAAACTAATAAAAAACAAATCCACATGAAACATTAAATATTTTTTTTATAAATACAGTAAAATAGTATACAACAATTTATTAATACCTAGAATATAATAAACAATATTATACAGTAAAGCCTAGTAAATCAAATAAAAAAATCGTTGGGCAAACAAGCTTTTACTAAGAGACAAGCTTTAAATTTGATAATAGCGATAAAATGATCAAAAATATAATTATAACATTTATGCTAAACTATACATGGACAAATGATAAGCATAAGTCAATAAAATTCTGATATATATATATATATATATATATATATATATATATATATATATATATATATATATATATATATATATATATACATATATATACTTACCAGTGAGCCTGTTTCAAAAAAATCCCCTCATCATGACCCCAACCTCATTTTTCCTTTGAAAATTGGCTAAAACATAACACACTTTTTCTTGATGAAAGTTATCTTTTAGTGAAGATTTATATTAATTTTTTGTTAAAAAAACTAAGTTCCCATATGTATTTTTTTATTACAATTAATTATAAACGATTTTAATAAATTTAGATGATTTTGGTGCCTAAAAAATCGTTTAGGCACTCTTAAAAATCAATTTAGGATTTGAGACTAAAAACAGGTATGCCGTCGAACAATAGATGAAGGAATACCCCTAGTCAAATTAATTTCCTTTGTCATTACAGTCTATCGTTTAGTTTAAAAATCCCCAAGGTCATAAGTATTTTGGGGATTGACCAATCAGAGAAGCCGCTGCCAACCTCTCACTTAAAAAGAGAAAAAAATCCCTACCACAATAACCGCTGTAGGGATAAAACCTTCTTCCCGGCAATCCTACACCTTGTTTGTGTTTCTTCTTTTGATTACATCGTTTTGAAAACTACTTTCAAATGGATCATAAAATTATATTTTAAAATAAATCTACACAAAAGAAATGTAAAAAAACATCGCCAAAAAAATACGGGTAAAATAACCTGATTTGTTTATATAGTTTTTTCCCGCTCCCTTCTTGCAGGGATCTTTTTTTCTTAAGAATCAGTGGTGTCTAACCTGACCTGTCAAGATTTTTAAACTAAACGATAGACTGTAGTCTATTTGACTAAGGAATATCAATTGACTAAGATTAGTACTTGTCAATACATCCATCCAACAAAGCAAATCACACTGGGAGCAGTAAAATTAAATTACCACTGTTTTATAGGCGGAACTCTAAAATTATAACCAAGTTTTTATACTTCAATACAAACAAATAGAAGCAATTTTACATATAACTCTTTTACTTAATCATAGAAGCTATAAAACTAGTTAAAGTTAAAATTAAGGCTTCATTTTTGACTAATCAAAATGTATCTCTTAGTTTTAATTGAGAAATAAATTTCTATAAAACTGCTAATTAAACAGTATTAAAAAAATGTTGGCAATTTACTTTCACAAATAAACCTATTTTAATAGAAAAAAAAATTTAAAAAACGTGATGTCTTTTTAAATCAGCTAATAAGATTGCAACATATTATCAAGCCTAAAAATATACAGTAAAAATACACTATTAAACCATATCTATTAAAAACAATTAATTGCTAAAAGTAAAGTGATGTAAAATTAAATGTTCAGCAGTTTGGACAGTTTTCCGACTGCCTTGTTTCATAGATTTATTAAGACTGTTGCCAGTGAGCACAATTCCTAAAGCAAAGGTGCCAATAGAGCCCTCATTGCTTAGCAATGTTGACTAATAAAAAAGGGTAGGAATTAGGCTATGTAGTACATTTTAACGGATAATAAGGGGAACTAATAATTTGACATTTTGAGAGGCCAAGTGAGAAACCCAGCCAAACTGCTAACCCCTTAATTTTACAATATCATAAATATTCCTAATTTTTCAATATTTTTTAAGTAAAATAAAACAATAAAATAAATTAGTACACATAGTTGTTTATGTTAAAATAAATTTAGACGTTATTATTTTAGCTTGTCGTCGCATCCCTGTAGGGCAAAATTAATTCCAAATAACAATCAATAGAGAACAATTAATTTTCTGAGTTAATTAATGAATAATGACTAATGTATTCAATTTAAAGTGACAGATTATTTAACTAAACAATTAATAGAAAAATGGAACACAATTATTAGAATACAATAATTGATTGGTTATGCTTATTCAAAATATATTCAATTATGTTCTATTAAAATAATTGCCTAATTGGACAACATAAGGAAGATGTATTCTTTATTAATAGACTTTTAACAGGAAATGAACAACGGAAAGTAACTGACAATATATTTAAAAGATTAAATCAAAACAACTATTTCAACTCAAGACCAATCAAATTAAAGATTAGTTTTATAGTATTAGACACAGTTATAAGCAGTTGACAGCGTGGGTAAATATTGCTCAGGTACCAATGAGGTTGGCCTGATATGATATGTGGTTTAACATCTAGGATTAAACTCCTAGCCTCCCACGTGTTTTCCAACAATGTCAACTGATTATAACTATGTGTATTACTGTAGTACATGGACTGACACATTCTTACAACACAATTCAGTTTATCCTGAATCAACATTCCAATAAGATTTACACAGAAATGCATGAGAACGAAACAAAGAAAAACTAATAGCTCAACATAAATTATGACTTTTAAGAATTTATAACTAAACAAGAGGTTCTGAATTTATATCTTTGTTAAATGTAAGAAGCTTATCTGTTAGGCACATATCTGTAGTGGTATACTCCTCAAAAGTTATTCAGCATAATAAATAATTTATAATAACTAATAAAATATTTAATTATTTGAATTTTTATTCATTTAAAAAAACATGCTGCACATCCAAAACTTTTTTTGAAATGTTTATTAAACTTATATTACCTATACAATACAACAACAAAATAATTGTTACAAGTATTGGAATTATTGCAGTTGTAGTGACTTGTAATTGTACTCTTGTGAGAGTTAATGTAATATATTAAATAATTACTCGTCAAATATAAAAGTAATTTAAGTATAAATAGTAAATTAAATTAAGAGAGTCAATACACAAATTACAGCATTAATCTAATATAAAATGTATTCTTCATTGTAATTATAAATCAATATAAATAAATATACTTTTCTAATAATTGTTTAACACTGGACATAATTACTCTCATATATTTTACCAATACAATTCATGCTTTAACAGATAATTATGATTCTATACAATCATATTCTATGACAGTTGGTGTACAAGTGATAATATTAAATTTTATTATTGTCAGTAAAAAAATTCTATGATTCCTCTTCTTTTAGGATGTAAGGAAGCAATATTTAATAATATAATTCTATTTATTTATTTAATCATATAATTTGTCATAAGTATATGACAAATATTTTAATAAATTTTAACTAATTTAATAATATATTTAAAGACACTACACAAAGAATACTTTGAATATGATGATATCATCGTTATTACTGAAAGGAAATACTAATAAAGACTGATAAAATACATCACATAAATAAAGACATTTGTAGTAGAGGAAGAGGAAGGTTTAGAGATGATTAACCAGTGTACTGGTAGCTAGCTGAAACACTCTGGAAAAGGAATTCATGATTAATTAAATATAAATAAAAAACCAGTCTCAGTTACCTCTTAAAGACTTTTAAATTATTGAAGGAGTTGCTACCACAGTTTTTAGAGGTGGTTCCCACAGGGAGGTTATTCCCTATAAATGGGCATTATTATATTAGAACGCAATGTCCTTATTAAAGACTTAAAAGCGCAAGCATAAAAGTACAAAGAGATGTCAGAGTCTATTTAGTACCATCGGGGAGTCTGAGCAGAAATAAAAGGGCTAGAAGGACAATCTTTGTCCTAATTGGACTGTGTGAATCCAGTTAGGATTCACCCTATGTCATATCCTTATTCTTCAAGATATTGTCCAAACCATATTTTATCTTAAGGACTATAT
This sequence comes from Microvelia longipes, assembly GCA_018340805.1. Lineage (NCBI taxonomy): Eukaryota > Metazoa > Arthropoda > Insecta > Hemiptera > Veliidae > Microvelia > Microvelia longipes. The sequence continues at coordinate 17,740,756 of JACMZG010001863.1, read as the reverse complement.
GTCTATTCGTAAAGAGATTCCATAGAATGAAATTGTAGAGAATCCATTCAGCAACATCTTCCTTAACCTGATCCTTCAGTTCTTTAATAAATAAATAACCAGACTCTTCACAATTAAAATGTTTCTTTAAAAGCCAACTTTCACTTCTGACCATCATCAGTCTAAGAAAAGCAATTAAAAACACAAATAATAAATAAACGTTCCTTAAGAGAGGTACCTGCTTCAATGTCTTTTAAAATCTCATACAATTCCAACGCATAAAGTTTTATACCTGTGTCCTCTAACCATAATAATGATGCACTCTAAGCATGGTAGGTTCCTGTTCTTCTCAATGGAGTTTTATATTGATGTTTATTTATTTTTATATTATTTATTCTATTGATTTTATTTTTTTATTAGATTTTTTATTTCATAGCTTTTATTCTTTAGTTTTAGTTGTATTTTTTAGTGCATGGCTTTTGTTTTATTAGTATTTGTTATTTGTGTTTTAATTGCTTTTCTTAGACTGATGACGGCCAGAAGTGGTTTAAAGTCGGCTCTCAAACAAACATTTTAATTGTGAAGAGACTGGTTATTTGTTTATTAATATATAACTTCACAACGCAGCAATCTATAAATACTTCTGTTTTTTATAAAACTAAAACCATACAGAAGAATTGTATGAAGTCTGGAGCTCATAATTTACAATCGGTGAGACTTTGTACTCCTTTAATTAAAATACTTTACAAATGCAACAAGTTCGCCTAAAACATTTATTGCTTAGATTTAATTTAATAAATGTTATTATTCAATATGCATAGTAGCAGTTAGAGTGAGGAGTTCAAGCCTGGTAGGTAGACCACTCCTTTGAGTCTTTTTCATTAGAAATTTGTGAAAAAGACTCAGTATTAGTGGTAATTTACACACCAAACGTCCAATCAAGAGGACAAAATCTCTTATCCTCCTCATCTGTCAACTGTATAACTAGTAATCCTTCTGTCCCTAATCACCCATGAAAAAGCAACGGAGGAAATAAAAAAGGGGTTTAGGGAGAACACAAAAGCATAAGGTAAATACTTGGTTCTGATTGGCTTAACAGACAGCTATGCAGATTAGATAAAGATCAAATAATCAGCTAGTTCATGTCATTTTTAACCTACAAGAATTGCCTAAACAATTAATTAGTTTATTTGTCTCTTGTTAATTTAATTGTACCTGAAGCTGTCCATGATTGGCTGAATGAGAAGCTGTGAGATGATTGATATGACAGGATTTACACATCAAATGTCCATCAAGGGGATAACATCTTTTATCGGCCTCATCTGTCAACTGCATACCACAATCCTGCAGCAGATAATAATTATTGTTCATTTAACTTATAGACATAAAAAAAAAATAAGTCACCAAACAAACATAGAAAATACTACAAATCCTTAAAACATTGACAAAATCTAAACATTAGGATACAACTTTCCTCTATGTAAATCTATCCAAATATTATAAAAATGAGAGCACAAACAAAATGTTTAAAAATTAGATGGACATAATACATTGCCATTGCTATTTCAAAAAATTAATGAAAAAAAGAGGTATTTATGGACTGTAAAAAATTAACTAGTGAAAAGGTTTATAAAAGAAGACAGCAGTCCAAATATAGTTGAAAAACAACTACCGATCTTTCAACCAGGGATCCTGGTCGTCATCAGGGTAAATACATTTATTAAAACATAAACAACAAGACTATAAACATTAAACTAAATAAGCCAACAAATATACAATATCAAATAATGTAAGAGAAAACAAGGATACTTTTTTATAGTATTCTAGTTATAGTATTTGTAGAAATTGTATATTTGTTGGTTTATTTAGTTTAATGTTTATAGCCTTGTTGTTTATGTTTTAATAAATCTATTTACCCTGATGACGACCAGGATCCCTGGTTGAAAGCTCGGTAGTTGTTTTTCAACTATATTTGGACTGCTGTCTTCTTTTATAAACCTTTTCACTAGGAAAAAATTAATGGTTTTTGGAGGAATAGATCCAAAATAATAAATAACACTAATTTTGCCAAATAGGCAAAATTAAGAGTTATAATACAAATTATTGTTATTTATTATTTTGGAGCTATTCCTTCTCAAAACTGTTAATAATTTAAAATAGAGGTCCCTATAAGTTGTTTTCTTATTTACAAATAAACAGGTTTCTTATCAGGTTTGTCTTTAGAAAAACAATGTTATGTGATAGATTTCAGAATATTAAAATAACTTATTAGGCAGGTATCATCAACTTTAAGTTTGCATTGAAACACCTTGGCTACTTGGTGCCTTTCCGGTCTAAATAGGAATTAGGGTTCCACTTATTAACCTCTCGCAACCTCTGAAAACAAAATGTATCTAGTTATGAATCCTCCCTTTTTAACTCCTTTTCTTTAGCACTGGCATCCAAATTAGATCGACCTTGATTGGCTTATAGGTTGTTTTTTTTTATTTTTTGATTCCTCCAATGCTCTTATTAAGTATGATTTTTGCCTCCTTCCCTAACATCCAGAGGTCTTCCATACATATACTTAGATTTCTAAAACTCTGAACTTATCCTTAATTTCCTTTAACACTAGTGTAGAGTGTCCTTCCTGATTCTCTATAGTATATTAGGTCACATTTGCACAGTACATAGTTTCTCAAATCCTAAGCTTCATTTTTCAGTTTTTCCTACTTAAAGTAAATCAAAACTAATTTTATTCATGATTTACACCATTGTCACAAACTTTTGCATCTCAGTTAAAACTAATGAGTAAAATAATTTACGTTATGCATTAATGTTGAAATTAATTTATAAAATTATCACATAGAATTGAAATCAGCAAATTTACTCAACTAACACTAAAGATTTGATGTATTTAATTTGTTTAAAAATTATTTCCATAAAAGTTTATTTAAAACCTTAAACTTGAAACTTAAAAGTTTATCATAGTTAATTTCAATAAGAAAAAACCCGCACTGATGAAAATAAATACTTTTATTTGCTTAGTAGAAACATTTTTGAACATAAATAGTAAATTTTTTAGTCACCAGAATTTTTAGACCACTCAGCACAGGTTTCCATTTTACAAGTTGACTACTTTCTCCACTAATCATTCAACCTACATAAAGATTGTGGATTAAACAGTAAAAACTGGTCAACAAAAGAAAATATTGCAGCGCTAAGTGGCCACTTAAGGACAAATGAGCAACTGACGAGTTACATTCGCCCAATAATTCCACCTTTTTACTAACTACACACATACTCTATTAAATTTTATAATTTTATATTTATAATGAGGCTCTTTTAATATAATAAAAAATCAAGTTGTTTTTGTTTTCTACATTTCAAACAATTCATAGTGAGCTGAGTTATTATAATAATTATTGGCCGTTTAACGTTACAGCTTGAGCCCATAAAATATTAAATGCACCGCCAACTTTAACAAATAAGAACAATTCAATAAAACTTTTATATCAATTGATAATTTTGAAATCAATTTAAATTAACAAGCAATATCTTGTTAATTATTTTATAAACAAAAATAATTTAGTCATAATCATAGATTTTGGCATTTAATGCAGCCTGTATTTTAATTACATCTACAAGATGCACACATGTGATTAAATGTAATTACCTGATAAAATCATCTAAATCAATAAATTAATTACATGAAATTTACACTTATCTGCCATCAGTAGCGTTCTCTGGAAGTTTTAAAAAGGTTTCAATTTACTTTTAGTTTCTGAATTTTTGAAATACAGAACATGCAACGGCCAACCGTTTTAGTGAAAAATAAGTACAGAAAACAATCATTTTATAATAATAATAAATGTAGCTGTCATAACAAAGAATTGCCATGGTATTAATAAATTTAAATATAAAAATATAATCAGTCATTTTTGGAAAGCTATTGGAGTTAGTTCATGAGTTGTCCGCACCGGTCCACCGCAGCGCTATTTTTAGTAGCTTGCGATAATCGAATCCAAACTTTTCCTTATTTAAGTTAACCCCCCCTGCCCCTAACCTACTCATAAAATTCCAACACCAATTTGTATTTTTGTTATACTTTTATTCTCTATGGTTTTTATCATAAACTTATAAATACAGATGTTATTATTAAGTAAACATTGTTTACACTACATATGTCAATATGACATGAATTAATGTCATTTAATATGTTTAGAAAAATATCTAAATTAAAGTGATGTAGAAATTCATACAGTAGGGGTGGGGGCGCGGGACACAGTGGTCTAACTCCCTGGTTTTAGGTGGTTCCGAGAAAAACAGGAATTAGTTGCATCAACTACCGCACCGAGCGCTAGTTTTCACCTTGTCCCCTTATCACTATTGTTATCAGTTTTAAATCGATACTTCTATTTATGTTTATAAAAATGTAAACAAGACGATTTTTATCTTATTCATTGCCTTTTTTCTTTTTTAGTAGCTTATATGACAATTGTTTTAGAAAATAGGATAACGTGTGTTACGAATGAGACAACGAAGACGTAAATTAAATTTATAATTTCCCAGTTTGATGTTTGTTTACAAACATTTTTGATGTTTGTCTACAAATCATGGTTATCACGATATCAGGTCTACTTAAAATTAACACAGCGTTTATATTTTTATAACATTTTATGAAAATTATACCTTTAAAATAATTAATACAATTTTTAACATTGTTAAAGACCCTTTTAAATAATTTTAACCTTAGAATTGAAGAAATAATTATTTTATATATAGGGTACAAGGTCAACTGACCCGCCACTAGCGGAGAAAGAGTGAACTTAGGGCAGGTCCATCTAAAGCAGCTTATTTCGGGGGAGTTAGACCACTGTGTCCCCCCGCCCCGAAAACTGTATGAATTTCTACATCACTTTAATCTAAATTTTAATTTAAAATCCAAATTGTCTGTCATAAAATTTAGTTATCTTCTTTGTATTTATAAAAAATCTTTGGTAGAAAATTTTAACAAAAAAATTAAAGTGATCTTAAAAATTTAAAGTGATAAAATCAACATTATAAAAAAAGCAAATTTTAATAAGTTACACAACTCTAAAGGAAGAAAACAGTACTATTAGTTTTGACTTTCTAACCCACTGGAAAAAATATTGGAAAAATATTTCATGTTATTAACAGTAACATTCAAATTAATTTAGGTAAATCCAGTTTAATTACTTGTTACAATAACTTAGGATGATTATATTATTAAGTACCAGGATATGGTTGTTACATGCTGTATATTTTTACAATATATGTGATTATTACAGATTAGAAGTACTGGGTATTCTAAAATAAAACTAAATAATCTACAGTTTGAATTTGAGTGCTAAAAGTGATTTCAAAACAATGAAGAGACTTGCGAAGATGATGCAGGTATTTAAAGATCCTTAGGGTGTAAAACAAATTATTGCAAAAGCTTTTAACACAGCCCCAAATCCAGCCCTAATCACAAAAATCTTCAAATATCAAGAGTTTGTAAGGATATTCACATCTAAGGTGGTTAAGCCTTATCCCTTCATAATTTTGATACTGGGTATGATATTAATATCACATTATTGTGGAACAGAATAAGAAGACTCCCTTATTGTTTGAAAAGGCTGCCCCACTGTAACTGACAGAAAAATGCCAAAATTCCTAATAATTTGTAAACAAACCCTCAGAGTTGTTTTATTTAACCCCAAAAATATTTTTTTTTGTTTTTGTTACTGTTTTGTATGAATTTCTGTCACACAAGGAACCTTCATCAATGATAGGCAACATGAGATAGGCATAACCTCCTCTGCAATATAATTTGTAATACAGTGTTAAAACCCGTGGGCCTATGGTTTAGAAATGAGAGGTAGCACCAGGCCTTTTGATTCCAAATGTCATCGAATCCTAAAGTCCAAAAGCCTCCAAATAAAAGTCTTAAGAAAAATTACTAATGATCCCTTGAATTTTTCGAACCTCACCTATAATAACCTTTATGTTCCATTTGGTGAAAGAGGTCTCTAAATTGCACTACCAGAAATTCCATGAAACCCTAAAACACCATCCTAATCCTATAGTACAACTCATATCCTATGAAACCCTTCTAGATAATCCTATCAGATGCCTAAGAAGAAAGTGTCGGGCTCATCCCACCACAAAATTAACCCCCTATATAGGATTTTGACTCCCTATATTAGGAGTCAGCAGGTGAGAATAGGAGGCACTAGCGAGCTCCTTGCTGAACTATCTTAACTGCTGTAGGAGACTGCAGAAACCTTGAACAAGTTTATATCCATTTTATTTCATCTACCTATTAAATATCTATCTAGTTAATTAGCAACAAGCCTATCTTCCATCTATGTTATTATTATAAGAATTTTTTTTAACGATTATTACATCATTATCCTCTACATACCTTTAGAATAATTTATAACTCCTACCTGAGCAGAATCATGGATTGTTTCTCTAACAAGTCTTTGCAAGCCACTAAAATTGTATTAGGTATAATATTTGTAACAATTATTTGTAGCTGTATTACTCAAAAAACTCATAAAAAATTTCCCTGATAGTTAAACTAGACCTAAACATTGATTTTTTACAATGATAACAGACACACATAAACCACACATGAGGTCTAAATGAGGAAAATAAAAAATAGATCAATTAAGAAATAAAGGAAATAATTAATTAAAGCAAAATAAATTATTTTTACATCTTAATTTTCATATTATGTTATGGTCACTTATAATCACATTAATGATTACTAATTAATAACGTATTCAAATTTAATTGTTAAAAATCCTTATAATCTAAAACCAATCAAAATTGAGCCGTGAACTCAAGCCCTTGGCATCACAGCCATCAGCTGATTAGAGTTTTTTTGGAGGTCGACTACTAGGACGTTTTAATTCTATGTATAGTAGAAAATTCAGTAAGTAGTTAAAAATAAAATTAAAAAGGTTGTATTTACCGCAAGTTGAAGAAGTAATTGAAGAATCAGCTACCATCGATACTTGCTGTTGAATAAGATTATCCCTGGACCGGTCTCGGCATAATGCCATCATCAGCAAGTGTGGCAACACTCGAGCTCTCAAATAATAAAGTTATATCAGTGAATAACTTCTAGTCTCAATGAGCACGACGAGCCCTCTGAAGATGACTTGATAGCAAGAAGATGCTGAAGAGCACTCGTCGTGCTCATTGAGACTAGAAGTTATTCACTGATATAACTTTATTAGTTCAGAGCTCTAGCGTTGCCCCACCTGCTGATGATGGCATTATGCCAAGACCGGTCCAGGGATATTCTTATCCAACAGCAAGTATCGACGGTAGCTGATTCTTAAATTAGTTAAAAATATTTTGAGTAAATATAACAAAATACAAAATATAATAAAACGATTACTTTTATTATAAAAGTAATCCATTGCTTTTAAAAGGGATTAATTACATATAGAATTTCTATAAATATAATGCAAAATAAAATATAGGTAAAATTATTATTTTAATATAACACACGGCTAAAGTCAATTGACAGCCCGCCAAAATATCAATGCTTTTAACCCTCTTTTTTAACAGAAAAATCCCTTCTTTTAAGTAACAAAAAAAATTCCCTACTCTGGCAACACTGTAAGTCAGGTTATGTTTTGAATTTTATTATTTGTTTTTATTTGATATCGTATTTTTTATTTTTTAAAAATTATTTATTTACTTTTTAAGTAGGAATATTGTTGAATCTTATAAATTTACCAACTAAGTGTTGCTTTAAGTTTGTTCGGGAAGTATGAATTAAGTGGAGTTAAAGTTGTTAATTACGTAATGCAATGGATCATAATAGTTCAATGATAAAAGTTTTACGATTTAAATAAATCGTCAGCTATAATTACTTTTTTCCAAACAAACAAACTGCTTTTTTGGGTAAAGTTTGTATAAATGAATGCATATTGTTTCATTATGCATTCATAACTTAAAAGAGTCAAGACTGTCATCTATTGAAAGACATGGCATTTTCCAAAAAAAATGCTGTCTTTTGGTTGACAGATCAAAGACCCTGCGCTGTACTCAAATAGCAAGAAATGCTTGAAGAATACATCAATGTCCATGCGTCAAATATAGGCATTCAGATCATATTCCAACTCTGCAATAATTGAATGAATTGAACAGATTGGAATGAAACGAAACCAACTCAAACAGATCTCATTGTGCTTACGCATCATGAGGGAAATAAAAGCGACGCAAGGTTACAAATATTTACTATCAGTGTTGCCTTTTTATGATTTTATTTACGAAAAAGGTATTTTTTATACCGAGGTTGGCATGAGGTGGAGGGGGAAGGAGCGTGGTCAGTCTTAACCAATAGAATTCTTTCCCTCACAGATTTTTGGTGCGCTGTCAATTGATAGTCGTGTGTCGTATTATAAGAGATGGTTAGATGTTATTTAGATGAGATAGATTATTTTTTGTTATTTTGTAAAATATCAGGCATGGTCGATGGTATAAAATTAGAGATTGGAGTTTTATTAAAATTAGAATAAAAAACTATTAACTATAACATGGAAAGCTTAATGAATGATAATTTATTTAATATTATATTTAATTTAATATAATAATTAATTTAATATAATTTATTTGATGCAGATATTTTTTCTCGAACAAGACTGCAAAAAAGATTAAAACTAGAAGATAATCAAGGGACAGGTACTTTGCAAAAGCTACCAATAGAAATTATGTGGAAGATACTAGAGCTAGTAGATAATGATGAAATTATCTTGGATTGTAATGAATTATGTAAAATATCTTCAACACACTGATAGTTATGTTTTATCATAAGCATAATAAAATAAGAAATAAAATAGCTGGACCTCGGCAAAGTTTAATAAAAAGACTTTATGAATCTTCTATAGAGGATGAAACTCATAGGCTGGACATTGCTAAGCAACTGTGGTTAATCCTTAAAGAGATGATATCAAGGATTAACTCATTATTCTATTTGGTACCTTTGAATGAATATTTAGCAGAGGTGAAAGTGGTAAACTAGAACTTGGATTGACCAGTTGAGAGTGGTCAATCCTAGTTCTAGTTTACCACTTTGGTCCAAGTTTCTACAAAATTTTGATCAACGATATGAACCTACTTTAAATAGAAATTTACCGTTTGAAATCAAAGTAATAGATATACTATCTTGCTGTTCCACAGCAAACATTTATATAAAATTAAAACACAATAATAAAAATAAAATTAGTGTAAAAGCATTCTGTCAAATTCAAGATACGAGTAATACAACCAAACTTACCATAAATTCAGAAGACAAAGAGATTGAAATTTTAAAATTTTTAAGAAAAATAGTTAGAACAAGAAGTAGCTACTACACTCATTCTTTCTATAGGAGTATAACAACATTAGAAAATCATTTATTATCGAGTTACATGAATGAGTCTAGAAGAGAAAAAATTGTAACCCTGTTAGAAGAAACATATGGGAGATTAAGCACACCTGTTTACGAACCATTTGAATCAATCAAAAGAAATAATTTCAATTATTTCACGAGAAAAAGTACATACAATGTCTCGAATAATTTTTTGGAATTAAATTGTGAAAATTTCTTAAAATTTAATTCTAAAAAATTATTTGAGACATTGATATTTCTCCAGCTCCTCCCCCAATTTCTCCAAACCTCATGCTGCACCCCTGGATGAATGATAAGTAATAAGAATGCAGAAGGATAAAGCATATCTAAAGCTCGCAGCTAGTTTTGCTTTGACTTATCAGAGCCATTGCCTTAAGTTACACACAATTCGAATGGTTGGTGTATGCAAACACAGCAGGAGTACAGCTAAGTGAGTACAAACTTTGCACTATATTAATAATCTCATTAATGGGAAGAACAATAAATGGTAGAAAAATAATTACCTCACAAATGTAACAGTCAACATGGAAATCTTTATCCATAGATACAACTCTAACTGTTTCCTCAGTACCCTGAAAATATAAAATCGTCAATGCAATGAAAACATTAATTTAGGTACAGGATGAGTAAAGAGTTTCATAGCACAGTTAAATACAGTTCTAACTGTACCAAATAAACAACAAATCAACATCTGCAAAATGCAGTGCAGTTTTAGCTTTCTGATCTTTTAAAAAAGTTGATCAATGAAAGCAATGTAAACAATATATTGGTTTTGTGATTGGTTTCTTTGAATGAATTTAAACAAAAGAAATATAGTAATAATACTAGATCATGTAACTAGACTGTGTAAAAAATATTTAACATATGGACATGGTCATTCGTTCACCACATTAAGGCATACCAACACAACATTCCATATAATTTGTATAATTCAACGTTTTCGAAAAGATGTCTCGTGTGTAGCACTAGCAAGCAGGATGTGACCTTGGTGCCCTGATATGGCACCCAACTATAAGCTTTCTTATCTCTCTCATCAGAAGTACATTTATCAGTAATACCAGGTTCAATTTTTAAAAACATGGTTCGAAACAATATAAAATGAGTGATATTTTCAGGTCTAGTTCTTGGATTCATTTTTTACAGGACTAAATAACTACCAATGTGTTGGTTCATACCTCAACAGGAGTGATTCCTTTACCACATGCAGCACATTTCGGAGCAAATACCCTGAAATCACAATAATGTCACAATCACAATAAGATAATGTTACTAAAATTATTTTAATAATTTATCAAATATTTTTGAACTGGTAAATGATTTATTTAACTATAATAAAAATATTGAAGTTATATTGTAAACATTTCACACCAATAAAAAAAGTCAGGTACATAGTACATCGGACCCTCACTTCATTGGATTTACTAAGCTTGAACTCACAACTTCAGACTTGATTTACTCTTCCTCAGAATTTGAAATATTCCTAATTTATAATTTATTATATCTTCGGTTACCCATCCACCTACTGACCATTCTTGGTGCCAAGAGACACCTTGTACATACTTCGCCATATGGAAATAAAACATTTTAAACTTTTTTAACATCTCAAAGGTAATCACTTTAAATTTACACTATTTAGATTACTTATATACTTTGCATCATATTTTGTTTTTTCACATTATTTTTTTTTTTTTTATTCTGTTGCACTTGTTTGTAGGTTTTGCACTGATGATGGCCTCTTTGTATGTTGAAAGCTTTGCCAATAAAGTTTTGTTTTTTGGGGAGACTTCATAGTTTTCATTACTGGACTCCCATTCACGCTCATTCTAATCATTTTTTAAACTTGTTAATTATTAAAGTAAGGAATACATTTGTGACAAATTTCAACTCAATTAAGTGCTATTCTGATTATAAACAATTTTTTTTAATATATACATGTCATTCAATAAAAACTTAAACTAACATTGATAATAAGATGAAATATTTGTTGGTCATATAACCTATATGATCTGATCATTTTTCTGTGTTTTATGAAACTTCAAATTTTTGCATTGATTAATGATGTCATAAAGAAAATATTTCCCTGATATCACAACTATACCTAAAGACTGATCTCGAAACTATTATATACCTTCCATATAAATGAGGAAAAGTAAAATACAATTGATTTCATAATTTTAAAACATTTTATAGACTTTTTTATTTAGGAAAAAGATACATTAAGGCCCATATTAAAAGACATTTTCCTTACCTAAACTGTAAACCTAACATTTTCCTTAAGGGCTCCTTAAGGAAAATATTAGGTTTAGGTAAGGAAAATGTCTTTGAATACAGGCCTAAATATTTAAAGTTTTACAAAAAAAATCAAAAATTGATTAATCAAAATGACATCACCGATTATTTTATATTTGCTGCAATAAAACTAGTTTTGATTTGTAACCCTTAAAAAAATAATTTAAATTCTATGTATATCAAAGGAAGCTCAAATAAAAGTTTTTAAGGTTTCATTATTCTTATTCTAAAATTTATAGAAATATCAAATCATTTGGTACAAATTAATAATTACCTATGATAATCATTGACACAGTATATCTTGTTATCAACATCAACAGTAAAAGGAACCCCATCGAGGCATTCATTGCAGACACAACATCTGAAGCAACCAGGATGGTAGGAATTGCCCATTGCTTGCAGAATCTGAAAACATGAAGGGACAATGAAAGGTAACGCATAAAATACAGGGGGGTACATTTCAAGTACATCACCCTGATAACTCAACTTTTGTACGGAGCTATAGTGATAAAATTGGTATCTACCCCCACTAAGTCGACCACTAGGAGTTTAAATACCAAATTATTTTTTTGTTTAACAATCGCCTGGCATTAATGGTAATATGATTGCCAAAATGTGTTCTTCTACGGTACCTTTAAAAAGTTAAATTGAGCATACCTCTATAAGGATCACTTCTGAAACTGTGTCATATCCTGGACAATTTGAAACCAATAACCAGTCATTTTTTCCAGACCTTCATTTTTCCCAATAAATGTATTAATAAAAGTGATGGATTCCGGTGTACCAGTAAACTAGTTTTAAATAGAGTATTTGCATTTTTCCAAAAAAAATTGTTTGCTCATTAAATGATTAAATGTGTTTAAAAAAATATGTTAAGCTGTAAAAAACTATTTAATTTAATTTTAAATAGTCGAAATAAGCACTTAATGAATGTTGCTCTAGTGAATATTGTACTACATGGCGGTATTCTTTTGACGTCACACAAGCAGTCGAGGCCAAACATGTTCAAATGAACATGTTTAAATATATTTTTCGTTTTTGCTGTATCATCAAAAGTATAAGTATTTTCATTCTAATATTTTACAGGGTGTTCTTTTATATATTGTACTTAAAGATAATGCAATAAAAAAATAGTCCTTATGTATGCCAAACGATAGCTCAGAAAAAAATTACCAAAATTTTATTAAAATAGAAATCAAAAGATTATGAATATGACAGTTTCTGAATTGTAGGGACTTAATAGTTTATGAATTCACTAGTCAGATTGTTATAAAAGTTAGTTAGCAATACAGGAGCTAAGTCAGGATCTTGGTAAAGTCTAGTGCTAAAGATGATCAACTAGAACCATATGCACAATAAATACAGGATTACACAGAATTCATAAACATACAAGTTAATAAAATTTACTTGCTTTAATTAACTATAGAACATACCATTTCCATGATAAGGTGCCCACATATAGCACATTTTTCAGCTGTTTGTTGGAAACCAGAATACTGGAAAATAAATAAGTACAATTATTAAATATTAAAAAAAACATTCATTTAACAACAATTAAATTATTGTTATTATTAAATTAAAAAAAAACATTGAACATTTAAAAGCACTGCTTGCATAAGGTATCATTTATTGAAATAAAAATAACCATGTTATTTATAAGAATGAAGGCTTAGACCTGTATGCTAAGAGATTTTCCTTACCTAAACATAATCCATTCCTTAAGGCACCCATAAGAATCTCAAAAAAATTATTTAAATTAATGTTGTAAAGAGTTACTAAAACTGTAAACTAATTTTGCAACAAAATGCAACAACTTTAAAGCAATATGTGTTGCCTCTAAATTCAGGAAGCAAGTATTTAAAAACCCTTTTCTACTTGTTTTATTATTTAAGACATAAGTTTCTCATCTTAATTTTAAACTTTATTGTAATCTTTATTTTTGGTTGTAACTGATGCAAATTAAACATCAAATTTTAAAGAATAGTATTCTTATGTTTATTTTTCAGACGTAAGTAGATAAAATAGTATATGGTACCATGCAGCAAAGGAAACATTGCCGACTTGTGTCAGAAATTACCTGCATCGGCTCCGCCTCTTCAAGCAATTTGTCAAACTCAACATTGCCTCATCAATCAAAAAGGTTAATTATAAAATTTCCATAGCCTAATCTCACCTTTGCCTCAGGGGCTAATTTATAAAACTAGTCTACAAAATTCCATTTTTCAGCCTAGTAGCATTATATACTATTTCCAAAAAATACCCATAAATGTATAATGTTATTTTTTTTTACTTTTTTGTCCCTTACAGTGTTCATATCAACTCTAGACCAGTTTATTCGATGAAGTGCCCCAAAAAACATAAATAAAACCTTTTTCCAAGCAAAAGTTTTGTAACCTTGAATTTCAAAAGTTTTGTAACCTTGAATTTTACTTGTTTTTATTTGTGACATTAGAATGATCTGGTTTTCATGTACTCCCAAAGATTAATTTTTGTAACAAGTTTAATAATAAAATATTGATATGTTTGAAATATATCATATTTACAAGAAATATATATATATATATATATATATATATATATATATATATATATATATTATATATTTCATGGTTAGCCCTTAGAAACGGATTTTAGCTATACTCAGTAGTTCAACTCCCGCTATGACACCTATCCTATTAGCAATTTTTGTCCAAAGGAAATTCACTAAAAAGGGTACAAATTTTATGCTTGTTTTAGGATTGTTTAGGGTCGTCTTAGTATATCCTCACGAGAGAACGAATTTTAAGCTTATTTTAGGATCTTTAAGAAATCTTTTAGGTCGTCTTAATGTATTCTGAAGAGAGGAAGAATTTTAAAATTGTTTTAGGATGTTCAAGAGATCCTTTAGGTGGCCTTTACTAGAACTAGTTGAGTCTAGTCATAAGATCAAGAAAGTATTGAAAGTTGCAACTTTATTTTGTTATCATTGACCAAAACAAAATTGCTTATAATATAGAAATTAAAAATACTAAAGAAATGATTTATAAAAGAAGACCTGATAGTATACTAACCAAGTAATCCTCTTCACAGTAAACTCTGCCGTTGACATTATAGAATGCTTTACCCCTAAGAGCTCTGCCACAGGAACAACAGATAAAACAGTTGGTGTGATAAAGATTCCCCATGGCTTGGCAAGCCTGACCTGCTCCTGTGACTTTTTCTCGACATGTGTGACATATACCTACACAAATAATTATTACCAACTTTATAAACAACCTGCCAATCATTGAACGATAAAAAGAGGCTTCCCTACCAATAGACATAAAAATTATAATACAAGAATACAAAAAAGTTAATTAAAAAATAATTATATAAAAGAAGCATGCACATTCATTCATATAAATATCTACAGAACTGAAAACATCAATAAAATCACTTTATCTCCAGAAGGTGTATAATGTGAAGTTTATTGACTAGTTTTTAAGGAGTAAAGAAGCACTTTTCACTCCCAAGGGAGAAAAAGATACTTTATACACCCTTGGGAGTAAAAAGTAACTTTTTCTCCCTTGGGAATAAAAAAAGTTTCCTAATACTGGGTTTAGAGCCAATTACATCCATTTTTTAGGGCAGTAGTATCATAAAAGGGGACCGATCAATTTTTGTAACACTTTCCTGGGGGCAGCACCCCAAAAAAAAATTTTTATCTGTTCAAAATCCGTTTTAGGTCAAAAGAAGTTGTTTGGAGCAACACATTTTTTTTTTTTTGGTGGGGGCAGCTACCCTAAAATTTATAAGGGGAGTCCGACCCAAAAAAAATTAAAAAAAGGAATTGAAAGAAACAGTCTCTTCACTGGAGATAGAGTGCTGAATAAGAGGGGAGAAAATGGGGTTTTCCATTAGTTTGTTTCAAGGTTTTGGACAACTCAATTATGCCTGTTGTCATACTTGATTCTTTCTTCTCGACTCACCGGTAATTTAACAATTGAATTTAATTTAATTTTATCTATATTTTATTTATTTCTATTTATCTATTTATACATTTTTATTTATTATTATTATTATTTATTTATTTTTGAGGAGCTCAACTCGTTGATCATTAGCACCTCAACAATAGTCTATAATAATTCATATTAACAAATTAAATATTAAAAAATTAGATGATTAATATGAGCTAGATTATTTAGATGATACTATTACTATATAGGTTATAATTATTTATGACAAAGAGGATTATGGTTATTTAAATGGTCAAGATAAGCTAGATGATTTATTACTTAGATATATGAGATATATTATAGCTGATATTAAGTATAAGTTTAAATTAAGACTAAAGAAAGATTTAAAATAAGACTACATTTTATACTCTATATATTTTTATTTATTTTATATAGTTCATTACTATAACTCTAAAATTTGAATTATTTACGTTTTATATTCATTTTTATACATTTATATTGATCATATACCTAATTTATATTATATCATTTTTAAATTATGTTATATATTTGGCTTATTTATGTTATTTATTTAGTTATTATTATTATTATTATTTTATATTTATTTTGTATTTTTAGAGTAGTTGGTGTTTATTGTTATTCTGTAGTAGCGATTTCTTTTGATATTTTGAAATACATTTGGTTTGTACTTTGTTGGTTAGGCACTGATGATGGTTCGTTAAAACTGAAAGCTGGCTCTGTCTATAAATTATCTTTTAAATCAGTGGAGAGACTGTTTCTTTCAATTCCTTTTATTGATTGACTCCACAGCTCAACTTATGATTATAAAAAAAATAAATAGGATAAAATACAACAATAAGTTTGAAAATAAGAATATAACAATAACTAAGTGACGCCAACGTCTGGAGTTAACATCTTGTATGCACCTTGGGAGTTAAATGATATTTACCCCTTTTCAATTACCTACCACGGCTTTGCCTCGAGAGTTAAATGCTTTGAACCAACTAACTGCTCAGGGAAATAATAACATACTTTACTCCCTTGGTGCATGAATAACTATAATATCAAACAAATATGTTTTATGATGTTTTAAAAGTTTTAAGTGACATCATTTCAATATGCCGGGTTAGATTTACCCAAAAATCTAATTAGTTTTTCCTCTCGCTGGAATTGATGTTTGTGCCAAGCACTGATTAGGTTTAGTATATATAGTACTATATATTCCTCTATGGTGCCAAGTTTCATTTGAAATTGGATCATCTGTTTGAGCTAATGCTGTTATGAGATGAAACTTGGCACATATATTAGTCTCATACATAGCTACATGTGTACCAAATCTCAATCCGATCCCATCATTTTTCACAATATTTGTTGAGTCATTATTGCGTATTAACGACATCATAAAAATATTTTCTAAATAGCACAACTACAGCTATAGACTGATTTTTTTTAGAAAGTTTCAACTCTCTAGTATTAATACACTCGGAGATACGATGATAACAGACACACACATACAGACAACTTAGAGGGAACCATTTAAGAGGCCTTAAGTTTTTAAGGCCTCTTTGGAGGGCTTTCTTTTTTAAGGCCTCTCTTGAATAATCCGTTTTAGGTGTTTACCTGAAGTAAACACCTGTTGGTAACAAAAGTAAAAAATTGTTTGTAACAAATATGTTTAATGATTTTTTCAAAGTTTAAAGAGACGCCATTTTAAAACGCAGGGTTCAATTAATTCCAAAATTCTGATTTTAAAATTAATATTGATAGTATTAATCATCAAATGTTTTGGGTTACTTTTTCGAAGTTTCAAAATTCAAAAGATGAGCATATCTAGTAATAAAATCTCTGTGTGTGCTAGATTATAATAATTAGCTCTATCAAAAAAGCACTGCTCAAGTATTTTAAAATAAAGGATTTTGGAAATAAAAACACAAGGACGAGTCATTTACTTAAAAAGACAGGCACACACACACACACAGGCAGACACTGAGTGAAAACTATTCAGGAGGTTCTTAGAACGCCTAAAACATATTATATAGGTAAAATAAAATCACAGTTTCAAATTTTTTGTCCAACACAATAATTTTTCCTAAATATTTGCGACGACATTTTTCCACATATTTCGGCATCTCTTACTAATCATTGACACTATAAATATTAAATATGACTATACATGTTATTAGACTCCATGGTCAAATTCATTGGCGAAAATTGATCAACGATAAATAATAAAATTGATCTTTCATAAAATGTCTGTTCAGCCAAACTAATACATGCTAATATCGAGCGAATAATAAGAACACACTGATAATTAACTTAAGAAAGAAAGTAAACATTTAAAAAAGTAATTAAATTTATTTGTTTGCAGAATTATATCTTGTTTTTGTAATTAAATTCATTTATTAAACGTGTTTTGAATTTAAATACAGATAGTTTCATTTTTAAAAAAGTTATCTTTGACCGCACAATTTACAAGCTGTAAAAAATCGGGTACGGGGTACCTCGGAACTTTTCCTCATTACATCGGATTCACTACGCTCATCCTCCCTGCTTCGGACTCGCTTCGCTCGTCCTTAGAAATACAGTTCGCTAAATTTATACTGCAACACACCTTTGGACTCACTTCGCTTGTCTTCTGATAGTAAATGCATCCCCATCATTCTCAGCGGTCACCCATACAGCACTGACCACACTCGATGCTGCTTAATTTTTATGATCCAACACAAATCATAGATATACTTGTCGTATTGAAGCGAAACTTAGTGTAATAATTTATTAGGCAATAATATACGAGGTTTGTTAAAAAGTATCAATAATATTTGGGTTTTTCCAAAAATGATTTATTTATTCATAAATACCTATTTTTTCCCCTTCAAAGTAATCCCCATGAGATATTATACACATGTGCCAACGGTTTTTCTAATCTTTGAAGCACTTCAAATTTTTTTATCTTCATAATTTTTTGTTCAGCTCCTCCTTCGATGCCGTCTTTATCTCGTCAAGCGTAGCGTAACGTCGTCCTTGTACCAAATTTCAATTCAATTAGACCATTTCCCAATTTTTTAAAACACGTACATAAGTCATTAGATAAAAATTGAACTTATGCTGATAATGAGATGAAACTTGGCACATATGTTAGTCTTATACATAGTCACATGCGTGCTAAATCTCAATCCGATCGCATCATTTCTCCGCGTTTTAATTTTTTTCTGATTTTTTGCTGAGTCATTGTAGTGGGTTAATGACGTCATAAAAAAATATTGTCCTAACAGCACAACTACAGTAGTAAACTGATTTTTGTACGAAATCTCAACTCTCTAGCATAAATACACTGGTTGCTACGATGATAACAGAGAGACACACACACACACATACAGACAGACAACTTTGCGAAAACCACTCAGGAGGCCTTAAAAACGCCTGAAACGGATAATTCCAGTTTCATCCCGGTTTCGAATTTTTTGCAAACACAATACTTTTCCTATATACCTACGGTATAAATGAAGAAAAGTAAAAATAATTAATCAAATTTGTAAATAAAAATAAAAAGTACTTTAATATCAAGTGGCTGAGTCATCAAACGCGACGCCCCGAGAGAAATGCGTCATAAAAACCCATGAAGTGGATTTTTCAATCAGAGTTTAAAAATTAAAATGCACATGTTTCAAAAATATTGTTTCTGCACTTCAGATTATTACCTCAACAATGCTAATATAAGCATTCAGTAAATTTGTATAAAAGTTTAACATTTTTGAAGGGTCACAAATGGCAGCGACAAATTAGTTATTAATTTTTTAATTTTTTTTTAATACTGCACTCACGGACTTTTGTCCATGTGCATAATTTATTAAAACAATGTAAGAAAATAACATTACAAGAAAACGTCGTGATTATCATTATATATCCTATTTACAAAACATATTTTACTTAAACATTTGTTTATGTACATTAACGTATTTTACTTTGTTGTTTCCTAGAAGTATATTAAATCAACTAGCTTGGGTGGTTAAATATCTTTTGTTACTGTGATTTTCCGGAAAATAATTTTTAATTTATTTAGAACAAATATATATTTTTCTTTATTTATTTATTTATTTATTTTTTGTTTATTTATTTTATTTTTTATTTACTTATTTTCCATTAATTTAGCTACTAAAATAAATAAGTATATTTAGTTTTATTTATTTTAACAAATAAAAAACTACTTAATAATTAAAAATAATAGGGGTTTTTAATCCAAATGAATATTAGCATATTTTTGCTTTAGGGCGTTTACCAGGTATACATGAATAGCCTTTATTTTCTCTTTTCCTTAATTGTTAACAGGTTTACAAGTTTGTTATGGTTATTTCCTAGAGATAAATATTTATTTATAGATGTCTCTCTTATTTGATTATATGAAGTGCATTTTATTAAAAGATGGAGAGTTTCTTCCTCTTGCAGGTTGCAATTTGAGCAGCTTTCCTTCTGGTTCCACTTGTAAGCTATGCCATTTATGTAGAAATTTACAGAATTAAGGCCCTGGACTCTGAGCTGGCTGACAGTTTTTAATTTTTTAATTTATTTATTTATGTTTTTATTTTTCTCCATCCATATTTTTCTAAATCTTTAATCGTATTTTAACTTCTCCTCATTTATACCGTAGGTGTATATGGTAAGTGTTGTGTGCAAAAAAAATTGAAACTGGGTTGTCACCGGAATTATCTTCTTCAGGCGTTTTAAGGCCACCTGAGTGGTTTTCACAAAGTTGTCTGTATGTGTGTTTGTGTGCGTCTGTTATCATCGTAGCTCTCAGTGTATTTATGCTAGAGTTGTAACTATGTACAACAAAAATCAGACTATCGCTGTAATTGTGCTATTCGGAAAATATTTTTTATGATGTCATTAACCCGCAATAATGACTCAGCAAAATTTCGAAAAATCATAAAGTGCGGAAAAATGATGCGATCAGATTAAGTCTTAGCACGCATGTAGCCATCTATAGGACTAACATATGTGCCAAGTTTAATTTCATTATTAGCATTACTCCAATTTTTATCAAATGACTTGTATAAGTTTTTTAAAATTCTAAAAAACGAAAATAATCAAATTGAGTTAAAATTCGGTACACATACGCGCCACATCATGCACATCTATACGCGCCAATAGATGACTTCAATCAATATTTAAATTAAAAGTGGATACTTGATATTTATTGAACCTAAGAGGAATAAAAGCCTCATCTTATTAAAATATTTTCTTTAGAAATCAACAAAGCATCAAGTAACACAACTTAATATTTCATATACGCATGAGGGGTCTAGATATACGACAGAGTAGAGTTAAATTGGCAATAAGCATGTATGTGTTAACAAAGCACATCTGCAAAGGATGGTTTACATTAAATTAGTCGATATTGAAACACTACTACACACAACTATACTGGTTATCATTCACACATACTCACATAGGTCTAACGGTATAGTGAAATCCCGCCATGGCAACTGCATGGCAAAAGGTAAACTTTTCCGAGCTATTTTGGCGATGTTTTACAACAAGATCAAGACTAATAAAGCGGGACACACGCGAAACACAGTGGAGACAAACGCGATAGACTGACAGGGCATTGTTCCACATCCGTGCATTTATAAACCTAACTATAACTTAGATAGTAACGACTACTGAAAAAAATTGAACTGTGTTTATAATAATACAAAGATCTGAAGGTGGGGACATACGAGAGACCTTTATAGTTCTCTAATATAACACGGGGAAAAGAAGATCCATTTATAAATATAGAGACACGATTCTAGGCGAGCTTTAGATTATAACAAAAACTACATAACTGTCTCATCTATCTCAACATATGTCATCTATAAAGTCAAACCTGTACAAAACAACATAGACAACACATAGTAGCGATATCCCACGGAGAAAAAGGTTTTTAGGCCGTTCTATGCACAATCATACTGTTCCAAGCCAATTCGCAACGCGACTTTTCGAAGCGTCAAAAAAATATAAATAATCTTATCTCTTCTATTTACGCAATAACACTAATACGACTTATAAATCCACAAAAAAATGTGACAATTATTCACAAGATGAGTAATTAAGGGTCATAGTTTGAACTATTTTTTCTTTCCTCATTTCTACCGTAGGTATATAGGAAAAGTAATGTTCGCAAAAAATCCGAAACTGGGATGTCACCGGAATTATCTGTTTCAGGTGTTTTTAAGACCTCCTAAGTGGTTTTCACAAAGTTGTCTGTTTGTACATGAGTTGGATGTGTTGTGTATTTGTTGGATGTTGGATGTGTGTGTGTGCATGAGTGTGTCTGTCATCATCGTAGCTCCCAGTGTATTTATGCTAGAGTCTCTAGCCTAGAGAGTTGAAACTTTGTACAAAAACCATGTTGGTTAAATATCAGTTTGAACCTCTCTTACCATAAATGATCTTAACTATTTTTTTAGACAGAAACAAAGATCATTCTAAAACTCACTCTAGCTGAGTAGTGAAAGTATATTATGTGAATCCTATCTATGATCCCTCTGCAAATATATACTTGCAATCTCTGAATAGAGAGCTTCAAAACACTAATTATGATCTGTCCATATCTATGATTAACACAGCTTAATTTTTACTAGCATGTTGTTAATTTGATATTACTTTCTTCTTTTACCCAATGTAATCAGCTACGTCAATGTGGGCAGACAGACAGGTATAAGAAGACTAATTATAAACTTAATAACGCTATATGTTCGCAAAAACCCAAAACAAGAATGGATAATCATGATCTTGTAAGTAAGTAAAGCTACTCAGCTTTATAATTATTTAGCTAATATAATCAATTAAATTTATAAATATCTCACTCGAGAAGAATATTTAATTTTTTATTTTACTTAAATTTTCTAATTTTGTAACTTTTCCTTTTAACATTAAACCAATTAGTCTATCATCTCTTTTATATTTTATTTTAAGTAATCCATTCTGTTTTATATTTTATATTAAGTAATTCATTCTCTCAGCACAGTTCTTTTTGTTATTTAACTTTGTAACCCCTTTGAGGAAGATCATGTATCTTATATCAAATATATATTATATTATTATTACAATTTTAAACAAAAATTAGAATATAGGTGAAGTAGTGCTATCCGGAAAATATTAACAATGAGTTAGCAAAAATTTAAAAAAAAAATCATAAAACGGGGGAAAATGATGCGATCAGATTGAGATTTGGCATGCATGTAACCATGCATAAGACACATGTTTCACGTTCCAAGCATCGAGTGTGGTCAGTGCTTGGATGGGTAACCGCTGGAAATAAAACAAATGTATTTATTATCTGAGGACAAACGAAGCGAGTCCGAAGACGCAATGCAGTATAAATTTAACGACTTTTATATTCTGAGAATGAGCGAAGCGGGTCCAATGTAATGAGCAAAAGTTACGAGGTACACCGTTCCCAATTTTTAAAGAATGTTTATGGAGCTATCTCTAGCGACTTTTTCTTGCCATTTTTGATACGATTGTAGAACAGTAGTCCACAAATGCATCAAATGCTTCATTCGAAAATTATCGTGTTTCGTAGAAACGTCTATGAAAAAGATCTAGTTTATAAGAATACTTATACACATTTAAGCATAAACATAATATATATATATATTTATATATATATATATATTATATATATATATATATATATATATATATATATATACATATATATATATATATATATATTATATATATTTATATATATATATATATATATATATATATATATATATACTTAATTACTCCATAACCTCAAGCTTATGATCTAATGTTTTAATTGGTAAATTCGCTAAAAGATTAGAAAATTTTTTAACGGGTAAGCAAGAGCACAAGCCAGCTTAATTATTCAGCTTGATGAGCTGAGTAATTAGTCATTAAGGTCAGAGAAGTTATCCCTAAGCCAATAATATTACTGTAGAAGATTTCGTTATTCATTACTCGTTCAACACTTCCAACACTAGATAACAGCTGAGAGGAAAGGAAAAGGAAAAGATTGTTATAAGCACCAGATGTTAAACTAAAGAAGAAAGATCAAAGACCAAAACAAATTCTTTCTAATACCAGGTGCAAGTTCTGCGTTCCACAGACTTTAACTACCTGCACCTGCGCACGTAAGAATATTTGACCCAGAGAAAACATTTTCACAGCAAAGAGTTAACAATTAGTATAACAATACTATAGACGTATTCATCCCTCAAATATTTTCTCCGCGAGCTGCAAACAGCTGATTTATTGTTAGTTTAATAGCTGTCAGTGGCTCTTCTTAGTTAGTCAATCAGATCTGCTACAACGGAGAACGTTGTAAAAATTAAAATTATTTATGTTATGACTGAAAATGCGAACGTTAAAGAGTCAAATGCTATTTTAAAAAGGTTTTAAATAAAATTCTCATTAAATACTTAATAAATTTAAGGATATATTCCGAAATCAGTGATAAAATACGACGAAAAGAAGGATGATTTGAAAATATGTTTTTATAATAAAAATCTGACAAAAGGGGCGTAGAAAAGAAAAGGCTAGCCGCCGCTCTTTGTAAGCACCGGTATTTTTAAAACACTCAATCTTCAATCATGAATCACAATAATACAAAAAGCATACTCATAATCACGCAGGCACCTATTGATAAATCTTATTTATCAAAAAATCTTATAATTATTATAATCTTTATGATCTAAAAATCATACCTGGATTTCTAATATTTTAATAAAAGCATTGTTTAAACAGGCAATCGTATTTTTTATACAATGCCAATACACCATAGTACGGTCCTCATAAAAAATATCTTAATAAATAAAAAGCTATACGTAGATTTTGAAGAAGTAAGGTAAGAAGAATAAGAACATGTAATATAAGAATCTTCTTTATATAACATAAAGAACAAGACTAAGAATAAGAATATAACATAAGAATAAGAATATGTTATATAAAGAAGATATTCTTATCGATTCTTCATGAATAAGCTTTCACCCACTTATGACTTTAGCTAGCACTGTTGATGGCCTTTTGCAAGGTTGAAAATGCCTTTTGATGTCTTTGAATAGAATTATAGTTGTTTTATTATTAAATTTGATTGTAGTAACCTGTAAATTACAAATAATCCAAGAGCCAGGCCTAAAAATGTGACTCATTTTATACTACTTCAAACCAAATTTTTCTGAAAATAAACCTTAAATTATTAAATAAAAGCATATTCTATCTATCCAGAGTGGAGCCTTTCATATGAATGCGATCACTCAAAATCTCAAAATATTTAAAAAACGCACTAATTCCAGTTGCTATAAGTGGTTCCCTGTAGGTCGTGCGCACAACATGAGAAGGACATTTGAAGCTAATAAAATTTGCTATAAACGAGTGTTTTTTCGTCAAAAACGGATAACTACAACTTCTAAATCTGTTAAATGGCCAAAAAAATGCACAAAAAGCCAATATTTTCTCAAATAAATTCGCTGACTTTGCAGAAAGTAACCAACTTTTTAGTGTTTTTGAAAGAGCCATAACTTTGGTTGCAGTTATCCGATTTTGATGATTAAACACTCGTTTCACAGAATATTTTATCAGCTTTAAAAAATGTTCTGCATGTTCTACATGTTTCATGTTTTTTCACACAATCCACAGAGAAGCACTTATTTCTAGAAAACTGAAATTTCCTCTATTTTATAAAATTATGAGCATGCGAAATTTTGAGCGTACTTAATCAAAGTGATGACGATAAATTATAATACTAAACATGTAACTAGGCATATATGTTGGCCTAATATATGGTCACATCATAAAGTTTTTCCGGATTTTATGAATTTTTATTATTATGTTTTCATTTTTAATGTGTTGTCATCATTTTGGGTTATTGACATCATATAGAAAATATTTTCCGGATATTACAACTAGATTGATTTTTGTACTAAGCTTCGACTTTAGAGCTTAAATACATTGGAAGATATGATGATAACAAGACAGACACACACACAAAAAAAATCTGAAAACCACTTAGGATGTCCTAAAAGCACCTGAAACGCATAATTTAAGTGAAATTTCCGTTTCGGATTTTTACAAAACAATAATTTTCCTATATACCTATGGTATAATGAAGAAAATTAGAAATTAAAAGTCATACATGATCAATATTTAAAATAATATCATATAATGAATGCCAACCCATAATTCTCCAGGAAGGAGAGGGGGTAAAATAAAAGAGCAGTTATACTTGACAACTCAGAAATTAGGAAATATTAAGGAATTACGTTCTTCTAGATAATTACCAAATTTTAACACCGAAAATTAAATTGCTCACTTTAAAAATCTGATAGTGTATACACGAATATATTGTATATGTGTATAGAATCAAACATTAAGGTTTAATGGTAATCACAGAAAAGGAATTTGTAAATATAAGTTTGGAAAATTGATACGAAGCTAATATGACGGGATAGATTTATTAAACGTTTTATTCGTGGGCGGAGCTATATAAATTACATAAGAAAGAGATGCCTAAGGTAATACTACTGCGGGACCACGAATCTCTGGATCAAGGTTAGATCTATTACAGAACAGATTAAGGCAACCACATAGAGATGATGGCCATTACATTATGCACTCTGACAGACTGCATCTCATAAACATCCTATAACATGCCACCTATGTATTGCATTGAAAAATTTCTGATGTACTGTACCATACCAATATTAGCAAATATTAATAAAAAAATTAACCTTATTTACCGAATTAGGAAATTAATAGAAGAAAAAGCCGTGATAGACTCACGGCTACCGTGTGTCTATCACGGCTCACCGACATCGTTGAGTCGAAAAGAAGAGGAAGAATATTAAAATTCTATTTAATTTTTGCATATTTAATGTCTTTCTTTTAACTGATTTCTTTTAATTATCTCTGGCACTGATGATGGCCTCATGTTAGGTTGAAAGCGCTTTGAATAAATTAATAGTTTTGTGGAGAGACTCTTTTCTTCGTTCCTTTAATGCTCATTCTAAATCATATATAATATATATATATATATATATATATATATATATTATATATATATATATATAATATATATATATATATATTATTAAGTTTTGTTTTGATTTAAGAGAGCCTTTGAGTTTTATTATATATATATTAATCTTATTTTTCAAAAATAAGATGGTCCTCCTCAAAATAAAGAACTTCTAAAAAAGTGGCTCCAAATAACGAGTCCTAGGGCTAATTTAAAATACGTCAGCTAGAAGATCTCATCCACATATGAGGCTAGAGGTATTTCCTCTAGGATATAGGATATTCCTATAGGATCTCATCCACATAGGCTTCTGAGGTATTTACGTTTAAGAAGCATGTATTATATGTTTACATGCAGTTTGATGCAGCTATGCAGATGCATAGAGAAACTTAGTTTCATACTTGACAGATTGCTTATTTTTATCATAATATGATTCATCCTTAAAGCATTGGCTAAAGGTTAGATCGAAGATATTTTCAGTTTAACCAAAAAAGAAGTTGCAAACAAGATACTTCAAGGTAATTGTGTTAAGGGTTTAGTCATACTATTACGTCAGAATAAAACGCTAGAGTAGACAAAAAGCTTAACTTAACAGTAAATGGAATACATCGTTAACTCTGATTTACTCTCAATAGTAAACAAAGTCTGCTTTGTAATACAAACAAAAGTAAACTTTCTAAATTTAATTTCAGTAAGAATTCTCTATCAATCACGGAAAAAAGAAAATATGCCATAGTCCTTATGAATTAAAATTTAGCAAGGTAACTCGAAATTAGGGGCAAAGCGCCTCTAAAACACGCCTTAGAGATCAAAGCCGACAGCTTATACCAAGTCACGATATAGATGGCATGTAACACTATTCGTGAGGTTGACAGCTGTTAACACGAGATACTTGTGTGACTTGCATACATCATTGCTTATTACAGCATACCCAGCAAGGAATTCAGACAAATTACCCCGTCGTTCTTGTCACATAAACCATTTCTAGAAATTCTTTCTTCAACACCCCCACGGATAAAAGTAATAACTTATTATTAATTCATCAAACTTAATTTACTCAGGAGGCGATTTTCAATAGAATTACGCTTCATTGAGATAGAAATACGCAAATGCATTTTTATCATACCAGGCATAGAGATATATACTAGAGGGGGTATAGTCTATCTAAATACATTGAGAGGCCTGAAACACCTTTTGGGCTCTGTTTAACCTCTGTTAAACCATGCATTTATGCTAGTGTTGAAATTTAGCAAAAAAATCAAGCTTCAGATCTAGTTATGCTGTCTGGAAGATAATATTTTTCAGACTTCTACAAAAACTATTTGCTTAGTCATCAAAAAATTTAACAACAAAAATTTAACCTTAGGCTTCTTAGCTGCGACGCGGCGTCGGCGCTCGAGCCGTTTCGAAGTCCCCGCGCTCGCTCTGCGGCTACATACTTTATGTCCTATATTATTTCATATTCCTAGTTTTATAAGTGGCATACTACCACGATATAAGCAAATTTTCAAATGTATTAGTCAAAAAACGCGATTTGTTAACATTATGTTATATATGTCAATCAATTAAACCGGAACTAATACTAATAATTAAATGTAACTAAGTATTTTTGTTAACCATACACACTAGTACATATGTAAAATATTCCAACCCAATCTAAACACGTTTAGCCGATTTGTGATTTTTCGAAATTTTTGTGGGGCCATTAATGTGGGTTTATGAGGTCACACATATTTCATAAACAATAGGTTTCGGGACATTATCAAGGTTAATTTTTGTGCTAAGTTTCATATTAGTCTGAGAATAATGTTCGAAAGTTTTCAAATCTCATAGAAAGGTCTAGGAAAAAATCAACCTTATAAGCTCTTTTTTAAAAAAAATCCTAAGAATCGCCAACAATCAGAAAGTCGACCGATCGATTTAAAATTTAACACAAATGTAAATATGCAGGTGATCAATCGATTGACAACATTTTAGATTTACATTGGTAGCCATTTTGAAAATATGTACTATTATTATTTTAAAATACTTACGATCTACAAATGTCACGTTATAAAGCATAAATGAGAACCCTCATCAAGATTGTTAAAATTGTTATGTATGGAAACACGCATTCCAAAAAATTAGCCAAAAAAAAGTCGTGAGGTTCGACTTTTACCATGACACTTATTCCATTAGCAAATATTTTCCTCAATTTCCCTTAACTCATAATCGTAATATTGAAAAATCACTAAAATCGGTAGCTTGATAACTACTTTGTCATTTTATTGGACAGTTGTCCAACTATTAGGAGCCGTTAAAAAAGTCATCATATGTGTAATCATACCAAATAACCCCCGCCAAGTTTTTGGTCCAAAAAGTTGTGAAATCAAGCTTTTAAGCTAACCAAGTCATCCCGGTTATGGTAGGAAAAGGTCATTCAAAGTGTTACAAAGTAAAGTTGTTAAGTTAACAATACTAAAGGAGCTTAGTTTAAATTGAGAGGCAATTACTATCTTCTTTTCCTTGGCGGCGTGCCAGTAGAGTGCTTCAAAAATAAAGCTATTTAACTTTAGAGGTAATATTGTGGCAAGGGTATTTAGTCTAGTTTCTGCCTAAACCCTCCTTACCGCTTCATTCAATTATTTTATTGATTTGGTCCTGGATCTATGGAGGTAAAACTGCTACAATTATTATAATAATAATAATAAACCATTTATTAATGTTCTTAAATAATATTATACAAGGAATTTTATGAATTTACAAATCGTAGATTAAACATTAATTCAGCCAAAGCTGAGGTTACTGGATGATCCAGCTAGGCTACAATTATTACAATTACTAAACATTTGTTATAATTTAACTCCATCAATACCTCTGTATTATATAATACCTCATAAAATGGCATAAAGAGCTATAAAACTTGTTGCAAACTGCTGGCACGCCACCAAAGAGAAGAAGCTGATGATTGGCTTTCGCTTTTTCTGTTAACCTAACAATTCCACTTTGAAATACTTCGAATACCCGTCTCCAACCAGAACCGACATGACTTGGCGGGACAGAAAAGATGAAAAGATAGAAAAAACTTGGCTGGGAGTTATTTTTTACCACGCAAGTGGTTTTTGTTAAGATTCTATAGAAGGACTATAGGGCCGTATCACAATGGAATTTATCTGATAACACGAAAGCCGATTTACTGGTGGTCTTAAGTAGGGGTACCACCCTAATAACAACAAAACATTATTTTACAAACGTGTCATAAATATGTATAATTGAAAACAAATATAATAACTTTGAAAAAATCCGAAACCAGGATGACACCGGAATTATCCGTTTTAAGGCCTTCTGAATGGTTCCCACAAAGTTGTCTATCTGTGCGTGTGTCTGTTATCATCGTAGCTCCAGGTGTATTTATGCTAGAGAGTTGAAACTTCGTACAAAAATCAGTTTATAGGTATAGTTGTGCTATATAGAACAACTAACCCATAATACAGATTCAGCAAAAATTTCAAAAAATCAAAAAACGCAGAAAAATGGTGCGATCAATTTTAGATTTAACACACATGTAGGCATGTATAAGATTAATCTATGTGCTAAGTATCATCCTATTATCAGCATTAGTTCATTTTTTATTAAATGACTTGGGCACGTTTTTTTTAAATTTGAAAACAATCCAATTGAGTTGAAATTTAGAACAAATATATACCTGTACGTAATAAATAATTACACTAAGTTTATTTTCAATACGACAAGTATATCCATTATTTTTGTTGGATCATAAAAGTAAAGCAGCATTGAGCGTGGTCAGTGATGAATGGGTGACCGCTGAGAATGATTCGGACGCATTTACTATCTAAGGACGTACGAAGCGAGTCCGAAAACATGCTTTATAAATTTAACAGCTTGTATATTGTGAGGACGAGCGAAGCGAGTCCAAAGCAGGCAGGATAAGCGTAGGGAATCCAAATGTGGTAAGGAAAAGTTCCAAGGACCCCGTACCCGATTTTTAACATCTATTACAACATGAATGCCAACTATAACATATGAATGCACGATCTAACTATGAACATTTATTTATAAAACAAAAAATCTGATTAGTATGCTTTGTATATCTCATGTATTGTGATGTTCACGTTCATGCAGACTCGTTTAAGGATTAAAATAAATGTGTAACATTTGCTCCACATGCTTAGAATCTGAAGACCTGAAAACTATTTACGATAACCAACAACTTTTATCAAATAATAACAAATACATAGAATATAATTGTTAAAGGACATGAAAAATGGATTTTAAGATCTACGATTAAACAACCAAATTATAAATATAGACTATTTATTCTTTGACATATGTATAAAAAACAAACAAGATAGTGAATTATCCTTTAAAATGTCTATTGAGTTATGGTAGAAGGAGACAATTATAAAACCAAGGAATGAAGCTACAGAACGTGACATTACATTTATGACACTTAGCATGAATACAGTTTTATCCTTCGTTGAATTCTAACACCATGTACTCATGTATGATTCGCAACGTCTCATTCAATGCCTAATGAATGGATAAAAAAACTAAGAAAAGACAAACACTAATAAAAGAATATGATATCTAAGAAAGAAGTGAGGAATTAAAGAAGGTACCTTTGATTAACAAGATATTTTGTACGGAAGCCATATAGAGATATGTTACTAGAAGTAAATAAATAAATAAATTTATTTATTTTATGATATATCACATCACAATGTCAAATATATAAGCATATTTATCTTAAATTAAATACAAATTAGTGTTAATACACTTTAATAAATAAAAAATGTCAAAACTAAATAATGCTTAAATCTCTAAATAACATTCATAATTATAAATTATCTTTTTCATTATTTAGTTATGATAAATAAATTTATAGTTTAATTTTTTTTTTAAATCTTTTAAATGGTTCAAAGGATTTTTGAGGAGCAACACTATGACTACAGTTCAGAAAGATTTGTTTTCAAGTTTAGTGATTGTGATTGGTAAGTGATTGTATAAGTGGGTTCCAATCTCTTGAATATGATGTCTCTCTGTCTTGTAGAGTCGAAGTCTTTTAGTTGTGAGTTTAGCCTTCTTTCGAGTTTGAATATTTTCATGTTTTTCTGAACTATTTTTTATGTCATAAATGTAAATTAAGTACTAGTAACATGCCAGGGAATAAAACTTAAAATCCTACCAATTTCAAAAACACTTTTATACGACTCCCACTGAGACAATTTGTTAATTACTCTCAGAGCCTTTTTTTGCTGAACCAGAATATTAAGAGATATGTTACTAGAAGGGTCCTACTGGTTGAATTTAAAAACATCATACAAGTGACCTAATATTTGCATTATTATTATAATCAAATGAACATATACAAATTTCAGTGACATATGATAGAACGATTATTATACCAACACAAACAAAGAGCGAAAATCTGACATGGATTGACTTATCATAACCTTAACTTATCTTAGAGTAGGTTTCAATGGTTCAAGGTTACACAGAGCCCCTGATATCATCAAAAAGATGTTTCAAGCCTCTCAATGGATTGAAATAGAGTATGATCCAGAGATAATAAAACCTACGGCTATGCCCCCTCTAATAATATATCTCTATGGAGTGCCAGATTTTACACGGGTAGCGGGAGTATATTGTAAAGCATTTAGTAAAACAAGTTATTTAAAGAAAAAGTTGTTATAAGTTTAATTTTTTACTTTCCTAATACGAGATGAGGAATTGTTATAAGAAAAATACTCTGAAAGTCATGCCAGATAGCTTCTACGCTTATTTCATTTAATATTATATACCTCTAATAAATATTTATAGTGGTAAATAAATAGTAATAAAATATAATCTATACTAAATATTTCTTACGTATTTAGGGATGAAACAGGCGAAGAGTTTATAGGAATGGTTCCTGAGACGGAGCTGAGGAAACCAGCAAGTTTACTCCCGAGGCGTAGCCGAGAGAGGAAATTAAAGAGGGGAGTAATGACTGTTTTCTCCCGTGGTCCGTACAAGTTGTTTTTTTCTTTAGACTGGTAGAAAATTTTAACAAACAAAACTATTATTTTATTAATACATACAAACAACTTTGGCTTAATTTAAAATCTTTAATGAGTTACTCACTATAGAATGGCCACACAGAATGGTCCGATTAAGGTGAAACCAGTCCTAATCGTTTAAGAATGCCGACGACCACTAGAAGCCACTTCGAGGTCCGTCCGCCTTGCAAGCGTGCTTGGCTCGATGTAAGCCATTTTTTGTCCTGTCTAATTGGGACAGTAGGCTAATGAGGGCGGATCAAAAAGGAGCATACTACAACTTCACACTCAAACACTAGACAGCTAACATATATCGTAGAGGTCATTGACCTTGACGTATACATATATACAAGATTATATATTATAATTTTTGAAAAGTCATTATTTACGGTTAATGATGAAAAGCAACGATGATAGAGACACATAGAAACAGACAGCTTTGTAAAGAATACTTAAGAGGTCTTAAAAATACCTAAACGACCAATTTATGTAATTCCTGTTTCGGAATTTTAGAGTTTCTAGTGTAAACAGAAATTTCTGATACCTACACCTACAGTCTAAATGAGTAAAGGTAAAAAAGTGATAAATAAGTCTAAGAATATTAAGCAATGAAAACAAGAGAAATTACCCAAAAAATCAATTTCTCTCCTAAATTATGAAAATTCGAGGTGACATAAGTTAAAAAAATTTGAGTCGATTAGCCCGTTATTTGAAATAACAGTGACGGCAGCTAAGTATGGGAGAGTTGCGAGAAGATGGGCGTATCGAAGAATTTTAAACTTACGGTAGCACAAGGCGCCAGATAAACACCGGCTCTAGCTTTGCTATTTCTTATTTAGATGGGTCATTACCTAAACTTACTACCCCGACTTATTCCTACCTTTAACTATCCTCATTTATATACCGTAGGTGTTTCCAAAACAAATAATCATCTGTTTGCAAAATAAATCTGAAACCGAGATTTCATTTTAGATGATTAAGATCTGGTCTGTCTGAATGTAAGTTAAGATCTCCTGAGTGGTCTGTCTGAATGTAAGTTAAGATCTCTTGAGTGGTCTGTCTGAATGTAAGTTAAGATCTCTTGAGTGGTCTGTCTGAATGCAAGTTAAGATCTCTCTCTGAATGGTCTGTCTGAAGTTAGATCTCTGAGTCTGTCTGAATCTCTGAGTGTCTGTCTGAAAAAGGTTAAGATCTCCTGAGTGGTCTGTCTGAATGCAAGTTAAGATCTCTTGAGTGTCTGTCTGAAGTTAAGGAGTGTCGTCTGAAGTAAGTTAAGATCTCCTGAGTGGTCTGTCTGAATGTAAGTTACTCCTGAGTGGTCTGTCTGAATGTAAGTTAAGATCTCTCTGTCTGATCTCCTGTCTGGTCTGTCTGAATGTAAAGATCTAAACATCTGTCTGAATCATCCATAAAAATGCATTATCATATACCAATCTATTTGTGCTTGACATAAAACTTGTAAAAAATAATCTTAAGGTCTAGTTGTACTTCCCAAAAAATAATTTTTTAATAGGTCACTAACCGTTAATTAAACGTCAAATAATATCAAAGATTCATAAATAGAATTTTCGCCACTTATTTGAAATTTATTTCAGTAGCATTCATGTTATATTAAATATTCTATATTCTGAGGACGAGCGAAGCGAATCAAAATAGTAAGGATAAGCTTAGCGAATCCTACGTGATGAGGAAAAGTTACAAAGTACCCTGTATCCCATTTTTAATAATATATTGGACATTTGAATCGAAGAATCAGCTACCGTCGATACTGGCTGTTGGTCCAACAGCAAGTATCGACGGTAGCTGATTCTTCGATTGCTTCTTCAACTTGCGGTAAATACAACCTTTTTAATATTGGACATTTGTTCACATCGTAACACTATGGCACTTACATAAACTAGTAATATGACAAACTAATAAAGGACAACTACCATGAGGCCTTAAAGCGGCCACAGATGGCGCGTAGCGGCCAAGACACCAAAGGATTTTAGACGGCGCTACGTGCCGTCGGCCATTCAGAGCGCTTCACAACCCTTTTTGGCCTTGTTTTGTATAATTTGTTGTTTTATTATTATTTCTAGTTACACGGCATTTTGCCATGTATTCAGCGAATATCCATCGCCTCGCCTCACAGGCCCGCTCCAAGGGCCTGTGATAGCTTGTCGAGGCCATTTAAAGTTCTTTAAGTAGCATTTAGTAAAATATTTAAATCAAGTAATATTTGAAACCTGGACATTGCATACTTCCCTTTATCTAGTACAGAGGATCAACATCAACATAGACTTAAGGGGATCCCGCAAAGAGTGGGGGTAAAAATCAATTAAACGGAAATATCTCTGGTTATAAGCAAAATATCAAAATTCTAAGACGGTACTTCACTTCTAATTTTTATTCTGCACATTTTAAGACTCCAAAAACAGTGGCGCAATTTGAGAACTACAATTTTTAAAGTAGTTCTCAAATTGCGCCACTGTTGTTTGCTCCAGAAGGTTGAAATGAGTCTTAAAATGTGCAGAATAAAAATTAGAAGTGAGTACCGTCTTAGAATTTTGAATTTTGCGGAGAACCGGAGATATTTCCATTTAAGTGATTTTTACCCCCCCCCCCCCCTCTTTGCAGGATCGCCTTAAGTTTTGGGGTCTTACGTGTTTAAGGATTCAGTCAAAGTTTCTAATACACAATTGTATAAATCTAGTATGTATTTTTAATTTTCTTAATCTACCTGTTACATTATTAATCAAATTAAACTATTTAATATTTATTCGTCTTATTTATTTATTATAACATCAAGTATTTTAAATTTTGTACAAGTTGCAACTAATCCAATCCAACTTCTAACTCACAAAATATTTTTTCTCATTCAGGTAATTGCACCATCGAAAACATAAAGATCAGCTATGAAATCCCAGGTGCCTGAACCTATGTCAAAATAATGTAGTGTAAAAAAACCTTATTTTTGCTTAGTTTAAAATTAGTGACGACGTTATAATTACGTTATTTCCAAAGGCGAACATAAAATGGTCCGAGTTGAAACTGGTCAACACTTTTAGAATGTCCGACGACCATCAGAAGCCACTTCGAGGTCCGACAGCATTGCGGGCCTACTTAGTTCGCCATGGTTCACTGGGAGCCATTTTTGTCATGTTTGTCTGAGACAGTAGGCTAACGAGGGGCAACAAGTTCTTTCTTCCATACCACCTTCCTACCATCTATGCAGCGACATGCCAAATTTCATTTCGATAGGAGAAAGCCTTCGAGAGATATCTTAAAGTAGATCTTGTACATACATACATCTAATTTTTATATATATATATATATATATATATTATATATATATAATATATATATATATATCGATATTTTGAAATCAGAAAGCCAATCTGAATCCACCCCCCCCCCCCCCCTCTTAACTTTCATGAACATAATTTTTATGAAATAACAACTTAATATTAACCAAGTACTTCAACCTCTTAGACAAATAAGGGAAAAACCAGCTAGAACTAAACTAACCAGCTTAACAGTGCAGATTAAAACAAGTTTTATTTGCATGACAGGAAAAAATAATATATTTTGTATCGAGTAAAGAACTATAAAAGAGATGCAAGTCTGCAATAAAAACGTCAGTTGAATTTAAATACACACACACCATGTGTTGTGCCGTCATTGACTCCTAAATGGTTAAATATATATTCAGACTAAAATTAAATAAATCAAACCAAACAGCAGTAAGTGTCCATGAGGTAAAGATAACATTACAATAAGTAATAAATATTTACTCAAAATATTTAAATAAACTTAAATTGAAATTAACTTCTAAGGTTATGATTTTACATTTCCTTATTTATACAGTTGGAATATAGGAAAAGTGTTGTGTTGACAAAAAAAATCTGAAACCGGGACGTCACCAATTATCCATGTCAGGTGTAGTTAGTGCTAAGTGGTTTTCACATAGTCTGTCTGCATATGTGTGTGTGTGTAATAGTTATTATTGTAGATCTCAGAGTATTTATGCTAGATAGTTGAAATTCAGTACAAAAATTAATCTATAATTGCAATTGTGCTTTTCGTTCTTTTCCATGACGTCATACACACACACAAAATATATTATATATATATATATATATATATATATATATATATATATATATATATATATATATATATATATATATATAAATATATATATATATATATATATATATATTATATATATATTAATATATATATATATATAATATATATATATATATATATATATATAATATATATATATTATATATAATATATATATATAATTATATATTATATATATATACATATATATATATATATAAATATAAAACACATTTACAAATATATATATATATATATTTGTAAATGTGTGTATGCATCTATATATACACTTGATCAATGAATCATTCCTTTCTAAAAGAATCCCCCCACCCCTAACCCTCTCCATGACCCCGACCTTAAAGGCTAATTTCTTTTTAATAATATACTAAAATGGTGATAAGATAAGGGGTCAATAGGGGGGGGGTATTATTGTTAATAATCAAATCAATCACCAAGCTAATTGATTGAAAACTGCTGGGGATACAAATATAAATAAACTAAATTCATTCAGTATTATAATGCTAAATAAAAATATAACAACACAAAAGCATATTGTGACACAGATTTACAATCTAACTATAAACAAACGTACAAATATATAAACAAATACAGTAAATCAGCAATAGTAGGTTGACCCAATAAACCTGCCTTGTCACATGCACATTCCGTATTTATTACAATTTGATATATACAGCGAAAATAATCTCAGCTTAATGAAGAATAATTGGCCTATAAGAGCTAAGCATTAGTATGGCACAGTATTGCAAGCTAAGTACTCGTAATAGTCGGTTCCCGTAACACTTAACATAATATTTTAAAAGCTAATGCTAGAAATTTCAACAAAAAATTACGCTTAAGAGGTAGGTCGTATGGAAAAAGTTAAAGAATCGATTCCGCTTGGGCTCTTGATTTCAAATATATATAAATATCTTACAAAAATACGTTATCGTGGGCCATTATACATAAAAGAGCATATACTTATGTTAAATATTTTATGTATAACATACTCTTATATGTACGTATTTCTTGAATATCAATTCAAGAAATATTATTGGACTGATATTCATGATATAACTAAGATAAATGAATGTAGTTGTTATATCGTAAAGCAATCCATGAATTATTTGGTCGTCAAATTATAAGGCTTGCATGCTACCAACATCGTTATATTGTCTTGTTATATCCAATAAAAAGGAAATGTTTATTGGATAGTTCCGCAAGACATTACATTACATTAGAATTATTTGTTCTACACTGAGCGTCTGCACAAAATATCAAGTCTTTAGGACAAATCGGAAAGGAGGATAAAAATGTTTAAGGGTCATCTTCTAAAGATAACTAACTAATGGTACTGGAAGGACAGTACATTAAGAGTTTAGGTCATCCCGTCTTTGCCGAGTCAAGATAGATGATGAATTAGACGTTTTAATTTCAACATTTTTGACAAAGAAGTAGTTCTCAAAGTGACATTATGAAGAATTCTGTTAAGAGAATACACTAAATATTCTGTTTAGAGTAAAAATGGTTATTTAATGAAAAACAGTTGTCAAATTAAAACCAACGAATATTAATATATATATTAGTAATTAATATTAATAGCATCCCTGAGGAGTAAACCAATAGATAAACAAATAGTCCTCCACTACAAGTATATAATTAAATTTAATCGAGAGTTAAAGTCATTATCATACGATCGTTACGTCGCTTTATTTAACCACGCAAAATCAAAACCAGTTGAAAGATTAGAAAAAGTAAAAATTAAATAATTTTGTGTATCATTTGAGACTACCGAGTTTTGCAAAACTCGCAAAATTATATTGAGTGAAATAATTATATTAATAGAAAAGTTATTTAGGTCAGATGGAAGTAGTCCATCTGTCGGTAAAGGGAACAGGTGACAAGCAATCGTAAAGAGACAAGGGGGATAACACTTCTTCAAATAATAATGAAGTAATAAAAAGAGCGCAAGTTATTTGGGTCCCAGTTTTATGTTATAAACGCCGTAGGTATAATGGAGAAACCCCAGAGGAAAATAACGTTGGCTATTATTTTAATTATCATTACCCAGCAGGTATTGTAACTATTTAGTGCTATATAATAATAGTAATAATTTTTCACTGATTAACTATAGCTAATAAAAGATCAAAGCCCACAGCAAAGAAAATAATCATATTGCTAATGAAAGAGATTTATATGAAATAAAAATTGGGAGCGGGTACCACAGAACGTTTCCTTGTCATATTGGATTCGCTTTCTGCAATGAACTCCCTTCACCCATCCTTAGTAATTTGAAGATACTTTAGATCAGGCCTGGGCAAACTACGGCCCGCGGGCAAATTTGGGGGGATAAATAAATACATGTTCAGAAAAAATAAATATTATAATTAATTATAATAGTTATATAATAATAATTAACTTAAGTAGCCTAAGTTAATGATTTGCTTAATTTTAAGTTAACATTTTGTAATAATTTTAATATGTATTTATTTAATAAAAGGTATTAAAAAAAAAAAATATTACTTACATATACCTAACAGTCCAAGAGCCAGACCCGAAAAACGTGACTCATTTTGTACTGTTTCAACCCAAACTATTCTTAAAATATGTCAAAATTATAAACTGCTATTATAAAGCAGAGACTAGAACCTTTAAAAACGCACTCAGGAGTTTGAAAAATCGCTCATTTTTAGTTATTTGGGAAAAAGCTTTCTTCTATTGGTGGCATGTTGAATCTAGAATCTGGACGTTAATTTAAGCTTATGTAATTCCTGAAAATTTAAGTGTTTAAGCATTGAAATTGATTGATTGATTGTTGTTACTTTCGTAACAACCAAAGTTACGAACCAAAAACACTAAAAAGTAACACTTTTGCTTTGTATAAAGTTAGCGAATTTGCAAAATAGGAAATGTTTTAGTGTTTTTGAATTGTTTTCAAAACGTTATTACTCGGTTGTACTTATTTAATTTTGACAATTAAATACTTAGTTTTTTAGGAATTTCAAGAGCTTGAAAAGGTCCCATTCAACTTTCTCATGCTACAATTAGGAGAAAACTTATTTCCAAAAAACTAAAAAATTAGTGATTTTTTAAAATTTTGATTGCTCTATTAAAGGTGTAACCTTCCGCTTTGGAATGGCTGACTATGCTATTTGTGTATCATTTATGAAATATTTAAGGAAAAATTTGGTTTTACAACAGAACAAAATGAGTAACGTTTTTTGGGCCTGGCTCTTGGATTTTAGTTATGTATCAACTTTGCCCGTGACCATAAATAAATTCAAAAAAATATTTATTTTTTCGGGATAATTGTTTATAGAAATCAAAAATGTCTGCTCGCTATCGACAAAGTACCAATTTTGCCTTCACAACGTTTTTTTGTTGCGGGTTTAGCATACTTAAAAATGGAAGTTGTGCGGCCCGCGACTACCTGTAAAAATATTCAGTGGCCCCTTGCCAAAAAAGTTTGCCCAGGCCTGTAAAGCATCTTCGGACCTGCTTCAGACGTCTTCAAAAATAACAAAAAGGGGGATCGATCCCTACCTTATATACCACCACTTCCGTTACCCTTCCGATAAACATTTTCTAAAAACGCTCAACAATTGTTCCAAAAAAACCGTAAATGGACTATACGAATTTTAACGAGACATTGTTTAGTTGTTAATTATTAAGAGTGCTCATGCTCTCAAAACAAAATTTATTTACATTGGAGAATTTTCCGAGTTCTAACAATGTCATTAACTTTATGTACGTCATTCAATAAAATTGAACTAATGCCGATAAT
This sequence comes from Microvelia longipes, assembly GCA_018340805.1. Classification (NCBI taxonomy): domain Eukaryota; kingdom Metazoa; phylum Arthropoda; class Insecta; order Hemiptera; family Veliidae; genus Microvelia; species Microvelia longipes. Next base: position 17,700,198 of record JACMZG010001863.1, on the reverse strand, counting down.
TAGATTAAAAATCTGTACATTTTGTAGTCATATATACTGCTGCAGTAAGTGTGCCTAATTTAAAATCGATCATAAAATTTTCTTTGACCTAACACTTTTAAAATGTCATGAAAGTCACAGCAGTTAAAAACCACTATACACCATAGTACACATGGTGTAAGCTTTTCTCCATTGTACCCATAGAGATATTATAACTAGAGGGGCCCTATAGGTTGAATTTTGAAACAAAAAAAAGTAACCCGACAACCTTCGATTATAAATTAATCAGTACACAATAACAGTAACTTATACAGCAGAACGTTAAAAGTACAAATCAAAACACAAGCCATGTTCGGAAAACCGAAAACAACACTGTTGGAGGAGGTTTCTATGAGGTTATACAGAGCCCCAAAAAGATGTTTCAGATCTTTCAATGAAATGATATAGGTTATGTCCCCTCTATTATATATCTCTATAATTGGTTAATGACGTCGTGAAAAGATTTCTCGGGCAGTACAACTAGACATGGGCGTCCGCAGAGGGAGGGGGGTCAAACGGGTCACTTGACTCCACCTGGAAAATCAGAAAAGTTAGATTGACCCGCACTGCAAATTATTCAAAATTTAATATTGTACTGCATTTGTTTGCTAATAATATATATGAAGATATATGATTCTAAAGTATTAAGGATATAAGCTCGCTTGGAATACTATAAATATATATGCAAGTAGTAGTAGTAGTTAATAGGGTGGGGAGGCAAAGCCAGGCAAATAGGCCACGTTGTTGGGCCCTTCTTGCCAGCCCCGATTCCTTAGCCTACACCACCTCTACCAAGAACCTCTTGGAAAGGTTGATAATATAAAGTTATGTCTTTATGCTGACGATGTTACAGCAGTGTTTCGTTCAGAAAATGTTAAAAACTTGGAGGACCTAGTTTCAGTTTTTTTACAAAAGCTATATGACTGGGTTAAAGCGAATAAATTAGTAATCAATTTAGAAAAAACGGAATATATTGCGTTCAAAACTAAAAAAAAAGAAAAAACATGTTACGATTTTAGACTAAATGGAGTAAAAATTAAAAACTCTGAATATTCTAATTATTAGGAGTTACTCTGGATGAACGAATGAGTTGGGAAAAACAAGTAAATGAAGTTAATAAAAAACTTAAACAAATTTATTATATCATCAAATATTTAAAAAACTATTTAACCATTAATCAAATATTAACCATATACTATGGCCAGTTTCAATCTCAATTGTATGCAATAGTTCTATGGGGGAGTTCCAATGTTATAGAGAAAACATTAATAATTCAAAAAAAGCTTTTACGAGTAATTTTTGGAAAAAGTTATCGGTCTTCCTGTAAACCCATTTTTAGAAAACAAAATATTTTAACTGTACCTGCTATATATATATTAGAAAATTTAAAAATAGTAAAGAGTAATTTAGATTCATATAAAAGACATACCAACAATCATTCTTACAAAACTAGGCATAGTAATCAATTATTAACAGCTAAACATCGAACTAAATTATTCGAGAAATCTCCCTACCATAATGGTATTATTTTCTATAATAACCTACCTGAGAGTGTTCAATCTGAAGAGAGCTTTAAAAAGTTCATTAGAGAATGTAAGGAATACCTAACAAGTAAAGTCATATACCAGATTAAGTCCTTTTTATAAATAAAAATATGTGTTGTCCTTTTTCATTGTTAACTTTTAGAATTTTAACTATTTATTTATTTAACTTTTTATTTTATTTTATTTTTTTTGTAAATATGTAAAAGCATGACGATTTCATTGTATCAAAAAAGTTGTACTTATTAGAGAATAAACGATTATGTTATGTTATGTTATGATATATTGTAGGATATCTCTCCAACTAAGAGAAGAAAGCTCCTCTTCATACAAGAGGCCTACGCCAAATATGCGGGTACGAAGAGATGTATAGGCCTCACACTCTGCAAGCAAGTGAAAGGCTGTCCCTCATAATGCCCACACATGGGGCAGCTAGCCTCTGGGATTATGCCTAAAGTATTAAGATGTTTATTTAATCTACAGTGACCGGTCAGAACACTAACTAGGTTCCTAAGGCAAGGCTTGCTGAGGTTAATTAGAAAATTTGTATTTTTTACAATTGGCCCAGTAATGAACATTTTTGCTTGTCTGCCACCAGCAAAGGCATGCCAGTTAAGTTTAGGGTGTTCATTAGCCAGCTATCCAAGAGTGTTTTGGCATGTGTTGCTGAGAGGGGAAGGACAGGTTCTGGTCCAATGAATGGGGTTTCTGCTCCCAGTCTAGCAAGTTTATCTGCTTCCTCATTACCACGACACCCATATGGCCTGGTACCACTTAAGTTCAACAGTTTTGCTCTCTGCCAAGAGAGACAAGTGAGCTCTACATTCTTGAACAAGGGCAGAGGAGCTACTAGGATTGGAGGTAAGGGCTTTAATTGCAGCGTGACTATCAATGCAGATTATAATGGAATTCTCATTACCTTCTCGCACAACTGGAAGGGTCGCAACCATCAAGATAGCATATACCTCTGCTTGGAACACAGTAGCATGAAGCCCAAGAGGGTAACTTAGTTCTACAGAATATTTAGGAATATAGACCCTGAACCAGTGAGGCCTTCTCGGCCTTTCTTAGAGCCATCTGTGAACAAAGTTAGTTCGTGCTCGGCTTCTTTTATTGTAGGTTCAAACCAGTAGCTTCTAGAAGGTATAACACTGCTAATATTGTTGATAATGGCTACTTTGCTACCGCTCTCTCTGGGGTTGGCTGCTGCTAATATGGGCAGTTCCTCTAGAACAATGTTTTCAATCCCAGCATGTTTGTTGTTATTATATGGATTCCACATACCAGTGTCTCGAAGTCTAATAAAAGTGGCTGCTGCTTCTCTTAATATCACAGAGGTTAATTTTTGGTAAACATAGAAGAACTTCTAGAGCAACTGTTGGAGTGGTTTTCATGGATCCTGTTATAGCAAGACAAGCTATTCTTTGAACTTTGGTAAGCTTGCGATCAATTGTGGTTTTGTTCACAGCGGGCCACCAGACCAAAGAACCATATTGTATCCTTGGTCTGACAATTGCTGTGTAAATCCACTTAAGTACTTTTGGTTTGAGTCCCCAAGTCTTCCCAACTGCGTAACGAAGTTGCCATAAGGTTGATGTAGCTTTTGCTACAACTTTATCTATATGCTCATTCCAATTCAGTCTGTTATCTAAAATGACTCCTAAGTATTTGATACTACTAGAAAGAACAAGTCTTTCACCAAATAGTTGAGGAGCTTTAAAGTCGAGTTTTTTATGGTTTGTGAAAAGAATGAGATTTGTCTTTCCTGGATTTACGGACAGGCCTACTTCCTGCACCAACTTTCTATTAAACTGCATACACTTGCATTAGCTCATACAGTGTATTGAGAAATTTTCCAACTATAAGCACCAGACCATCATCTGCGTAAGCTTGACAATAGAAACCTGCTTTTGAAAGCTCAGACAGCAACGCATCCATTACAAGACACCAGAGCTTTGGGCTCAGACATCCTCCTTGGGGACAACCGACTGAAATAAACTCAGTCAAGTTGCACTCATTGTGTGAAACAGTAATCCTACGATTATGCAGCATGCTTACAATCCAACTGATGACATTTGGGTGGACATCTCTTTGCTCCAGTGCAGCTCTAATGATACCTGATGTAGTTTTGTCAAAGGCTCCTTCCACATCAAAGCTTAGACATAGCACAGATTCCTTATGATGAAGGGCCCTCTCGACTCTACTTACTAAAGCATGAAGAGCTGTATCAGTAGAGCGCTTCTTTAAGTAAGCATGTTGGGTAGGATATAATGGTTTCTTTGTTAAAATTTCCACATTTAAATATTCATCGACTAATTTCTCTAGCATCTTTAGTAAATATGGTGTAAGACTTATGGGTCTAAAAGATTTAGGGTCAGTGTAGTCCTTTCTTCCAGATTTTGGAATGAATATCACTCGGACTGACTTCCATGAGTCAGGCACCTGTCCTAAAGCAATGCTGGATTGAAAAATAGATAATAATGCTGAAATTATTATGTCAAGCGCCTTCTGAATAAGAGCTGGAAAGATCTCATCCATACCAGCAGCTTTATAAGGACTCAATGAACCTGCTGCCAACGGAGTCCTTCTACAGTAACAATCCTCTGACCTAGTTCACGATCAAAATCACAGATATAATTAGTGTCAATAGAGGGTTGAGGCTGTTTCTGAGGAAAGTGCGCTTTGAGCAACAGTTCTAAAGAGTCATGTATATTTGTACTATAATTACCATCATCTGATTTAAAAGGTCCAAGTTCAGCATGTTTATCTTCTTGACTGAGAACTCTGACAAGCCTGGCTGATGCTTGGTGTGATTCTATGTCAGCAGTGAAATTTCTCCAGCTATTTCTATGATGTATTCTTAGTGCTTTCTTAAAATTACGACGAGCATCTTTGAAAGCTATATTATCGTCTTCATCTTGTGTTTTATATGCTTTCCTCCACTTTCGTTTGGCTTCACGCTGAAGTTTAGCTAAATCCTTATCCCAACTCTTAATTCTTTTTAGTGGAATTGGCCGTAATAAACAAGCTTGATGGTAAGCATTTAAGATTGCATCGTTAAGCTCTGATGCTGCGTTATTTAAATCATCTGTATTGTTTATGATTAAAGGATTCTTAAACAAGGGATTGTCATGTAAAATAGATGTATACATGTCCCAATCAGTGGACCTGGGTGATCTTTTGAAAGGTCTTACTATGGGATCAGTACTAATGTGGAGTCTTATCATGCGGTGGTCAGACATACTAATATCATTAGAAACTCTCCACCCTTTTATTTTGTCCGCGAAGTGAACTGAAGTTAGAGTAATATCGATTATAGTCTGACTTCTAGCATTAACAAAAGTAGGTTCAGTACCCCTGTTTAGAATCTCAAGATTAGTAGAAGCTAGAAATTCAACCAAGGCCTCCCCCCTTGCATTGTTAAGCCGGCTGCCCCACATAATGTGGTGAGCATTAGCATCACAGCCAATGAGTACCTGGTAATTTCTTCTTTCACAGAAGTTAACCAGCTTTATCAAATCCAAAGAAGGAGGAGGTTGTTCACTATCACGGGAAGGTATAGTGATCCTAATACTAAATTATAATTAATATTATTTATTCTAAATTGAAGTAAGGCAGCTGTGAGATCTCTAGAACACAATTCTGAAAGAATGGTGAGGTTTAGATTTCTAGAGGCTAATATGCATGTTCTTTGATTGTGCTCACCAGACATTCCTGATAAGATAACCCCACCTACTTCATTAAGCATTTTGATATTGCGTTTATAAACATAAGATTCTTGAATAAGAACTATCATATTAGTTTTACCGCTAAAGATTTTAGTAAGCTCAGAAGTGGCTGCTTTACTTAAATATATATGCAAACAAGGCTCGCATTGCTCGCAAGATTGCTAAAATATACAATTAGAATCATTAAATAGGGCTCACTTTGTTAAATTTCTTTAAATATATACATGTATAAATAAAAAGAGACACGCTGCGCTTGCTAGATTGCTATAAAGATATACGTGAATGAATGAATAAAGGCTATGCAAATATATGGTCTAAAGGAATAAATGCCCTAGTAAAGCACTTATATTTGAAGTGGCGCTCTCTTCGCTTGCTAGATTGCCATAAATATGCAAACATATTGAGTAAGGCTTGGTTCACATCGAAAATTGCTATAATATAATTTTAAGTATATATTAATGAATGTCAAAAAGAGGCTTTATATTAGAAGATACGTTAAAAAAGCATGCTTCGCTTGCAAGATTGTTGAAATTAAAAATTCTACATAGTAATAGAGTCTTGCTTCCATCGCTAGGTTAATAAAACCCCTATATGGTATAATATGTTTGACGAAACTCGCTTCGCTCACTAAAGGTCTAAATGAATGGAAATATATTTTTTTTAAACTTAAGCAAAATAAATAAAATATTACATATTTTTTTTTTCAATATATAACATATAATTTAGCAAATCCCCGCTCCTGCGGTTTGCTGTACTTCTATCTCTGACTTTCTTCTAAAAGATAAACCCGCAGCACATTACTGATCACTGAACTTGGCAGCCCCCCCCCCTGAAAAAAATCATGCGGACGCCCATACAAAGAGACTAGTTAGCTATTTGATTTTGTAACACGTTTCAAGTCTCAAAAGATTTAAGATAACAACAGACAAAAAACTGAGTGAAGAACAATCAGGAGGAGTTGAAACACAACAATTCAGGGGGAATCTCGGTATCGGATTTTAAGTGCAAACAAATTATTTGTAAAATATTCCTACGAAATAAATAAGGAAAAGTAAAACATGCAAAAACATATAGCGAAAAAGTAAAAAGATTACGGAAAGTTTTATGTAAACTGGACAGCTTAACAAGGCTAACATACAGTAGAACCTACATGGATAAGGTTTCAGGTTCCCTCCACAAAAACCTTTTTTAACGCTGAGTTTTAGAAGGTAAAATTAAGGTAAATGAACTGCCTTTTATTACATAATGAAAAATTATATTTAATGTTTTTAATTCTTTCGAATTGAACGTAAGAACATCAAATATATCTAAAATACATCTGGCTGGCTTAGTAATGTGAACAATATTAAATCAAGCAAATTTTGATTAAATCCTTCGCATATTTAAAGGTTTTAAGGAGAGCGAGGAAGCAACCGATTTTGAAATTATTCAGAGCTACCAACTTAATAAATTTAGTACAACTGTTTTTACAGTCATCACAAATCAAAACTATAAAGCCAATATAACACCTCTATATATATAACAGCCTTGTTAAGTTAAAAATACGAGACTAGAATTGAGTAAAAATTATCGAAAAATTAAAAAAGAAAATAAAAAATAAAGAAACTACAAAAAAAAATGTAAACTAAATTTTATGTTTTTAGGTAACATCGCTTCCAATTGACCCAGAAGTTCTCTGTAAATACATTAAAACTATTTGTGACGAGATCATCGAAGAAGAAAAGATTGGACTTTACCGTGAAAATGTTAGCGAGAAGACTCAAGTCGTGGAAAGCAAGAATACACATGTACAATTTCATTCCAATGCACAGTCGCAAAAAAAAGCTTCTGAAGAAACAGTCAAAATAGGAACTAATAGGGAGCGTGAAAGAAGTGAAGACATAAAAGAAATTCAAGGGTCAACAAAAACAGAGAAACATTATGTCCTAAAAGAAGCAGGAAATAAACAAGACAACACAAAAAAAGAAGCTGTAGTATCAGCCACAGATGCAAATGATTCTTCCAAAATTAAAGATATACAACCTCATCCATCTAAAACAGAAATAAATCCATTTTCTTCTTCTTCTTCTTCACTTAATTCTTTAGGGCAATTAATTAAAAAAAGAGGAGAATCAATAAACCGAACTGGAACCCTGTTACCAACTAAAGAATCTACAGAAATAAGAGGCTCTAAAGAAACTGAAGCAACCAAAGAATCAGTTCTACCAAGAGAAACTGGAGGACTTAAAACAATTGGACAACGTACAGAAACCATCAGAACCAAAGTAGATACAGAACATCAAGAAATTATAATACCTAACAGCAATGCCGAACATAAAGGTGTTGAAAACCCTAATGAGACTAGCGCAGCTAAAGTAATAGTAAAACAATTAGAATCTGAAGTAACAGAAGAAAAGTCTATACCAAATCCCACGGAAAAATCAAAAGAAACTACAGGACCTGAAGCAAGCAAAGAGGAGGCAGCAGGACTAGATGAAACAGTAACGGCCACAGAACATCAACAAAATAGAATTCCATCAGTGACAGACAAACCTAAAGTAGCTGAATCTCTTAAAGAAACTGGACAAGAACATATACTCAAAGAATCTACAGGAGCAGGAAAATATAACGATATTGAATTATCTCGAAAAAATAGTAAGGAAATAGTCTCTCCTGAACCAAGTGAGGAACCAAAAGGAGCTAAAAACAGCGAAAAACATAATCAAACTATAGGCACTAAAAACGCTGGACTACCTAAAGAAACAATAGCCCCAATAGAAACTGAGAAATACAAAGAAAAAAACACACTTACAGGTACTGATGATCCCAAAGAAAGTTTAGGCTCTAAAGAAACAAACCCACTTACAGTTACTGAAGATCCCAACAAAAGTTCAGGCTCTAAAGAAACAAACCCACTTACAGTTACTGAAGATCCCAACAAAAGTTCAGGCTCTAAAGAAAAAAACACACTTACAGGTACTGATGATCCTAAAGAAAGTTTAGGCTCTAAAGAAAAAAACACACTTACAGGTACTGAAGATCCCAACAAAAGTTCAGGCTCTAAAGAAACAAACCCACTTACAGTTACTGATGATCCCAAAGAAAGTTTAGGCTCTAAAGAAACAAACCCACTTACAGTTACTGAAGATCCCAACAAAATTTTAGGCTCTAAAGAAACAAACCCACTTACAGTTACTGAAGATCCCAACAAAAGTTCAGGCTCTAAAGAAACAAACATACTTACAGGTTCTGAAGAAACAGAAAATGGGAAAATAGAACCATTTTCTGATGAAGTTAAAAATTCTCCCAATAGCAGTCAAAAAATTAAAGGATTTCAAGTTTACTTTAAAAATGGATTAAATGAATTTTATAAATGTAACCAATGGCCTTCAGGTCAGGTTTTTCGTTTCATGACAATAGATCCAAGATAGTAATAAATAATGTAAATATATATAAAGTACAATATCTAACATCAAGTTCGATAACAACGACAGAACAATAATGATACAAAGTTTAATTGCTATGAGAAAATTTGAAATATGACAGCTACGATCACTTATTATCAAATAAAAATTGAATTTTTTACACCACTTTTTTAATGTATACTAAGTTTGTTTTGTAAATATACTTTTTATAATATTTTTGTCAATTGACTTATTTTTTAGTCAAATAATATTCAAAATCTAGACATTCATGTCCTCTCTAGTAGAACAAACACACTCTTCCAAATGTACTATTTGAAAAACGTTATATGTTTACATAAAATTATATATGTCAAACAATAAAATCATCAACTAAAGCTGATTTATTTTTTTACTTCGTCTTTTTGATTGCCTTATATAGTAGTATATGCATATTAAATTTTGCCTTGATCCATTAAGGCGTGAGTAAGTACGTAAGCCTTTTTATGCCATTTTGGCACTTGCCAAGCATCCATCTGGTAAATCATTTTCAGCTTTTAAACACATCATTTTTGTAAGCACATATGTATGTGTAAACACAGTCTGTCTGCACTAAGAAAAAAACTTATCACATCTTGGGGGAATTGCAAAATTTACAGTGCCATAAATTTTAGCTAATTCGAACCAAAATTAATTATAATCTGCCAGGCAAAACGCATGGAGTCATAAAACATGAATAATTATTTCATTAAACATAAAATAAGCCCCATAAAATTAAACTGTAAAATTTTAATAATAAATAAATAAATAAATTCTATTTTATTAGATACACCAGTAAATATTATTTAATACATTGTTCATTCAAACAGGCGGTATTCAATAAGCATTTAATTGCAAAATTAAAAAAAAACATGCAACAATCTAGGGGTAGTCAAATAAGTTGTACTCGGCCTCTTAGGGCTTGGTAAAAAGTTAGTTGTTCAATATTAAAACTTTTTGTGAATGAACTTAACATAATGTATTTTGTCCATTAAAAAAATTAAATTTGGTTTAAAACTTTTTGATATATTTGAAGAAAACAATCCCAACAAAAACATATGCTTGTAAAAAAAGAGCCAGTCTAGCGTAAAAAGTTGTGAGATCATTGAATAAGCGAAGTCGTAGGTTCCTAATAATGCTTGTGATTATATGATGCACAGCCGTGCCCCCAGATTTATTATAAAATATGTAAACAAATAACTGGGTTAAGGTATGTTAAATATAAAACATCATTATCTACTAACCAACCAGTACAGAAATTATAAAATTTTAAAAACTCTAAACGTATTATACATATTTGGAAAGCTAATTTTAAGCCGTGAAAGGATTTACTTGTAATAAATTACATTTTGCATCAAACTGTCATATTTATCAGATGCTATTTGTTTTTCATAAAACCAGTGGCGGACTGGGCCAAAAAGGTCATTAATATTTTAAATAAATAAAAAATAAACTTAATTACATAAAAGAAATAAGTAAGTATAAAGTAAACTTAAGTTTATTTATTAAAGAATTTATTAAGAAATAAGTAAGTATAAAGTAAACTTAAGTTTATTTATTAAAGAATTTATTAAGAAATTAGTAAGTATAAAGTAAACTTAAGTTTATTTATTTAAATTATTTTATATATAATTTCTAGGTCCCTTTTGTCCTGCTCTAAGGCCCTGATCAAGTATGTTAAGGCCATTTTTTTCCATTTGGGACCTTCAAAGGTCCCCTGCATAAAACTATAACAAAGCTCTAGCTTATATTTTAACAATATATAAAGCATAAAATAACAACTTACCAAAATATTCTCCCTCTTCTTCTTGTTTTTCCATTTGCTCTTCTAGCTGACGAGTTAATTCTTCTATTTTTCTTTCAGCTTCACTAGGACCCTTAAATTAAATTCATGGCATAAGTTTTCATATAAATCACATAGCAGCATACTTTTCTAAGTTCTTTTTTCATTTGAAGAATATATTTTTTCTAATGGGGTAAATTGATTGAAAGTGGCTCTAATGGACAACACCATTTTTGAAAATTGGCTACACACAGGCCATGTAAGAACAAATGATACAAAACCACAACAATGTGGCTGCTTCGCTGCCAAGTAAACAATTGGCCACATTGGATGGCCAATGGAACAATTGGCTGGGCCTCATAGCATCTTTATAGTACTAGCATAGCTAAAACATCAGATTCGCTATGCTCATCCTCCCAACTTCGATAGTGCTTCGCTCGTCCCCAGAATATACTAGTCGTTAAATTTATACTGAGACACGTCTTCGGACTCGCTTTGCTCCTCCTCAGACAGTAAAAACATCAGTTACATTCTCAGTAGTCATCCATCCAAGCACTAAACACGTTCGATGTTGCTTAACTTTTATGATCCAACAAAAATTATGGATGTCATATTGGAACAAAATTTAGTGTATTTAATTATTGCGTAAAGGTATACACATGTACTGAATTTCATTTCAATCATATTATTTTCTGATTTTTTACAAGTTTTTAAAAACCGTACAAAAGTTATTCAATAAAAATTGAACTAATTCTGATAATAAGATGAAACTTGGCACATATGTTAGTCTTGTACATGGCTACATGATAATTAGGTGGCTACATGGATGTCGAATCTCAAATTTATTACATTTTTCCATGTTTTATGATTTTTTTAAATTTTGCTTGAGTCATTTTATAAAAATAAAAAAAAATAAAATAAAATATATTTATTCTTTCTTACAAAATCAAAAAAATTAATTCAAAAATTACTATTTTTTTAAATTTAATTTTTTAAATATTAATTTAAATTATTTTCATAATATCCTTAAATTTCTTTTTGGAATCAAAATATTTTTTTTAAAATAAATAAATCAGGTACAGGGTACCTCGGAACTTTTCTTCATCACATCGGATTCGCTCCGCTCGTTCTCCCTACTTTGCACTCGCTTCATTTGTCCTCAGAATATACAATACGCCAAATTTAAACTCCAACATGTTTTCCGACTCGCTTTGCTCGTCCTCAGATAGTAAATGCATTCGTATCATTCTCAGCTGTCATCCATACAGCACACACGCTCAATTCTACTTAACTTTTATGATCCAAAAAAAATCATGGATATACTTGTTGCATTGAAACCAAACTTTGTGTACTTATTATTTAAGTAAAGGTATAGAATTGTAAGATACTCTACAATTTCATTTTCACAACAATTAACTGTATTGGACTTAATTTAGAGGCTAACTTCATATACGAATAACCCATAAAACAATTTAATCAAGAGTGAATCCTGGGGAATTAGCAGGTTTAACAAAGATAATAGAGGCCACAACAGCTAGATTGCGAATAGAAAATATTACCTATATTAAATGTTTATTTAAGATTCAAAATTTATATATTGTCTTACAGCCAGTTGTTGTATTTTATCATAACGACTAACAACTTGAGATTTTATGAACACTGGAGCCATTAATAATAACAGAGTTATTGTCTAAGCTTACTACGGAAGCACTGACTTTAATATTCTTGAAGGTATACTATTAAAGGCATCTTCAAAATATTGACCTTGTTCACTATCTTACAAAGAGAGCATAAGACACACCCCTTTGTACTTCTTGATTAATTGTACACATCAAAGAGTGAACCTATGTACCACTGTGTTCACCATATCAAAAACACATTTAGCTGTAGCACTAATATAAGAGTGGAACCAGTCAAGAGTAGAATTCTTTATATATTATTGGTAAAGCACTTTACCAATAGAATGATTAATTCAAGCAGATGTTTTTGAAAGATCTATTAGTATGTCTATTAGGACCTTGCTACGATTTAATATTTCAGTAATTTCATTACAAAAATAAAAAAACCAGTCTCACAAGATTGCCTTTTAAAAACTCACGTAGTGACTCATATAGAAATAAGCTACTCCTCTATAGTATAACAATACTACAGTCTAGTCCTAAGCCCCACATACTACAGTCCTAGATGTTAAACCATGCACACAATTTCATATCAGGCCAATATCATCCTTAACATTATTTTTCCATGCTGTCAACTGATTATAACATAAGCATGCTGATTATATAATAAGCAGTCAAGACTGTATTGTATTATATTAATATGCCTGTTAATAGAGTAACAGGCCAGTAATTTGACGAATCTTTAAAACCCCCTTACTTAAAGATAACTAACACTAAACCTACTTTATAAATGTAATTTTTAGCTTACCATGGGACGAGGTGGAGTAATGTTATAAGGTAGTAGAGTCTTGCCAGATCCCATTTTAATAAGAGAGGGAGTAGGACTTGCAGGGCGAATATTATGGGTTGCCAGTTTAGGCTGAGGTAATAACTGAGGTGCAGACACAGGGGCTGGGGAGCGAGAAGGGGCAGGAGGTGGAGGTGCTGGCGTAGGTTGTTGTGTGGAAGCCCTGGCCGGCAGCTCATTAGCAGGACGTGAGGTTACAGGTGCATGGGTCTGCTGCTGACTACGATCCAGTCTACCTGCGTGACCAAGAGGAGCAGAAACAGATGAAGCATGACTAAGAGCAGAACTTTGGCTCATGGCCGTACTAATCCCAGAGTTATTACTCATAGACGTAGTATTACTTAAAGATTTGGAATGATTAATAGCTGATATAGGATGGCGTAATAAAGAGCTTTGGCCTTGTAAAGGTGTCGAATAGGTAGAGGAAACTACAGATTGCACCATCGGAGTGGTAGCATAAGATAAAGATGCAGAAGCATGACTTATAGTCTGTTGTTTTGGTTGTTGAGGACCTGCAACCTGTTGCATGCTAGCAGTGTAGCCAGGGTAAGGTGGAGGAGGCTGATACATACCACCTGCATTGACAGCTACTTGAGGAGAAGCTTTGTTCTGATGACTTCTCATATCTTGAATATTCTCATACACGGGCGGTGCTTCATAAGGAGGATCTTTATACTTCATATTCATACCAACAGGCACCTGAGGTTGAGCTTTACGAAAATTGGTATTTTCATAGACATTATCAATGTAACTAGTTCTAGGACTAACTTTAGCATCTGCTAATGTTTGGTAATACACAGGTTTTTGATTATTAATAAGAAACTCTAGGTTTTCATAAAGAGGAGCCTTAGATTCAAAAGATGTCACAGGTCCCATGCTAGATCTAGGACTATTAGAGTCTCTACTTGAGCAGCTGTTTGTAGGGCTTAAAGGTTTGTTGAGATAAGCATTGTAGTACTTCTGGTCCAACTGTTGGTTAGTCCCATTTTGGTATCGAGGAATTTCCTTATCATTGAGACTTATAGAACTTAAGGAATTTGTCACATTATCAACTTGACGTCCAGCTTGTGGAAATTTCGCTGAGCTAGTGACATGGGCTCTGTCGTAGCCCTTGTATTCGGTAGACTGGACTTTAGACATATCTAGATATCCTTCTAGAGCTGAGCTAGACCTTACCCTGGGATCGATATTACTTTTCATAGGCATAGTGATAGGGGACCTAGGCCTACCCGTAATGACATCGTAAGCGACACTAGTGACTGGGTAGTTGGGATTAGCAGGAGCCGGAGGCTGAACGAAGGAAGCAGCTGAAGCAGATCTACCTGGATCTTCTACCTGCTTTTGAACGATTCTTCCGTATCCAGATTCAACACCTTTCATACTACTTAAACCACTCCCACAAAGATTTTCCGCGTTACTTCCTATACTTTTAGACAAATAAGAGTCCATTCTAAGACACAGATCCGATAATTTAAATGTAACACGACAGAGTCAAGGGAAAACATTTCGACTCACTTCCACTGAACATTTCATGAAATCCAGAAATTTAATTCACAAACACTAAACTGTTTTAATAAAACGAACACAAGAGCATCTATAAATAAAATTATCGACTGTTTAACATAAAATTACGGAAACTTGACCGAAAACATGAAATAAACAAAAAAACAACACACACACCCGCCGACGAACTAACACAAACTGATAGTTTCCATAAACAGCCGCATAAAAGTAGGCGTTCCAGCGCTAATGTCGGGGAACAAAAACCGACGTTTCCAGCAAGCCTGTGTCGGGGGCTATTTTAAAAGAGAGCCCCTAAAATATACCAAATGTGTTTTAATAAGAATCGGAGGCGTACGAGAGATATATCTTAACAATACAAATTTATAGATTAAAGAAATACTAGGTCCACATTACTTTTTAAATTTTGGTAAAGCTATTTAGAGTGGCTAATCTGGGGGCTCAAGGAAGGGGGTCATGAACCACGGCTCTAAACATAGGACTGATCAATATAAAACTACAACTAAAACAAATGGCTATGTAATGGCTCGTCCTCACAATATGAAAAACGCTTAATTAATAATGCAGTACGACTTCAAATTAATATGGTGGCAAGCATGGGTACTTTTTTGCTTTTAAAACAAATGCACAGAATAGACCAAAAGACCCGACTAAAGCCCCAAAAAATGAAACCAAATAAAATTTTTCAAAATTTAAATAATCCTTTAAATTAAATATAAAAACCGGATTCGGGGTACCTCGGGACTTTTCCTCATCACATCAGATTCGCTAAGCTCATTGTCCCAACATCGGACTCGCTTCGCTCGCCCACACACACACACACACATATATATATATATATATATATATATAATATATATATATATATATATATATATATATATATATATATATCACCAATTTCATTGTGCAAAACGTCTTCAAACTCGCTTCGCTTGTCCTCAGATAGTAATTATATCCATTTCATTCCCAGCAGTTACCCATACAGGCACTGACCCCGCTCGATGTTGTTTAACTTTTAGGATCATACAACAATGCTAGAGAGTTGGAACTTTGTATAAAAATCAGTCTATAGGTGTAATTGTGCTATCCGAAAATATTTTACGGTATTTCCTTTTTTTGTTAATAACTTTTTAAGGGCGAGCGTAGCGAGCCCCAGTACTCACATTTCTGGCCATTAATGTTGTTAGGGCGAGCATAGCACCGAAATTTAATATCTCCTTACTTTTAAATTACTCAATGGCGAGCGAAGTGAGCTCTAGTATTTACATTGTTCTTATTACTAATCTTTAAGGGCGAGCGAAGCGAGCTCCAAGATTATATATTTCTGACTATTAATCCCATTACGATGAGCATAGCGAATTCAAGCTTACATTTGTCATACCATTAATCTTATGTGCTGAGCGTTGGAAGCACGAGCATTTATAGTAATCTATACTATCAGTCTATTATATTAAATCTAACAAACCCAAGTTATTATTACTGTTACTGCTAATAGAGTTACTACTAATATCTTATACAATTAATCTCTTTATGTATAGCGTCTTTAATTATAATATATATAATATATATATATATATATATATATATATATATATATATATATATATATATATATATATATATATAACTTACGTAACACTTTAATCAATTATTAGGGCTTTCTTAAGGATTTAAGGTAAGTTCGAGAGCGTATATCTCACAACAGTAAGGGCGCGCAAGTGTTTGAATACATCAACGAGGGCGCACTTCTCACCACAGTGAGGGCGCAAGGGTTTGAATGCTTCAAGACCGAGGGCGCACTTATTTACAACAGTGAGGGCGCAAGGGCTTAATAGATATAGTTCAAGGGTGTACTGTTCTTGACAGTGAGAGAGTAAGGTCTTAAAATATGAATGTAATGCACAAAATTACTCATTATTTACTATTTTCTTCTTATCTCTTTTTATTAATTAATAAAGGACCGAGGGCACGCCGAGCATTTGCTCAGTTTCCAAATAGGCCAGTCCTTGCCTGGAAGGTACCCCATACCCATTTTTTTTCTTTTACTGTTTAGAAAGGAAATATATTTTATCAATATTTTTGATTTTTTTATTCAATTTTTTTATTCTAAATAATTTTGTTTTTAGTTATAATATACCCCATTTGTTTATGCAGACACCCTACCTAGATTTAATAAATTTACTTAATTAGACATAAAATTATAATTATGTTTAAAATTATAAACATAATTCATAAATTTAAATAAAAATAATATTTATTGATTTAAAAAAGAAAGAAAAATGTGAATGCGGAATATAAAGTAATTCTGTGATTTTTCAATATACATTATTTAGGGCAATATTTTTTTATTCTTAATTTTGTATATTTAACATTAATTTTTTTAAAATCATAATTTTTGTTCTAATTTTGATGTGGATAACAATTAATTGTTACAATTTAATAACCGTTAATTGTATTTAAATAAATAAATAAATTTGTTGTAAACTTGTTTATTTTCATTGTTGTAAAATCGTTAGTTTTTGTTACTGTTAAACTTTGTATCATGCTCTATGACTGTTGACAATAAATGAAATAAACTTGATATTAGATCAAGGTGGGGTGGTAGATGGCAAGCCAAATAGACCGGTTTCAGCTAAATTGGACCATCCTAAATAGGGCAATATATATGTCAGTGGCATCTCTTGGGTTCAATGGTACTAAAGGATAGTGAGGTAGTTGGAAAGGAGATACTCTATTTATTTTACCTATCTTATTTGGGAAGGTATTCAAAGGAAGGATGGGTGCTCAAATCTAAAGACATCACAATTTTATTTTAGATATGAGTTAAAGTCATCTATTATGCCTGCATACAACTTATCTATACAAATTACATTGATGTATTATTATTATTAATATTATGATTGATAATAAGTATAAATATTTTACATGAAAAGAAAAACTGTAGAAACTTGGCATACATTGTATCCACTCTAGAATTAACTACTCCCAGAGTGAGAACTAAAACCTTAACATTATAATAATAATAATTATTACTTACTAACTTTTTCCTCAGTAATTCAGAATGAATTCCTCTCTTAACCAGGGGAAACTCAGAAAAAACAACTAAATAATAATAATAGAGTGCATAGAATATTAAAAGAAAACTACAAAAAAGTTTTTCATAATTTATTTTTTTGTTCCATATTAAGTAAATTTTTAACCTAAAACCTTATTTCATTTAACTAAATTAAATTTATTTATTTCCATCTATTTGTTCATCTCCTAAGGAAGAGAGTTTGCAGTTTGTAAGCCTAGGAGTATGAGTTTTATGTCGTTCAAAGATATTTCTACAGCGATAGTAAGCTCTGACTTGAGATTCACGAGTAATTTTAATTCTTGTGTCAGATGATCGATAAATGAAAATTAATTTTGAGAATAAATCTTCTTCGAGGACTAAATCTTTCAATTCTCTGGCTTTATAAATATCAAGACATAGCTGTACAAAATAAATGTTTGTAAATAATACCAGCAATAGAATCTAAGACAAAGAGGAAATTAATCCATAACAGTAACTTAAAACCAGCAAACAAAATTAACACATTTTCCTTCTTAAGATAGCATTTCACATCTCAATTCATTGTATCCAGAAAACTAAAGCAGCCACTTTAGCAAAGGCTAAAAATATAAATAAAAATTGGGCATGACAACAGTCAACTGTACTAGTATCGTTGAGTTGGTAACAATAACTGATGCCAAAGTGGACACATAAGGCTTCCCAATTAAAATTAGTTGGTCTTTATAAAAATTAATTTATACAAACATAAGGATGTAAATAAAAGTCTATCCACAAATAAATTTCAACCAATGTAATGATGACAACAAGTCTTGTGGAGGACAAGACTCAAGAGGAAAAATTAGCTTCTTCTCACCAGTAAATTTTTACAGTTTTTAGTCTTTTATTTATTGTATTAGTTTTATTTCATTTTTTGTTTTTGTTGTTTTTCGTGTTTTTTTAAATTTTATCGTCCTCTTGTTTGTAGGCACTGAGGATGACCTGTATTAGGTTGAAAGCCGTTTTGTCATCATTACATTGGTTGAAATTTACTTGTGGATAGACTTTTATTTACATCCTTATGATATAAAATCCACTAGTGCTTATTATTTGAATATTATACAAATATTTCTTTTCAGAATTAATGAAACTCTTATTTTTTTACATGATTCAACATTAATAAAAAAAAGTTCATCGTATAGTATAGGGTGTTTAGAAATAGTTTTTGCCTGCAAGGATCCCTAATCCTCTCTCTTTCATAGAGGGAATACTTTGACATAAAGGTTCTTCTCCTGTCCATTATGATTACGATGTATTAAGATTATGAAAGAGTATATATAACATAGGTATCAGTAAATATGTTAATTAACCTGTGGTTTCGAGAGAAATATCATTATACAGGAGCTATACTAATTTCCTGAAGTGGGTAAGTCAGTACAGTTTATCTGAATAATGATACAGCATAGTTGTATGGCATATGTGGCACCTGATTATAAAAGACAGTATAGTTGAATTGCAAGTTCTGATATTGATTTCAAAAGAATTGAAATCTTAGTATCATATCCCATTGAGGAAAGTCTGTTCATACAAAAGCCCCTTTATGAAGAACAGAAATTTTAGAAAGTTTTTTGAGGGAGGAGCCTTGAATATTCCCTATGCAGGTTAGTCTTATTCAGCTATCAATTGTGTAAACAATAACTGGCATTTCAAATAAGCATAAGTAAGTACACTAGGTTTCAATTTCTAACTCTACTTGTTAATATAATATATATATATATATATATATATATATATATATATATATATATATATATATATATATATATATATATTATATATTATATATTATATATATATATATATATTATATAATATATATATATATAATATATATATATATTATTATATATATCTATATATATATATATTATATATATATATATATATATATATATATATATATATATATATAATATATATATAGTTTAAGTTACAGTAGGATTGAGAATGGTTTACATAAGACCATAAATAAATGTTTTTGATTAAATTAGTTTTTTGGACATAAATTGTTAGTGCTCCATACCTGATAAATATATTCAACATTAGGCATCATAGTGAAAGGTATATTATATGATATGTCATGAAATATTTTTCTCATAAATCTGAAAAAGATAACTACAACAAATATCAGCAGGCCAAACAATCTGGAAAAAAATAACAAACTTTAAAAAAAATGAACAGAAACAAAACCCTGTTTTTGGTTGTCAAATTTGACTACCCTTTCGTCTTCCTGCCATTGGTATTGCCAACCTTACAATTATCTCTTTGAATCATGAATACTTTTTCTGAAGTAAATGAAATTATGTTATAGCTGTATTTAAATTTAATTTATTTGTTGAAATAAAGGTCCTTTTTTGAGGCTGCAACTGTGACTAGTTCACTGATTGCTTATGGTATATCTAGAATTTTTTAGATGCTCGGGGTTATATTTGAGGAAATAAATAGTAGGATTGCTAACACCTTTTTATAAAAAGAAATTATTTCTTGTTCTGAACACAGACAACACTGAATACAATAGTAAAATAAAATTAAATAAATCTAAAACGAATATTTCTTCAAAAAAGCAACATTATTCTCCAGAAGTTTATCAAATCATTAGCCCTGCTTAATTTCGTCAGTAAAAGGTGAAGCCTTGAAACATAACCCACTTAATGTCGTCTCTTAAATGGGGCAATTAATTTTGACAAAGAAGCAGTGTGTTCCAGACATAAATTATTGGCACCAACCCAAGAAAACAAATTAGAGCCCACAGATCTCCTGCAATCCATGCCGTCAATAACTAATAGATAGATAGATAGATAGATAGATAGAAATTTTTATTGTCAAAACCCCAAACAGGGATATAAAAATCGTCAAAGAAAAAAAAAATATATTAAAATTGTAACTCTAAAAACTCCTGGAAGGAGTAGCATGCTTTTTCCTTTAATAATAAGGTTATACTTCTTTTGAATTGTTTTTCATTTTGTAAAAGCATATGCCTTGGTAATTTATTATAAAATTTAATAGACCAATAATTTACACCATTTTGCGTTTTTGACACTCTACAAAATTTAGCATTTAGTTTGTCTTTGTTTCTAGTATCATGTGTGTGGACTTCTGATCTTACAAAAATACTCTTCTAAATTATTTCTAATGTGTAAGATGCACTGTACAATGTACATGCTGGGAAGAGTCAGTATGCCATATTCCTTGAAGTAAGGTCTGGTGTCCTCTCTATATCCTAAGTTGAATATTGCTCTTAATGCTTTCCTCTGCATCCCAAATATGGTCTGTGCATGCGCTGAGTGTCCCCAGTGGAGTAATGCATAGCTCATCCGACTGTGAAAGACTGCGTAGTAGACTGATGTTAGTACTTGGTTGGATAGTTGAGCTCGTAAAGTATACAGCAGGAAAACTTGACTGGACAATTTGTTTGCAAGAGTGGTACAGTGCTGCTGCCATGTCATCTTTGGGTCTAAAAGGACTCCTAAAAACTTAACTTGAGTAGGATTTTCAAACTCATCTGTGTTACGTAAAGAGAAAACCACATCTGTTGTTTTCTTTTCGTTAAGTTTTAATTTGTTTGCACTGAACCAGCTGATCAACTCTTTTCTCAAGCTTTCTAACGAGGTTTTTACTGAATTCGGGTCTTTTATCTTTATACTGGCGTTAGCGTCATCAGCAAATAACTTTATAATCATATCCTTCATTGCTTCCGGCAAATCGTTTATAAATATTATAAAATATAAACCGCCTAGTACTGATCCTTGTACTATTCCTACATTTACTTGAATCCACTCAGATATTTTGCCATCTACTAATGTTGCTTGGTATCTCTCGGATAAGTAAGACATAATTAATTCTAATGCATTATCAGAAATATTGTATTTTCTTAGTTTTTCGATGAGCAAAGGTCTGATGATAGTGTCAAACGCTTTGTTAGATCAATAAAGCTTGTAGCTAGATACGACCCATCTTCAAAACTTTCAAGTATATCTTGAACTAGTGATCCTATGGCATCTGTTGTACTTCTACCCTTACGGAATCCAAATTGATAATCATTAAACAGCTTGTTGTCTTCAAAGTGCTTATATAACTGATTCTTAAGAACGCATTCAAATATTTTGCTAAAAATAGGCAAAAGCGAAATGGGTCTAAAATTATTTGCATCTTTCTGACACCCGTCTTTATACAATGGTATTACTAATGCATATTTCAGACATTCAGGAAATTGCTTTTCCTTTATTGATAAATTAATTAGATCTGTTAGCGGTGCTATTAATGTGCTTTTTACTTTTTTAACTAATTCAGCAGTTATACCGTAAACATCTTTGCTGCGACTATTTTTCATATTTTTAATTATTTCCTCAACCTCTTTGGTATTTGTGGTCTTAAATTCAAAATTTGGCGCTTGCTTCTTCTGCAACAAATCCATTTGGTTTTGGTCACCTGAGTCTGGTATTGATTCATGAATAGTTTTCGCTATAGAAGCAAAGTGCTTATTAAATTCATTTGCCGATATGTAGTTTGTTGTCCCTTTCTTAGAATTAATTTTATACTTGTTGGCAATGTTCATGCAGCTTTTTGTTTATTGCTGGCTTCGTCTATCAACTTATCATTATGCTTAAGCTTTGCTTTTTAATAGCTTTCCGATATGTTGCTTTCAGATTATTTTCTTTCTTTTAAGCTCTTCATTCCTATTATTACTGCTCCCTATCGATGTGTTCCAACTTCAATTTTAACTCTTTAAGTTCATCAGTGTACCAGTCTTTGCATTTCTTCTCTTTCTTAAAATCTGGATTTACTATTTTTTTCTTCATAGGAATGCATTCATTCAGTTTGCTAGTAACTGTATTTATAAAGTTTAGCCAATTTTGATTCAACACAAGATCTTTCTTATACACCCAATTGCTTTTGTCTAACTCTTGCTCTAGTAGCTTCAATCCTTGCTCTGACATAGGCCTGAATAGTATCTCTTTTTTAATTGAATTTTTCTTCATACTAAGATTAGATATTATAGCATTATGGTCTGAGAAATGAATATTCTTTACATAGCTATTGTACTCGGTACCAAAATTTATGCAAATATTATCAATTACGTTATTCTGCCTTGTGCTTTCTTTTATAGTGTATTCAAATGAATGTGAAACTAGGAAATTTTCCATCTCTTTGCAGCTACTTTCTTGAGTCATAAAATGTACGTTAAAATCTCCAGCTATAATTATCTTTTTGTAACCTTTCTTAGTCAATATTTTCAAACACTTATCCAATGTTTCTAATGCTATGTTCAGATCAGCTTTTGGTGTCCTGTATAAACCCAAAACAACAGTTTTATAATCTTTGATCCACACACCCGTCATCTCACAGCTTTCCTCTAAACACATCTTGTCCACAAACTTTATTTTTTCAAACGATACATTATTATTGATATAAATAGCTACTCCTCCGTGATTTACTTTTGTTCTACAATAAGCAGAAGCCAGTCTAAAGTTTTCTAGGTGCCACATATTAATTTGGCCCTCTTTCATCCAGTGCTCTGATAAAACTACCACTTGGGTATTATGATCCAGGTCAGTTAGCAACTCATTTAGTTCTAGAGCTTTGTCTTTAGCGGATTGTATGTTTAAATGCAAAATGTTAAAACATTTTTTGTTTCTGATTTTTTTATTTTTAGTTAGGTTTATGTCATTTACCTTTTTTTGAAACTCGCCGGCGTTATTTTTAGTTTCAGCTCTATTTTTAGTATTTACAATATCAGAAATAACTTTTAATGAGGGGTCGGGAACTTGGCCCCTCTCTTTCTCCATAAAAAAGGCCTGATTTTAATATTCTGAGGCCAAAATTTAGGGTCCATAATTTTGTCTTTATGTTCAAGATTTATCCCAACTTTAAACGTTGGATAATTAATATTATCTGATAACGACTCACATTCCACTTGCTGATCAGCCAGACCAGTCTGTATATGTTTTATAACCACATCTTTACTTGTTCCTCTTAATAGACATACCATAGTATACTTTCTAGTTATACTACTGTAGTATACCATTGTTTACTTTCTCTAGTCCCACTAGCTAATCTAAAAACATTAGCCTCCTCTAGCTCTGCTAGCAACTCCAATGCTAGCAACGCCATAAATCCCTTGTACAGCCCTGATCAGACAGCCGAAGTTCCACAAATCACTAGAAGGTGTCTTCCAGAACCAAACGCAGCATTTGTAAATTCAAATCAGAACCGACATCAGTGAATCCAGGTGTCAACCACCTCCATTATCAAAATGTTCAGTCTGAAGACTCAGTATGTTTCCAACCCTCCCTGTCCCACAGAAATTTGTATCAGAACACAGATAGAAACAACAGACACGTGGATCCAGACTTGTCTCAAACAAAATAGAATCCTAACTCTTGTAAAACCTAGACTATGTTAGCATACACTAAAAGAAAAAATATCATCAAGAGGAGGCATTATATAAGTCTAGCTTACTACTTACAAATAAGAATCCCAACTATCACCCTCTAACAAACACAATTTTAATTATTTCTATTCAATGCTGATTATTGTTTTGCTTAAAATTAAAGATGCAATATTGACCCCATCAAAAAGGCTTCCTACTCTTACAATGTGTAGAAACCCTAGTTTACACAGGCGGAAAAAGGGTAAAAATTAAGGGAACTTTGAAACTGTTTGAAGAATATTTGCACCAAATTCATTGGAATATGATTGGTGTTGACTGAGAACGTTAAAAGAATCTATAAGATAATGCAATAATTTTAAAGACAACGTAATATTAAAAATTGCATTTAATTCATGTTTTTTACTTATTTAATAAAAAAGGTGCAAGTTATATATACAACAAGGATTTTTTGTTATAACTTTTCTATTTTGATTGACATATTATTTTTTCATTTTGATTTGATATATTTAATACAAAAAAGGCATAATTAACAAGGCATTGTCACACAAATATTACTTACTATTTCTACACATTGTTTTATTTAATTACACAAATAATTTAATTTATAATATAAAAAAAATATATTCAACCACAAATTACAAATAAAAAAATTGGAAAATTTTATTGTACACCATTTGAGTCCTTTGCTTTGTTAGAAGGAATAGAGTTAAGAAGTAGATACAAACTAGTGTGCACTTATTATTTTCCTAATTTGAACCTAATATAATCATCATAATTTTTATTTACTAATTTAAGACATAAAATTCCCTTGGATGAGTCTGAAAAAACAGACAGAAGAAGAAGTAGTTTTGAATACTATAAACTAATGCAAATTAAAATATTCTTTCAGGGTTATTTATTATTTGGACACTACTTTACAATTTATAGGCTTGACTATCAGTATAAACATTATTTTTACATTTTAATTTACTTCTACATTTTAGTTTTATATTATTATTAAAAATTTATTTAAATCAGTGCAATGGCATGTATCAATAAAAAAAATATTGAAACCAATAGTGAAACAATATTTTATAACTCAAAATTTTATAATAATCAGCTGGACATTTCTAAGACCCTTGGCAAGTCGTTTGTAGCAAGATATTATTTTCTTAGGAGGGGTCACTTCAAACATTTATAAAGAAAAACTAACAATATACATCAAAACACATGAAAATAAAAATATAAAATTAAATTACATCAAAGTCTCGAGATAAAATCTTGCATGCACTTCGGAAGTAAAGTGCTATTTTCTCTTGCAATAGTTACCTCCCTCGGGAGTTAATTTTCATTTTTTTGGTTTTACCTCAGGAGTTAAGTGCTTTGGTTCCCATTGGTTTTGCTGAACCAATTTACTGCTCAGGGTCTATCTAAATAGCATTTGTTACTCCCTCGATGCATAAATAACTATTATAGATAATAAATTAACTAAAAAACTATTGAAGAGAAACAGTAAAAAAAATTAAAGAAATATTGTAAATAAATTAAAAAATTAAACAATAAATTATATGACCAGCATAAATAAATCAAATATTTAGATTAAATTAAGATTTTTGATAAAAGAATTTATCAGAATACACTCTAGTTAGTAGTAAAATTTAGACTATAAATTAAATTAATAAATCAACAATGTTATTTTGAAACACAATTTGTACTTAAAAGCATAAATAGGATGGTACATTTATTATCAATAGGGATACTATAGACAGACAACTTGGCTGGCTAACATTATGCTAATCAACAGGTTAGCATTATGTTGGTTTAAAATACAATATTTTAAATTAATAGTCATATTTTAAGTATAATTTTTTTAAGTGGATTAAAAAACTTAATCCGTGATTTTAATCTAGTAAAAAATATTTAGCAATTTAAAAATAAAATAAATTTTAATAAAATATGATTATGCTTATGTAATACATTATCGGTAATTAGTTTTAAAATTAACAAAGTAAGTAATCACATGACGTCTAAGTTCATTTAATTTTATTTATACCAAAATTGTCGTCTATCTAAAACCCATAGGTTTAAATAGGTTTATTTATAACCAATTTAATAAAACAATATGATTTCTCTTATAAAAATATTCTTAATAAATCAACGAGGAATCATAAGAGATATGTTTCAAATAAAGAGAGCAATATTATTCTCTTTTGTAAATTGAATAAATATATCACAGTAATAAAGGATAGTTTTGTGCGTTTTTTGATAATTGGACGTATTGATAAATATTTATTGAGGTGGGTTATCGCCATCCTCATCACCGGATTCTTCAGGAGGCCGAGTCCATTTTATTAACGTTTCCGGTGATCTATACAGGAAGACTAATTTGGCAAATAGATCCTCTTCCAAATCCAATTCACCACTTTCTCGAACAAGATAAATATCTAGACATAACTGTAAAACAAAAAATAACAATTTTACTAAAACAATAAAAAACTGACATTTGAATAAGAACACAGTGCTGAATATTATACTATAATATTATATACAAATATCATAACCATATCATATACAAATGATAAAATATTTGAAAAATAAAAAAAAGAAACAAGAAAATTAAAATAAATAAAAGTTATAATTTATTTAATACATCAAGAGGAACCAAACTACATATGAGAAAGTCATATTCCTAATATAATATCCCTATCCTAATATAAAATCAAATAGTCCATTACATTTCATCAAAACTAGCTTTGATAGTTAACATCAGGCAGCTTATATTAATCATTCCTAAATAATTTTATTACACTAGGTGAGAGAAACCCCTTCATACCTTACCTTATATAAAAATTGTTAAAATTATCAATTTGAAAATTTAAAAAGGAACCCATGTCAGAGATAAGTATTTTATATTTTATTATATTTGTCCAGGAGCCTGAAAAAATGTGACTCATTTTGTACTACACCAAACCAAATTTTTCTGAAAATATACCTTAAATTATAAGGAAAGACATAGTCTGCCTATCCAGAGTGGAGACCTTATATGATTGCACACGCTCAAAATGTTATAAAATCATAGAAATTTCTGTTTTCCTAAAATAGGTGGTTTCCTGTGGGTCGTGTGCAAAAAATGAAGAGAACATTTTTAAAGGTGATAAAATGTTCTATAAAAAGAGTGTTTAATTATCAAAATCGGATGACTATAAACAAAGTTATAGCTGTTTAAAATACTAAGAAAATGGTTAATTTATGCAGTCAGCGAATTTATTTGAAAAAATATTGGCATTTTGTGCATTTTTGGGCCAATTAACAAATGTCATAACTTTAGTTGTAGTTATCTGATTTTATAAGATAAAATTCCTGTTGTAATCAGACAGGAAATTTTATCAGCTTTAAAAAAAGTTATCTTCATGTTTTCCATACGACTTACAGGGAGCCACTTATTGCAAGAAAACTGGGAATTGTGCAATTTTCTGATATTTTGAGTGAGCGCATTCACATGAAAGGCTCCACTCTGGATAGGCAGACTATGCTTGTCCTTTATAAGGTATATTTTCAGAAAAAATTGATTTGAAGTAGTAAAAAATGAGTCACATTGTATATGCCTGGCTTTCGGACTATAAATGATATATACCTATGGCTAGAAAATTAGCAGGAGAACTGGTATACCCTATGATT
This sequence comes from Microvelia longipes, assembly GCA_018340805.1. Classification (NCBI taxonomy): domain Eukaryota; kingdom Metazoa; phylum Arthropoda; class Insecta; order Hemiptera; family Veliidae; genus Microvelia; species Microvelia longipes. The sequence continues at coordinate 17,672,580 of JACMZG010001863.1, read as the reverse complement.
AGCTTCAGAAGTACAAAGTAATAAAAAATTATTTACCTGTAAAAGTCTATCCACACAAGGCATGTCATCAAACATAATCTTGAATGATATCCCTGTGAAGAACTGACGAATCAATGAGTGAATCAAGATCACAAATGTAGTGTACAACCCTACAATACTGGAGAACAAAAAAACATATTTCATTTAAATAAAAAATCAAAACCACAGATCTTTTCCACTCCACATCAGATTCACTATGCTCATCCTTAATACTTCAGACTTGCTTCGCTCATCCTCAGAATATACAAATTGCCATATACCATATGCCATATACCAAATTGAATATACAAATAATTTATATTGCAACATGTCATTACAGTATATCGTTTAGTTTTAAAATCTTGACAGGTCAGTTTAGACATGACTGATTCTTAAGAAAAAAAAATCCCTGCAAGAAGGGAGCGGGAAAAAACTATGTAAACAAATCAGGTTATTTTACCCGTATTTTCTTGACGATGTTTTTTTACGTTTCTTTTGAGTAGTTTTATTTTAAAATATCATTTTAAGATTAATTTGAAAGTAGTTTTTAAAACGATATAATCAAAAGAAGAACCACAAACAAAGTGAACAATTGCCGGGAAGAAGGTTTTTTCCCTACAGCAGTTATTGTGGTAGGGATTTTTTTCTCTATTTAAGTGAGAGGTTGGCAGCGGCTTCTCTGATTGGTCAATCCCCAAAATACTTATGATCTTGGGGATTTTTAAACTAAACAATAGACTGTAGATTTGCTTTGCTAGTCCTCAGATAATAGATAATATCTGTTTTAAATGAATAAATTATTAACATATTTACAGTCGTAAATACATTAGCTTAATTACCAGTGGTCACTCATCCAGGCACTGACCTCGCTTGATGCTGCTTAATTTTTATGATCTAACAAAACCCGTAGATATGCTTGCCGAATTGAAACGAAACTTAGTATACTTATTTCTTTCAAAAAGGGATATACTTGTTATACATTTCAACTCAATTAGATTTTTTTATATTTAACAATATTTTATAAAAACATATCATTTAATAAAATTGAATTAATGCTGATAATGATATGAAACTTGGCACATATTTTGGTCTCATATATATGACTACATGGGTGCCATATCTCAAACCGATCGAAACAAAATTTTGCTAAGTAATGACTGTAATGAATGACTGATAAGTACTGACTTGTAAGTAATGACTGCTAAGTAATTAATTTTGCTAAGTAATGACTACTAAGTAATTTCCGGTTAACGAAGTCATAAAAATGTTGCTGTCATTATTTCCGGTTAATCAAGTCATAGATAATTATTCCCCAGGTAGCACAATTAGACCTACAGATTGATTTTTACTGTTTCAACTCTCCAGCATAAATACTCTGGAAGCAAGCAATGATGATAACACACACAAACAGACAGACAGCTTTATAAAAACCACTCAGGAGATATTAAAAACACCAGAAACGGATAAATCAGTTGAAATACTAGTTTAAGATTTTTTTGCAAACACATTACTTTTCCCATAAACCTGCGGGATAAATCTAAGGATTGAACCCAGGGTTCAACCGTGAAACATATTTTTCATCGGGGTAGAGTCTAAACCATAGGTTAAAATACTGTGTGAATGGTTGGGGTTGAACCCCCTGCCAAACCTCTCGTGTGAACAAAGTCATGATATCAATAAATGTTATGGTCAGTTAGTTAGTTAAAACATCATTAAAAATATTTTAACTTCTTTTGGTAAAATAATAGAAAAAATATTAAAAAAAAGAAATTAAATTATAAAAATTTTGTTGATGAGTAGAACACATATTTTACTTATAAAAGGACATGAGCCTCTAAATAAATAACAGGTAATTAATGATAAAAGGAATACTTACATCTACTGTTATTCTTTCTTGATGGGAGTCATTGGAAGGAAAGGAACTGGATAAAACTTGTTGATTAGGAGGAAATAGAGGGTTCTTAAAAAAGGAATAACACAAAGCAGATCAAAACTGAAGAAAATTAAGGATAGTAAAAAAATACATGAACTGAGGTTGTTTAACTATATAATACAATATGTAAGTGAACTGTCACACAATGCTATGATACCGTCAATACTACATAGATTGTAAAATAGATTTTATTTATAGCCAAAATGCGTTTTAGCTATCACCACGCAGAATTGTGTTCAGTGTCAAAACTTCAGGATAAAGCATAACAAGGTTTGGTTTTCCCATACTTTACCAGAAATTCTTTAATATAACGCCACTGCTTAAAAGAAGTGAATCCATATTGGGTTAATTAATTTGACCTACTGTAGAGTAAAGCTAACAATATAACAGGTAGTTACATGGTATAAATATTTGACCAAAATATTGTCAAAATTAAGACAGGTAAAGGCATAACCACCTTAGATATTAACAACCTCCCTAATACTGGAAAATTCTAATAACTACCAGGCATTTCATATTGAAAGTATGAAGTAAATTAATATAAAATAAACCATGTAGCGAAACTCCTGTACTAAACCATGGAAAAAATGAAACATGCGTGATCAGCTGATGGCTGACTTGGCTCAGAAATAAAAAAATCCTAAAATTGAAATAAATGCGCATGAGCAATCTAGGATTTACAACACTGGCAACACTGGTAATGTTAGGTGAGATGACAAGGCTTAACTTTTTGACGTGTTCTCGTACTTAAATATTTTGCTAATTTAAAACATTTCTATTCAATTCCATGAAATATATTTTATAAAATTTTAGTTGAATAATAGGATGTAACTGTAAAACTGTGTGATTATACTCGCCATGCTATATCTTTAGACATGGAAAAAAAAGCTGTTTAAATAGAAACAGCAGGTGTCCAACTTCGGAAAGAAAAAATACCTACAGGTACTTGGGTGAGGTCAAAGGATAACCACAGTACAACCCCTAGTGGGCGTGCTCTAATATATTATAATTCTTATGTTTATACATAAGGAATTAACGAATGCAATAATTATCTATGCTGCCGCTAGATAATAAAGATGCTGACTTGCTGACGGCATTTTGTTTTTAACACCATGATATCCTATATATCCATTGTCAAATGAATACATAGAATATTGTCATTTTAAAAACAAAATGCTGTCAGCATCAAGCACGTACCCGCAAAGCTGGCTCATTGCGATTCTAAAGCCAACTATTACAAAAATGTAAACGACATTAACATAGAAGCAGTGAGAAATTAATATTAAGATCAAGATGGAAGTTCTTAAATTTATTAAATGTATTAGGAAAGGAACACAGCTGTGCTACTCTATAACGACATTATCTCAATTTATTTTTGAATTTATCAAAAAGATAAATGTCTTTCATTTATTGTTGATCAATAAATTTCTTTTTGAAAGTGATATGAAAGTGACTGCCTTAAAGATTTTGAGATAAGCAAAAATTTGATATCAGATTTTGTCATATACCTCTCCGTTAATATATTTACTGTTCATAATTATTATTCATTAGTTATAGTTTTCCTGGATAAAAATTGAATATAATAATATAACTCAGATTGAGTATGCAAGAATGCTATAAAATAACAATATTAAAAAGTTTTTAAGTAAAATAAATTATAAAAAGATTGATAAAAATAGAACATTTTGAATAGAAGAGTTAGATAAGAAGTGTCGTGGGGTAGATAAAATAACCTGACTTACCCCACCAACACATCACCCCCCTTGCAGCAGTAGGGACTTTTTTCTTCCCTTGTAGTGTGTTACAAGCATTGAATTTTCTCCCAACCAGCTGATTTTTAGTAACGTGACCATGTCAAAAGATATAGCGCGGCGAGTATAGTTAGTTTATATTTAAACAGGTACACCATTGCAAAATTTGACAAAATGTGAACTACAAGACATGTCTGTCAAAAACCATTTGTTCCCTAACTTGATTTTTATAATACTTTAGTATGAACTAAGAAAAAGAAGATTACAATTAAAGAAAAAAAAAAGAATCATAATTATTCTTGAACAAATGCTAAACTAAAATAAAATGAAAATGCAAAAAAGAAGATAAAGATCAACATGTTATGCGAAAGCGGTGCATGTTTAGAAAATAAAGAGCCATAGCAGGGCTACTGTTATGGTAAATTAAAAAAAGTATGAACTAAGAAGCTAGGAATTGCTAGGAGCAAAATGAATACATTATAAGGAATTTAGAGTCGCTGAAATAGTATGATTTTCCCACATTCGAATGAAATAAGGGATCAAAGTAGCTTAAAAAACATTGTTTAACCAATATCATTTCTATTATCTCTTATGTTCTTAGGTTCAATAAATATATCATGTATTCACTTTAATCTAAAATATGGGTTAAACTCATTTATGTAGTCAGTATATATATGTATGAAGTGCCCAGATGTAAAGGACAAGATATAATCCCATTTGAAGTTTTAATGTAACATTTTAAAATTCAATCTTATCACATTTAGGGTATTATCAAAAGGAATAAAAGAAATAAAACTTACCCTTTGCCAGAAATAATATTAAGTGTAGCTGGAAAAGCTTTATCATTAAAGGTATAAAAGACTAAATCGTCACTGTCATCCATATAAGGCAATTTCTTAAGGAAACCATAGTTTTCTCGGTCTTCCATTAACTCCCACCAAAACATATTTGCTTCATGTCTGAGGGAAGCAGTCACGTTCGTGTAACTGTTATCACCGCTTTTTCTATCCTTATCATCTAGAATATATTAGGATAAGTTAATTAAAAAACAATTCATTTTGGTGAATAATTTAGTTACATCTAAAATTATAATGTAGAGGATCTACAGTTCTAATGTAGATTCTTTAGTATTTTTCTTCAGCTTTGTATTGACAGAAATATTTTTGATCCCACCTGATATATAAAAACTACTAGTTAATTACTTAGTTATAACCCAGGACCTTCCAAAGTGCCAGTTAGATGATCTACCACAGTTAAACCAGGACCTTTCAATTACTAGTTAGATTCTGTACTACAGTTAATCCAGGACCTTTGAATTACCAGTTAGAAGATCTGATTGGATGCTAACACAGTTAATTTCACAATATAAATCATCATAATAAAGAAATATTTCTACTTACTACACTATCATTACATGTGACATAATGTTTAAGAAATATACTTACACATGAGGCTAGGGACAGTTTTAGCAGTTCCTTTGTTTTGTATTTTAATAAATTTAGGTAAAACATTCTTAAAAATAACATTAGTTTCATTCCATGATCCATTTAACATTTTATACAGATTGTACTGATCACTAGTGTTCATATAAACTTCATGGCTAAAAGCAACAGGGCCTGGGTGCTCAGGTGTCGGTGTCTTCATCAGTATAGACAACTCAAACTGAACACTTAACGAGTTATCTGAAAAATAAATTTTAAGTGTAAAAACAGGGCCTGGGTGCTTAGATGCTAGGGTCTTCATCAGTATAGACAACTCATACTAAACACCCAATGAGTTATTTGAAAAATAAATTCTCAGAGCACTGATTAGGTTAAACTATATTGCTCTATGACTCAATGTAAAATAATTGAAAATAAAACTTGTAAGTGATAGACACTTTTACATACTCAATTATTTAATTTAATCAATACTATTTATTTCTCAATATTCCTTTTTAACCATAGAAATACATACTAGAGGGGGCATTGTCTATCTCAATTCATTGAAAGGCCTGAAACATCATTTTGGGGCTCACAGGGGCTCTGTGTAACCTCATTAAAACCTTTAAGAGAGAGTTAAGGTTATAATAAATCAATTGTTTTCTTAACGTTCTTCTATGTAGGTTACTGTAATCTTGTGCTGATTATTTGATTATATTTTTAGGAAAGGTGGTCAGGTTACTTTTTCCATGTTTCAAAATTCAACCAATAAATTTAATTTTAAACATTATCTGTACAAATAATTGAAGTATACACAATATAATTGTGCGAGAGACAATGTGTCAACTATTCATGTTTTGCAAAACTCGGTAGTATCAAATGATATAAATTTAAGTATACGTCAGTAAACCCATTGTAAACAGACATATTCTGTTGCAATTTAAAGAAGTGAAAAAGACCTCTCAGTTTATTTTTTTTATTGATTTTTATTTGCTTTGATGCCTTAAGAACTGAGCTAAGCAGTGATGTAGTTAGGATCTTTTGGACCTAACAAACCAATTGGGCTAACAAAAAATTATTTTTAGCAAACTTTTTTTTATAAAAATTAATCTAAATTTTTACTCTTTTTTTCATTTAATTTCTCCTCTCTTTGGTACAGTTTCCCTTCCTGAAATAAACTTTGATGCAATAATTTTGTAAATAGTGCAATAAAAATGTCACTTTAAATTGTTTTATTCTGTAATAAAAATTAATAATTCTGCAATAATTTTATTTATTCATTTCACTTTAATTTGATTATACTTCTTTTTAATTTTAATTGTTTCCCCCACACACAATCTTACGATTTGTGGGATTTTTCATTGCTTTCTGTAATTGTTTTTTTAATTGTATTTTTGTATATTTGAAAAATAAAAGAATTATTAAAAAAAGAAATGTAAAAAAGTATTCAAGATGGCCTTAATTTTTAAACACTAAATTGGATTTTGACCCTAAATGTAATCAGTTCTTCCACTCACAGGACTTAATTTTTGTACTAAGTTTTGCTCGAATTGATTTAATTATTTGAACTGTACTTTGTTATTGGTAGGTGCTGAAACAAGATATTCAATTAATAATGTGAGTTCATACATTAGCTCATAATGATGCTTCCCTCTCCTAATATAGGAAATAGGGATGCAACAGGTAGAGTTGATTTTGGAACAACAATTACCCCAGTATTTTTATTTTGTAGGCTTCAAAAGCCTACATAGTAGAATAGTGATATCATAGAATAGCCTTTATCATAAACACACATACACATTGCAGAGGGAGAAGGGAACCACTTGTTAAAACCCTATTAAGTAGCCTACTCATTACGACTATAGTTGCAACGGTCAATGAAATAGAATAAAACTTACTCGATTTCACAAAATCAATGAGAGTTTGATTGTCAGGAGGTGAAATAGTCCAGATAGACGTAGAATGGTTTGATAGTTTGACGACTCCTACATCATCATATTCATAGCTAGACAAAAATGTTTGGGCAGTGGGGGAATTTTTATAAACTTCTAGAACTCGATCATTCCAATCGGAAGGTTTCAACCTAAAAGAAATAACAGTGAGTGGGGGTAAATAAATAAGGTATACAAAAATTATTCACACATAGAATGATTTTTACAAAATCGGGTAAGGGGTACCTCGGGTACCTTTCATTTATCACCACATCCAATTTATTACGCTCATTCTCACTGCTTTGAACTTGCTTCACGCATCCTCAGAACACAAGAATCAATAAATTTATAATGCATCATGTCTTCAAACTCATTTGACTTGTCTTAAGACAGTAAAAACATTTGTTTTATTAACAGCAGTCACCCATCCAGGCACTGACCTCATTCGATGCTACTTAACTTTTATGATGCAACACAAACCATAGATATACTGGCCATATTGAAACGAAACTTAGTATTCTTATTTATTACCTTGTAATAAATAATACTAATAATAATTAAAAATTTGCAATGTAACCCGTTCTCAGTTCAGAAGATACTTCAGTCAAATAAGTAGTTTTGTTTCCATTAAAGCTATACTAACTTGTATATGGAGTTATCCTGAGCAGTATATCTATAAATATGTTGATAAGCTCCCAATCTAACAGTAGCAGTGACTTCCTGAGGTGGGTTCGGTTTACCCACAGTGTTACCCAGAGCAAATAAAACGAGAGGGAACCAAATCACAGCAATGATACCAACAAGACAACCCCCTCCGACAATGTATTTGTGAACAGAAGACTTCTTTTCCCCTCGGGTTTGAGGATATTCTTCTTCAGCTCTTCTTTGGCACTAAAACATTTTTTAAAAATCTAAAATAGTTAGCAAACAGACAGATAGTTTGGCCTACAAGGGGTTTTAAATGATCATGTTAGGATAGATCTCTTTGTCTGTGAGCATGTCATGTCAATTAGGGTTATTGTTGCACCAATCTGAGTATTTAATGTTTATTGATGTTCCCATATTAAGGAAACTTACAATAAATTAAAATATATTAAGATAAGGTATTCAGATATTAAGATACTTAATATCTGAATACCTTATCTTAATATTCTTATTAAAAACAAAAAAAATTGTTTTATAAAACAATTTTAAAAACAAAATAAAAAAATTTTCTCTATAAAAAATATTTGTAAACCACGAGTTGGGCGCTTTTTTTAAATTAAAAAAGAATAGAGTAAGGTTTTATAGCCTTACTATAAACTTAGGATTGAAAGATTACAAAAACAAAAGAATTGCAAAAGTAAACCTGATTAAAAACCAGGTTCAAAAACCGTGATTAAAACAAAATCACTGTTTTTCTATTGCATAACACCAATCTTGAAGACCATCTATGGATCTTTCATGTGTGTTTGTGTGTGTGGGCTTTGTGAGTGACAATGAATGTTACCAATTAATTATAAACAAACAATTAAAACTGTTATTACCTTTAATTGGAATATATGGGCAAATATATCTTCCATTTTAAGCCAGTCAGACAAAGTCATGGAAGTATCAGTCCATATCCAATCCATCAAAGCTCTCAACTCAAACACAAAAGGAACAGTCATGAACCTGCATAATAAATAAATATCTGCTTGACATAACATGCATATGAAAATAAATACAAGTCAAATTGGAATATCATATTGTAAATATTTGCTTACAGATGTAAATGAAGTACCCTTATATCATTTGATACTACCAAGTTTTGCAAAACATGAATAGTTGACAAAATATAATTGTGCGAGCGACACCTAGGAAATGTAACAAGCAAAATGCAATGCTACATCTGGGAACTGTTCCATCATTCGACATTCGTCATCATTAATGACTCGACATAATGCCATGTCCCACTCTGTTTCGTTACGTCTCATCAAGGTGCCGACAGAGCCTAAACTCACTCTGACCTTAAGTTAATTCCGAAGAATATAATGTTAAGTATTTACCAGAGACGAGTGGTGCTCTCTTACCGTTATCATGCATGGCAGGCTCTGTTGGGGCCCAGATGAGTTAGGCGTAAACAGAGCTTAAGAGTGGTTTATACAATATCTTTATACAGTTTACAGTTTTATCTACTGCATTTAACTTGTGTACTTCTGTTTTTACATTAAACAGGAGCCATACAAAAATTCATGAAATCTCACCAAAAACTAAATGTGTGGTACAAAACTTCCCCGCCAAGTCTTTCGTCGTAACTTTTCTGTCCCACCAAGTAATGTAAGTTTTGGTTGGAGTCGTTCATTGGGTGTTTCAAAGTGAATTTGATAGGTTAGCAATACTAAGGGGCATTATTTAAATTGAGAGGCAATCATCAGCTTCTTCTTCTTGTCGGCATCCCAGAAAAGTGATTCAACTTTTGAGGCAGTGTTTGCAAGGATATAAAGGGTGTAGTTTTTTACTATACCGTACCCTTATTGTTTTTCATTCATTCATTTCCTTTTTATACTCCTGGATCTATAAAGGTAACAACTACTGCTGCAAATATGACAACTACTAAAATCTGTTAATAGAGATATGTTTAATCTCCATGAACACCTAAATTTTTTGATATCTCAAAACATAGCAAAAGAAAATAAACAACTCGTTCACTTCTTGACCGCTTAGGAGAAGAAGCTGATGATTGCCTCTCAATTTAAATAATGGCCCTTAGAATTGCTAACCTAGCAAGTTCACTTTGAAAGACCCAATGACTGTCTCCAACCAAAACGGACATAACTTAGTGGGACAGAAAAATTGATTTCCCCACTTTTCTGACCAAAGACTTGGCAGAGAGTTTTTTACCACGCAAGTGGTTTTTGGTGAGACACTTTAGTAAGTATGAGGTATATTTGGTTTTCGTTTTAAATTTTATTGTATTTTTTTTATTCAAAATAATCATTTATTATTTTGTGAAATAAAAAAGCTGTAATAATTCTAATAATTATATATTTCTTATAATAATAAGAACATAAAGTTGTAAACTAACTAATAAAGTAGTAGAGCTGTAATAAATAATTCTGTATTAATATTTCTTATGTTTTTAATTGTTATTAATTGTTTTTTAATTTTAAATAAATAAATAATATTTATTATTTTATAATAAATATAATTTAACAGTGTCAATTTATTTTGATTAATAGATTTTTTTTCTTTTTTTTTTTGTTGATTGTAATTTTAGTTTTTGTTTTAAATTTTATTGTGATATTTGTTTATTGAAATATTTGTTTTTATGTTGTACAGTATACTTGTTTTGTGAAATAAAGATCTTTGGAAAAAATACAATGTTCTCCTATGTCATAGAAGTAATACAACTCTCTCTTTTAACTTTTGTTAAGATAATCTAGCAGCAGTCATAATACTTAAAAATTTATTTAAACTATTACTATAAAATAAACTAAACTAAAAAATTAAGAAATAATAACTTACACTTTGAATAAGAACATGTTTATGTAGTTGTAACTTTTACATAGAAAATTGCCCAGTATCCTTGTAGGGTATCCACTTCTTATCTGATAGGCTGACAGAAGTAAATATAAACATTTCACTAAATACCATATTTGAGGAGGTGGATTTGTATTAAATGACCTGAAAGGTTTTAATTTTACAAAAGAATGAAAGAACATAGCTATGTTTCATGGATATAATATAACTCAAGGAGATTTATAACTTTAGGAATTAATATATCCTAGGAAATAAAATAGCTCAAGGAGATGATATAACCCTAGAGATAAATAACTCTAGAAGATTATATAACTTTAGGAGATTATATAATCCTAGGAAATAAAATAACTCAAGGAGATGATATAACCCTAGGAGATAAAATAACTCTAGAAGATTATATAACTTTAGGAGATTATATAATCCTAGAAAATAAAATAACCCAAGGAGATGATATAACCCTAGGAGATAAAATAACTCTAGAAGATTATATAATTTAAGGAGATTATATAATCCTAGGAAATAAAATAACCCAAGGAGATGATATAACCCTAGGAGATAAAATAACTCTAGAAGATTATATAACTTTAGAAGATTATATTATAATCCTAGGAAATAAAATAACCCAAGGAGATGATATAACCCTGGGAGATGATATAACTTTAGGAGATGATATAACACTAGGAGATAATATATGACCCTGGGAGATGATTTAGGAGATAATGACATTGCAAATAAGTAAACTCAATATGTGGCTGTCCTTGTTCATTGTTGAGCATAATTAAAATCTCATATCAAATTTTACAGGTAACTACATAATCGGGAGATATATACTGCCACATTTACTTTTTATTGCGCATAAAGAATACAATTTCAAAATCATAATAATTTTGCGAATTCCTACACCTATGACTAATAAAAGTTGTATGCTAATTAAACTTGACAACATACTTACCCTCATACAGGTCTAACAACCTAACAAACATTTACTTTAAGTTTTTTTGGGATAAACAGCTTGATAGAATACAAATAAAGAAAAAGTCTTAGATAAAAATATATCCTATTAAACACTATTATAGTATAAAACATGGTTGTAATCAGTTGACAGCATAGGGAAATAATGGTAGGAAGCCAATGAGGTTACTCATTGGCCTGGATGTAAAAGCACACCCACAATTTCATTCTCATTGGTTCCTTAACTCTATTTGTTAAAACTGTCAACTGATTATAACCGTGTGTTATATTATAAAAGAAAAAATCCAAACTAAAATTTTAGAGCTAGAAAAATATGTTTTAGTTTAATGTTTCCATTCATTAACTATTTATCAACTAAATTTAATTCGATAATTATATATCTGAATAAAAGACAGCAATAGATTAACAAAAAATGATAAAAAAAATAGACTTTTACTTGTCTGTAACAGCTGGTAGAACAAAAAACATCCAAATATGAATTCCAATAACCAGTATAAACTGAAATATAACTTTTCCCAATATGAATTTCCTCAGATATAATGTCCTGTCTATAATAATAAGTCCAAACTGGAGTATAAGCATGACTAGGAATGCAACAGGTACTTTATTCTCTTCAAAATACTCAGCAACGCCCGTGTCTGACTGATTTGACTGAAACATATTAATAACTTATATGAGTAGGTTCAATGAATAAATAATATATTTAAATAATAGCAGGGATACATTACATAAAATATAGAAGATAAGATATCAGACAAGTAAAATTGTCAAAAAAATTAATAAATAAATTATTCTACTCTAAATCAGCTAAAACAAAAAAATACTAATATTATTAAACAAATTAGCTGAATACTGCAAAAAATCTAAATATAAAATAGAGAGTTATAGCCAGCTTTTTTTTCTTATTTAAAAATATATAATATAATTAAATTTAATAAGGGATAATTAAGGGTAATATAATTACCCCCAACTTCATAGTAGTAGACCCAGTAAGTAGTTCCAGTCAACTGTCAAACCAGGTAAGCAGTAGACCCACTAAAGTAGTTCCACCCAGTAAAGTAGTAGTAGACCAGTAAAGTAGTTCCAGGTCATGTAGTAGACCCAGTAAAGTAGTTCCAGGTCATGTAGTAGACCCAGTAAAGTAGTTCAAGTAGTAGACCCAGTAAAGTAGTTCCAGGTCAAGCAGTAGATCCAGTAAAGTAGTTCCAGGTCATGTAGTAGACCCAGTAAAGTAGTTACAGGTCAAGTAGTAGACCAAGTAAAGTAGTTCCAGGTCAAGTAGTAGACCCAGTAAAGTAGTTACAGGTATAGTAATAGGACAAATACAAAATATAACTCACTCCGAATGAAGAGAATCCAAAAATGACAACTAAGAAATTAGTAAAATCACAGAAGAACATGTAAGCATAAACATCAGCTGTTACTCTCAGACTTGGATTAAGTAACTGTTGAAAGAACTTTTTAAACGGCCTAGTTAACTTCTCCATCACCCTAAAAACAAAATTAATTTACAATGATAAATTAAAAGTGAATATTTGAGGAATAATTTGAGGATCTATGACAAATCTAAGTCACTTTAACCAAATATTCAACTCATGCCGACACACAAAGCTAAAGATACAACTTCTGACTTGAGATTCCAGTGATGTAACAGTTACATGTGAGCCTGCCACCTAGACAGTCTTTGTTTATCCAGATCAGGGCCTCTAGTATTGGCCACTACTTTAAAACTATACCTAAAAGAAATTAAATTAAATAATGTATTATAATGTATCTTTTTAATGCTGAAAACCTAACTCTTTAATATGTGGAGCTGTAAATATCAGCCACTAAACAGCCGCTTATTGTAATTTGTTAAAATAAATAAAAATTAAATTAAATTAAATTACATGTAAGGAATGATATCATGAGCAAAGAACTCAGAAGACTGGTTAGACGTTTGTTTTTCTGACGATGGAGTCTCAGCGGGAAGATCTACAACCTTGCCACAGCCCTCCTCAGCCTTCCTTACGTCGCCACTTACTTTCTCAAGAGAATTATTTTTCTCTCTTTCAATCAACCTCTCTTTAGAAGCAGCTGCACTCTCGTTAATATTGACTTGTTTATTAACCATACTTGCATATGATGATTTCCACAGACCTAACGATTTTAACATTGATCTGTAAACAAGTAACACAGTCTTAAACAAGGTTTATATATTAGTATATGAGAAAAAAAGGGTGAAGGGCATCTCAGAACTTTTCCTCACCATAACTGATTTGCTACACTCATCTGAGGATGAGTGTACACTGTGTACAAGTGTACACTCATCTGAGGATGAGTGTACACTGTGTACAAGTGTACACTCACTGAGGATGAGTGTACACTATGTACAAGTGTACACTCATCTGAGGATGAGTGTACACTTGTACACAGTCTACACTTTAGACTTGCTTTGCTTGTCCTCAAGTATAAAATAACCACAACATTTATACTGCTAAGTGTAATAGATAGATAGATAGAATAGATTTGATATATTCCCAGCGGTCACCAATCCAAGCACTGACCTTGATCGATGCTGCTAAATTTTATAATCCAACAAAAACTGTAGATATACTTGTCATATTGTAACGAAACTTAGTACTTATTTATTACGTAAGGGGAAACATTTGTACTAAATTTCAACTCAATTAAATCATTTTTCATTTTTTTAAACCTATACAAGTCATTCAATAAAAATTTAACTAATACTGATAATTATCCTATACACGAACATGTGTGCTAAATTTTGTAAAGATCAAAGCATTTTTTTCAAGCCATTATGCAGGTAAACGAAGTCATAAAAAATTATTTTCCAGATAACACAAGAAGACCTAAAGAATGATTTTAGCACTAAGTTTTAACTCTCTGGGAGCTCCGATGATGACAGATAAACACACACACTCACTCTCACATATGGACTAAAACAACTCTGTGAAAACCACTCAGGTGTTAAGAACGCCTGAAACAGATAATTGAGGTAAAATCTGCCTAAAGTAAATATTCAATTATTTAAATGTAGCAGTACCTATATACAAGTTCATTTCTATAGTTATTTAATAACTTTTTTTTAATGCTAACTGAAATAATCTTATCACCGAAAAAATAATGTCAATAAAAAACTTTTAAAACATTGGCTTCTTGAAAGCTATTACTTAAATATTTAATTCATTTAAGTTTTTAAATATTGTTTAGTTAATTTATTGGTAATTAGTTAAATATTGTTATCCTACTATTTATTTCATTGTTAGAGTTATTATTATATTACGATTATGCCTTCTAATCTTTTAATTTTCTTTTATAATGTTTTTAGCATGTATTTTAATTTATTTACTTATTTATTTTTTTTTCCTCAATTTTTAAGTTATTTTCTTGAAATGTTTGTTATATTATTGATATTGTAAAGTTGGCTTATACTATTGTAAGGTTTCACCTTGTTGTGTAATGCTGTTAAAACAATTTTGAAATAAAGATTATTATTATTAAAAAAAAATAATCTCAGAGTTTGATTTTTACAGCAAACACAATACCTTTTCTATATCCCTACAGTATAAATGAGAGAAAGTAAAAACCATTTGACACTCCCCCCCTCCTTTGATGATTGAAATGTTTTTAACAAACAAATGTGACATTTTTCAAGTGTCTCACCAATTATGAGTTATTGCTTATAAGAAAAATTGCTTCAAATACGTACATTTAAATGATGTTTCAAAACTGGCAGAAAAAGCAAAAAAATAAACAACTCTAATTTAGAAAGTGTAATAAATGTTTTGTTCTACCTCGGTGAAAATAAATCATTTTTACTTTTAGCAAGAAAAAAATTAATATTTTTGAGGAAATTATAAATAAAAATTTCCATATTTGAAGCTTTCAATGCATAAAATATATTAGTGCTCTTGTGTAGTTATTTTTCCCCATGTTGTATAACTAATAAAATTTGAGTTGCATAATTAATCAATTGACACTCTGTATAATTAAGATAGTTTAAAATTGATATAATGTCAAGGAAAGTTTTTGACAGAACAGTTAATTTTTGATGTATTAGAAGATGTTAGAGATAAAGATAATATAACCCGATACGGCAAGATAACCAGCTTCCCTCTTCTTCTACCTTTTACATACTACTAGCGCTGGTCTCCCAAAATAGAGGAAAAAATGGAAACACATGACTCTCCCTACCGCCTTTTTACAAACCTCTACTCAATCTTTTATAAATTGGCACATTTTCGAGCTCTATTGGAACAAATTGAAACGGCACAGTGTAGCATAATTTATTTTTTACTTTCTATTATAATAAAATATGAGCCAAAGGAAAAATATTACAAAACAGAGTTAAAAAACTCGGCCCTCTGTGACTCATTATTTTTATATACATTTTGAAATGTATACATATGTAACCCACTGATTAGTTTTAACTATCCTATATTATATATTGTTAGCTATGTAGTTGTGTGTTATGTTTTTTATTTAATTATTTGTGTATTATTTGACTTGTTTTATACTTATTTATTAAGTCACTTAACTAATAAAGAATAATAATAATAATAATATATTACTCTATGATGTAACCCAAGTTGCAAAAGCATGTACTTATGCCTCAATAAATTTAACAAGAAAAATTAAAAGGAATTTCTAAGAAATCACCAAAAGGAAAAACTAAAAGAAACTTTTTTCAATCAAACATACCCAAAAGGTTATAAAATAAACAAATTGTCATGACAAATTTCTAATAATCAAGTAAACCGAGCTGATTGTACTCGAGCTTTTCCAGAAATAAATGAGTCTAAGTGATTATAACCAATAAGCTTTTTAATTTCTCTGCTACCTTGGGGTACAGACGCTGCTAAGGAATAACTGAATCCCTTAAGCTGGACCCCCCTGGTTAGTCATATGCTACAACTACAGAGAGTATTTTTTGTAATAAATGTCACCCATCCCAGTTATTTATTTTCTGCACTTGCAACTAGTTTAGATAAAAACTATTTTTTTAGGATATTAAAATATTAGTTTAGGATATAATAAATTATAAGAAACAAGCTGCCGTTTAGCTTAATATTATAGGAGCCAGTGATAAGAGCATAAAATTTTGCCATTTAAGCTAGAGTGTTTATAAAAAGGCACATTCATTTAATTAAGAATCTCAAAAACTGTGCTTGTCCTTAAAATATCAAGATTACCTAAAGCTTAAAGTGGCAACATAGGTCTTGCTATGGTGGACCTCAGAATTATTATGTAACTTGATTTCAAGGGTGTGACAATTTAAGGTAATTTTACCTCAAGTTATTATTTCTTAGAAAATTACGACGTAAGCAGCCATTCAATCATGTAATACAAAAACTATGTTTATTTGTTTACGAAGATAGAAACTGCTGCTACTTGGCTCTGCTTTTTGAACTTTAATATCTCATCTGTACCAGCCACAGATGTGGTTCAGGTAGACCTAGAAATAATTTTTAGTAAAAAATATACATATTGTTTTAATTTAACATGGCTGCCATTTTTAGATGCTATGCTGGATTTCTCCCAAAATGTAATAACTTTTTGCTCCCACAGGGCTTGATTTTGTACCAAGTTTCATTTAGTTTAGTTGAGTTGTTTGGTCTGCACCATGTTCACAAGAAAAATGCACATACATTAACACCATTAACATTTTCAATTATTGGGATCTATGGGTTTGGCATTGGATTTTTTCTTATTGCAATGATTCCTCCTCCTACTATAGGAGATAGTTAAGCAACACTAATTTTACTTCTAGTAAAGAAATCATACCTGTGAAAGAATACAACCAAAAGAAGAATCAGATCATAGTAAGCATAGGTACCAGGCTGCCTCTGTATTCCGATAATCTTGGGAGGATAGAATGGACTACTCATGGATCGCAAGTTCCAAAGTGTAGTGGAGATTTTCTCAAATTGGAACATACATTTTATTACAACAACAACCTGTAAAAAAGTATTTCAATAATTTTTATAAAGTATTATAAAAATATCAGACATTTTAGAAAATCTGACAATTATGAAAAATCGGGTATGGGGTACCTTGGAACTTTTTCCTCGCTACATCGGATTCACTATGCTCATCCTACCTGCTTCGGACACAAATCGCACATCCTCAGAAATACAGTTCACCAAATTTATACAGCAACGTGCCTTCGGACTCGCATCGCTTGTCCTCAAATAATATATACATCTGTTTTATTCTCAGCGGTCACCCTAAACACACTTGATACTGCTTAATTTTTATGATCCAACAAAAATAATGGATATACTTGTCGTATTGAAACAAAACTTAGTGTACTTATTTATTAGGTAATAATATACACTTGTACCAATTTTTAATTCAATTAAACCATTTTCTAATTTTTTACATTTTTTTAAAAAACGTACACAAAGCATTCAATAAAAATTGAACTAATGCTGATAATGAAATGAAATTTGGCACATATGTTAGTCTTACATAGTCACATGCGTGCCAAATCTCAATCCGATCGCATCATTTTTCCGTGTTTCATGATTTTTCAAAATTTTTGCTAAGTCATTATTGCAAGTTAATGAAGTCATAAAAACTATTTTCCAAATAACACAACTACAGTGGTGGACTGATTTTTGTACAAAATTTCAACTCTCTAGCATAAATACACTTGGCGCTATGATGATAACAGACACACACACATACAGACAGACAACTGGCCTGGAACGGATAATTCCAGTTTCGTCCTGGTTCCAGATTTTTTTGCAAATACAATACTTTTCCTATATACATACGGTATAAATGAGGGAAAAGTAGAAATTGATAGTTCCCCTTATTTTTTAAACTAGATAGAGACAACTGTTCAGACTAAATGAAACTGTCAGTAAAACAAACGACTATATACAATTAAAATATAATACAAACCTCAGTATAAGCAATAATTGTAACCCAAAAGTTTTTGGAAGGTCTTGGAATAGTTAATGTTCCCCAGAAGAATACCATTAGAGGTAAAGGAAGAGACAGTATAGTTGGAGACTTGATCTGATGAATGAATATAGTGAAATAACAGACCAGTTCCGAGTGAGATATAATAGCATTCCAGATGGCAAGAAGTAATCTAATAATCGGAGGCTGATCAGCCGCTGAGAGTTCATGATCATCGTCCAAATCATCCACCCTTATAGGACTGAAACAATCATTACATTTGTAAGCTATACATTTAAGACGCTAATGAGATTAAGTTTTTATTACAACAGCAACCTGTAAAAATTATTATAATTTCACCCTGAGACATAAGAGGATTCATTCTTTAATTTGAAGGCTGATTTATAAATAGAGCACTGTCATGTGTTAATGTTGCTAAGTGCTGCACTACTATGAAAAATGTGATAATAAGCAATACTTTTTATGCAGAATTTCACGTTCCGAACTGTGCATTCTTAAGAACAGTAGTAAAAGATAATTCACAATCAACATTACGTAGGTCTATAAATTGTTTCCTAAAAATTTAAACTTGAAACTAATTAAATTAAATCTTTTTATCAATGGGACCCAGTGGCTCAATGCATAAGCAAGATGACCATTAGGCAGTAATAGGAGGTATTCGGATAAGTGAGTTATGGTAACGAAACAATAGGTTGGAGACTAGTCTGTCAGGATAATTGTTTTCTTTAAATAATCTTTAATTTTGATGGTGGCTTCAACTGTAAATTGTGGATCCCTTAAGGTCAAAACTCTGTGGATAAGGTTTTAGGCACAATTTATTTGTAATTTCATTTTAAATTTATTTACTTAGTTAGACACGTGAAAATACTTCAAAAAACATAAAAATTATTAATAATTTTCAAACTTTTTCAATTTTGTCATTTTTATGAACTGAAGAAGCTCAGGATACCTAGGCGAAAGTTCTTCGTTATTTATTTTCAATAAATTTCAAAAAAAGAACTGAAGTCTTCATTAATTTAATTCATATTTTGATTATTTCGACCAGAAAATCATAGATATGATATCTATGATGAAAGAAAAACCTTCATTTCTTTTGAAGAATTACTATAAAACAAAAACAATTGAGTTAATCAAAATAATTTACCTATTTTGCAATAAAAATATTTATAAAAAATTAATCAATTATACAAATATTAAAAAATACAGAACTAAAACAAAGCAAAAAAGCAATGCATACTAAAAAATGCAGTGTTAGCCATTGATTATATTGATAGTCAGACTTATAGGGTAAAATATAGCACGAAAGGACAGCATTAATTAAGATTAGAAAAATACATCAATTTCATAATTCACAGTGATGATGACGTGACAAAGCATCACAAAATTTGTGTAACCCTAATTATAGAATTTTATATTTAGTAAATTGAAACTGTAAGGGAAGTACTGAATTTATTAATTCTGTGGACTTTTCCTCACCTTATCTGATACTCCTATCAAGGTACCTGACCCATCCTTAAGTGATATCACTTAATTTATATAGTGATTAAATCATTAGTTGTTTTGACAGAGATTTTGTGGAATATATTAAATATGGTTAAAATTTAACACAATTGAGTTTAAATAAATATTTAATTGTCAAACCACAATACATAAAAGAAGAAAACTGACCGGTTTCAACTATTAACTAATCATCGTCAGAGTACATTTATAAATTGAGTTGCTTAAATTTAAGGAGAAGGTCTAAGATGTGTGTGGGGGTGGGGTTAGATGAGTGGTGGGAGAGGGTTAATTTCAGATGGTAACCATTGTATTAGTTATAAGTATCTTATAAGTCTACTCCTTCTCTCTAGTTTTATTATTAGAGTTTGTTTTTGAACTTTAAGTATGTTATACCTGATGGTTCCCTAGAATCCAGATCCGAAATTAACCCTCTCCCACCACTCATCCAACCCCACCCCCACACACATCTTAGACCTTCTTCTTCAATTTAAGCAACTCAGTTTATAAATGTACTCTGACGATGACTAATTAATAGTCGAAAACCGGTCAGTTTTCTTTTTTTTATGTATTGTGGTTTGGCAATTAAATATTTATTTAAACTCAATTCTGTTAAATTTTAACCATGTTTTATACAGTGGTATTCCTTCGGACTCGCTTTGCAGGTCCTTAGACAGTAAAAACATGATTTTACTCTCAACAGTCAACTATCCATGTACTGACCTCACATGATGTTGCTAAACACTAGTGATCCGACAAAAACTGTGGATATAACTGTATCGAAATGATACTTTGTGTATTTTTATATAACATTAATGGATTGATTTTTTAACAATTTAAAAAAAAGGTACAAATGCCATTTGATAAAACTACTTTAATACTAACTATGCTAAAATGCTAACTTTATGAAGCATTAAACACTTTCCAGATTTCAAATTTATTCATTTATTTATTAATACAAAAACGGGCAAAATTATTTTTAAAATTCTATTTTTAGTCATTCTAAAAATCACCTTTAAAAAATAATTTCTCAGATAGTAAAACTATACCTAAACATTGATTTTTGTACTAAGTTTCAACTCACTAGCAAATAGACACTAAGAACTACAATAATATCAAACACACACATACATACAGACAACTTAGTAAGAACCACACAGTAAGTCTTAAAAACACATAAAACAGATAATTCAGGTAAAATCTAGGTCTTTGATTTTTAAACTCAATACTCTTCCTATAGAAATAAGGAAAAGTAAAAATGAAATTAATTAATAATATTAATAAAAAATTAATACAATTTTGTACAATTAATTGTACCTACAATTTGATTTTTGTAGTAAATTTCAACTCTCTAAAATAAATCCACTGGGAGCTACGATGAAAACAGACTCACACATACAAGACCATTTTATATTTGTAATAAACAATTATTGGCACTCAATCATAGTAAAACTTGGCAATTAAATCATAGAGTTAATTTCCATTGCTATCATAAATTTCAACTCTACTAAATTATAAACCATAAATATTACAGATGAGGTAAGGTTGAAGTTGCTCTAACTCATAGGCAATTAGTATACAACATTCAATTATTGTTTCTATTAATAAAAAAGTTTGTCTAATTTAAGTTTTATAATTTATATTTTAATACTCTTTGCAAAAAATGATAAATGACTATGTATTGTTTAAATAAATAAAGAAAACAAGATTATAATTCATACATTAAGAACCTAACTAGGGAGGCCTTGTCTTTACTTTTACACCCAGTTTGACTATTCATATAATCAAAGTTGCCAAAATATAAATTTGCATTGTATTTTAATCATGCAAATTGAAGCAAATAGCATACTAAAAATTACATATTCATACCAGAAGATAAAAAATAAGTTTATAAAGAAAGAAAAGACTTAAGTGCATCGTTACCTGTAAACAAAGCCCAAGATGTTTCTCACAGAATCCATATAAAAGAATAAATAACCCACAAATGTCCTTTTACAACTCCTTTTTTATTATCTTCGTCCAGTCCTAGTTCCTTTATAGATAATAATTTTTATAACTTCTTAGTCGAGCTCTAGTTCCTTTATAGATAATTATTATTGTAACTTCTTAGGTCGAGCTCTAGTTCTTTATAGATAAATATTATTTAACTTCTTAGTCGAGCTGAAGTTCCTTTATAGATAAATATTATTTTAACTTCTTAGTCGAGCTCTAGTTCCTTATAGATAATATTATTTTAACTTCTTAGTCGAGCTCTAGTTCCTTTATAGATAAATATTATTTTAACTTCTTAGTCGAGCTCTAGTTCCTTTATAGATATTTATTTATTTTAACTTCTTAGTCGAGCTCTAGTTCCTTCTAAAAATATATCTCATTTTATCTTCTTGATTAAGCTCTAGATCCCTTTTAGATAATTATTATTTTAACTTCTTAGTCGAGCTCTAGTTCCTTTATACATAAATATAATTTTAACTTCTTAGTCGAGCTCTAGTTCCTTTATACATAAATATAATTTTAACTTCTTAGTCGAGCTCTAGTTCCTTTATAGATAAATATTATTTTAACTTCTTAGTCGAGCTCTAGTTCCTTTATAGATAATTATTATTTTAACTTCTTAGTCGAGCTCTAGTTCCTTTATAGATAATTATTTTTTTTAACTTCTTAGTCGAGCTCTAGTTCCTTTATAGATATTTTTATTTTAACTCTTAGTCGAGCTCTAGTTCCATATACATAAATATAATTTTAACTTCTTAGTCGAGCTCTAGTTCCTTTATACATAAATATAATTTTAACCTCTTAGTCGAGCTCAAGTTCCTTTATAGATAAATATTATTTTAACTTCTTAGTCGAGCTCTAGTTCCTTTATAGATAATTATTATTTTAACTTCTTAGTCGAGCTCTAGTTCTTTAATAAATAATTCTTATTTTATTACTGTCTTGTTGGATTAACCCCCAAAATCGAACTCCTTCTCATAGGGAGGGAAACAAATTAAATATAAAATGACAGAATATAAAATGACAGCTTTGTTCGTCAACATTTAGCTTAAATATTAAAAGACTACTTTCAAGAACTTTTTAAACATTTTAAAATTTAAATTAACCAATTACATGGGTAGTAGTCAACATTTTTAAATAGTACTTAAAGTATTAACAAAATTAAAAGACCCTTTAAAATTTTGCAAAATTAAATTATTTTTCATAGTAGGTTATTGCATATTAATAGTAAAAAACAGGTACAAATAATTGTTTAATAATTGAAATCAGTGACTCAGCAATAATAGAAAATTGTTAATTCACCGCCAGAATAGTTCATAAATATAAATATTATAAAAATAAATACAAAAAAAGGCAAAGAATTATTTATTAGCAATAAATTGATCATAATAAATTGACCAGCATAGTTGACGAGAAGAAAAAAAACAATTAAGCAGAAATAGTATTTAACTATTGTATAAAGTTTATTAGACATCGAGACAGAAAAACACAGAACATCACAGGCTTAAATTTGATTAACATTTTACCTAAAATAAGAATCGATAACATTTTCAAGACTGGGAGCCTCGACAGTGATGACAACTTGGGAGTTTCCACCTGCAGGCCTTGATAAGAAAATCAAAACTAAATATATACTATCTACAATTACTAACAACAAGTAAGTTTTAAATAAATTAGGTAGTAATAAAAGAAAGTAAGAAAGTAGAAAATCAAAAAAGTACTAATCAAGATGAAAGGAAAACAAATCAAGTATTAATCAAATAAATTAAAAAAAAAAAGTAAAAAAATGTAGTTATTAAATAAGTAGGAAATAAATTGAGTAATTTTGAAGTAAAGTAAAGAAGTAGGAAATAAAAAATGTAGTTATTAAATAAGTAGGAAATAAATTGAGTAATTTTGAAGTAAAGTAAAGAGTAGGAAATAAAAAATGTAGTTATTAAATAAGTAGGAAATAAATTGAGTAATTTTGAAGTAAAGTAAAGAAGTAGGAAATAAAAAATGTAGTTATCAAATAAGTAGGAAATAAATTGAGTCATTTTGAAGTAAAGTAAAGAAATAGGAAATAAAAATGTAGTTATCAAATAAGAAGGAAATAATTGAGTAATTTTGAAGTAAAGTAAAGAAATAGGAAATAAAAAATGTAGTTATCAAATAAGAAGGAAATAAATTGAGTAATTTTGAAGTAAAGTAAAGAAGTAGGAAATAAAAAATGTAGTTATCAAATAAGTAGGAAATAAATTGAGTCATTTTGAAGTAAAGTAAAGAAGTAGGAAATAAAAAATGTAGTTATCAAATAAGTAGGAAATAAATTAAGAAGTTATGAAATAAAGTAAAAAGTAGGAAATGAGAAAGTAGTTATTGAAACAAGAAGGAAATACAATAATTAGTTACGAAAAGTAAAAGGTAGGCAATAAAAAATGCAGTTATCAAAAAAGTAGGAAATAAATTAAGAAGTTATGTAATAAAGTAAAAAATAGGAAAAAATGTAGTTAACGAATCAAGTAATAAGAAAATTAAGAAAATAATTTAAGTAGTTATGAAATTAAGTAAGAAGTAGGAAATAAAAAAATAGTAGGAAATAAATTAAGTAGTAATGAAATGGAGTAAAAAGTAGGAAATAAAAAATGTAGTTATGAACAAAGTAGGTAATACATTAGGTAAGTATGAAATAAATTAAGTACGGGTGAAATAAAGTAAAAAGTAGGAAATAAGAAATTATATATAAAAATAAGTATTTATATTTTAGGTATTTGTATTTATTACAACATGTAGGAAACAAATTACGGAGTTATGAAATGAGGTAAAAAAGAAGGAAATCAAAAATTAATCTGTTTCATTAAAAAGATTAAAAATTTATAAAGAATTTAATTATGTTGCTAAAAACTGATAAATAATTGTAAATTAATAATAATAATACAATTATTTATAATTATAATTGTAATTGTATTTATCATAAACACTATGATATTATATTTCAAATGCAAAAGAATGATTAGTTGTGCACGAGGTGTGTTCAAAAAGTATCGTGAATTTTGAATTTTTTCGCAGGTTACATATGTTCGAATTTCGATCTTCTTGTGTCTTTATGTTGGTACTCATGTCTCTCACATATGCCAAAATGGGCCATTTTAAATGTTTACTTAATTGCTTTGCTTGCATGTGTTTTGGATTCGATTTTTACCTATTCAAAAATGGATCCAAGAACCTGTATCAAATTTGGTGTGAAAAATTAAATTAAGTGCGTGGATGCATTTCAAATGTTGAGTGTGGCATAAGGAGAAGCTACCTTGGACCAAAGCAAAGTTTATCAGAGGTACAAAATGTTCTCAGAAGACCGAGATGTGAACGATGAAGAGATAACCAGACGGCTGAAGCCCGAACCAAAGTGAAAGTTTTCTGACAGTTTTCTTCGATTGCAGGGGCATGATGCATCATGAGTTCTTGCCACAGGGTAGAACGTTTAATAAGGAATATTACCTGCAAGTTATGCGCAATAATAACGCCCCTGCTCACACATTGTTACTTGTGCGTGACTTTTTGACCAAAAACATCACACTAGTGATGCCGCAGCCACCGTATTCCCCAGATCTGGCCCCCTGTGACTTTTTCTTGTTCCCTAAACTGAAGAGGCCCATGAAAGGACGACGTTAAGCTACGCTTGACGAGATAAAGACGGCATTAAAGGAGAAGCTGAACAAGATAAAAAAAGATTTTTTGAAGTGCTTCGAAGATTGGAAAAATCGTTGGCACAAGTGGATAATATCTCATGGGGATTACTTTGAAGGGGGAAAAATAGGTATTCATGAATAAATAAATCATTTTTGAAAAAGCAGAAAATTTGCGATTCTTTTTGAACACACCTCGTAAGTTGTTTAGAGAAAAGTTAAAATTTGTTACTTCAATTACTTAATGACATAATAATTTATAAAATATTCAGACATAGCAGTACATAAACTTTTTATGGTTAATATTAAATCTGGGATAAGAATAAATAAAGGCTATCCAATATTTTTTTTAGCTTTTAAGGATTAGAAAAAAAATTAAGGTAGGTACTACAACTGATTTTACTGCATAACTACCTTAATACACAACTATCATATAATAAAATAATATTAGTTAATATCTTATACAAGTTAGCTTAGTACCAACAATACAATAACTTTTTAGTCTACCTTAAATATTCAAAGTTTCTTAAAAAAACTTTCCTCCATATAAGAAATAATTTTAAAGAAATAAAAAAGAGTATAAGAAGAGAGCACCAAATATACTTAACACTTTCATCAAAAACTACTTATTAAATAATTCAAAAATAATTAAGTAAAAACATCCATGCAGGAGTTAAAGTATGGTCATGCATTCGATAAAACAAACCTTCTTCTAGAGGTATCCATAGTTATTTCCTCAGTTATTGAATCAAAGTCTTCATCTGAATCCATTAAACTGTAATTTTACATCTTGAAGTCAATTATCATTTCACACAGTAAAAACTTACTTAATAACTAAACAACAATTGTGAAAAGCTATAGTTTATTTGTCATCATGTTAGTTTCGGAGGCAAAACATTAATTCCAACAGGTTGTTTTACTAAATAAGAACACGGTGAAACAATCCTTAGTGACGCAACAGGGTGTCTATATTATAAGTTTGAGTCCTTAATGACACATCGATGAGTCTACATTGTAGGTTTGTGTTTTTAATGACACAACAGAGTGTCTATATTGTAAGTTTGACTCCTTAATGACAAATAGATAAGTCTATATTGTAGGTTTGTGTTCTTAATGACACAAGAGTGTCTATATTGTAGGTTTGTGTCTAAACAATCTACATTTTGTTAAAAGGTGTATTTTTTAATTCTTATTTTATTTTTATTTTTTATTTTCTTATTATTATTTCTTTTTAATAAATTGCTTTAATTCATTGAACCAAAAAAAAAATCAGTAACCTCCCTTCAACAGTCCTTTTAAAAATTTACAGTGAATTTTGAAGCAACAAGTAATTTAAAAAAAAAATTAGAAGTAATCAATTTTATAAGTAAAATTATTTTAGATAAATCTTAGTAGCCTTAGTACTTCCTTATTCATAAAAACAAAATAAATATAACAACAATTACCTATCATGTTGTAGTAAGTTAATCTGTTATTAATTTAAAAACTAATATTTTCTCAAAAAGGGAAAAGACATAAATACAACTTTTATTACGATTTATAAAGACACTCAGAGTAACTTGTAAGTTACTTTAATTATTAAAGATTACATAAAATTAAGGCAGATTTCTTTTAATATCACAAAGGCATTGAAAATTAAAAACCAACTCTTAGCACAACTTTTTATCATTTAAGTAAGTCAATCTAAAGAATAAAGAACTTGGACAATAATAAATAATCTAATAAACAATAATAATTATAAATCCCTTTTTATGAACTATAATCTAGAATACTTATCTGTTCTCTGTACTGCGAGACTGTGTCTAAAATAATTCTATGTGTTCCACAAATACACTGGTGCCTTAGTAATAACAAAGCTTTTATTAGGGCTCTTTAACATAGAAGTGTGTGTGTGTGTCTGTGTATGTATGTATGTATGTATATATATATATACACTCCTCTAGATTTAAGCAAAATATAAAAAAGCAAATATACCTTCTTCATTCTTAATTAGAATTCTAATAACAGAACCCCCCCCCCCAAAAAAAAAAAACGTCCTATCTAACCGTACTACAAACGTCATCAGCAATTAATAATTTAGGTTTAATTTAAAACGCTGAAATTGATATTAGTGAAAACAGAATTCAAATGCAAAGGGGGAGGAAATGTTTTTTTTTAAAGGATATGAATATATATTTCTCGTGTACATGTGTACATCTATATGTATGACCTCTATGATATCTGTTGACATTCCATTAGACACCTATGCAATTTGGGCTAAGTTTAATTAATTAAGACTAATTTCGTACTGTTAGTGCAATTGTCTATTTACGACAATTCTCAAACAGTGCAGCCTCGATTGTGAAGAATCAACATTTAAATACAAGTGAACTGGACATAAACATCAAACTGGACATATTTTAATTCAAATGCATTATTTCCTCTGTTTCAGTGAAAGGGCTTAAGGTTCATGAACACACTACAGTGATTCTAACATGTGCAGACATAAAACAAAAGCATACAGCTCTCTACTTAAAAATAAACTATACAAGATTGATATAGTATTTTTAACATTCTTGACTAAAAAAACCCTCACTTAAATACAGAAGTAATTTTATTAAATCGACAACATTGTTAATTTTTATTATGACATTTAATTTTTTTTGCAATTTCTGAAGGTCATTGAAGTTATTAACTAAAAATAATCTTTAAATTATTATAATGAAATAATTATTAGATATTTAATTTAAGTCATAATCTTTTTGAAAATAGGATTTTGCTAGTTATTTAAGGTATATATCTCAGGGCTTGTTTAGGGTACAAAGAAACTAAGCCCTCATGAAAATTTTAAATTAACAAAATTAAATTACAACAATTAATGACAATTTTTAATTTTATATATTTTGCAAATCAATAGAACAAATTTTTACATTATTAAATAAGCAACCAGTGCATCTATGTATGTTGTTATGTACATAAAAGTGAGTATCAGTGTTTGAAACTACATTGTATGCCACTACATTGTACACCAGTATATTGTACACCAGTACATTGCATAATATTAATTCTCTAGAGCATTCAAAGTAATAGTTCATTTTCATTATTTTTTGTACAAATTAAAATTTTAAATAAAGGCTAATGATGTAAAAAGTACCTGTGTTCAGACTCAGTTGACTGAATAGGAAGTTTTAAATAAAGACTAAGGATGTAGAAGGTACCTGTGTTTAGTCTCAGATGGCTGGATAGGAAGTTTTAAATAAAGGTTGAGGATAAAATAGGTACCTGGGTTTAGTCTAAGATGGCTGGATATGAAGTTTTAAATAAAGGCTAAGGATGTAAAAGGTACCTGTGTTTAGTCTCAGATGGCTGGATGGGAAGAGGCTGCCAGATATGAGATGCTCCGACCCTGATACCTTTACCAAAATCTTGCTTCTCCTGATAAAAAGATAAAAAAAACCAATTAAGTTTAAGTTGCGAAAAAATGTCACCTTAAGCACTAACTTAGCATGTTGATTAAGTGGAGCTCTGATTTGGTAAATATTTTGCAGCCAAACATGCATTTATTTTAAACGGAACGCATTATTCAGGATTGAATTTGAATTAAAATAAATCCATATTTACCTGCAAAATTATTTTATCTACTTACGGCTGCAAAATTGCTCATTACCGAACTGTTTTTAAGCTGCAAAATGTCATTTTGCCTACACTGTCAACAAAATATTTAAAACAGTACGGGAAAATGGCTTGGTAATACAAAACCTCCTAGGGAGTTATGGTACATTTAAATATAATGGTAAAAAAGTCAAAACTCCCTAGGAGGAGAAATGAAACTATTTGAGGTTATTATGTTGCAGGTTATTAAGTAAATTTTAGTGTTTTTCACTTTGTCAGCAATGGTTCATTTTAGCTTGTTTTTTATACATTTATTTAATAATATCACAATATATTACGGTATGATAGTTACTATTAATACAAATATTAAATTTGTTACAAAAAACATTATAATATAGTTTAAAAAAAAAAATAAAGTTGGCAACCATGATATATACGGCTTGTTTTAATTTTTTACCATGAGTTGTCAAATTTGTGTCATCAGTTTTTTTATTTTTTGTTTATTTACTTTGTTTAAATAAAGGCAGTAGGTAATATAAAACGTATATAAACGATAACTTTTATAAACAAACGAAAAGTTGCTAATAATCAAAATGAATCAGATAAATAATAAAGAGAATGAACATAGAAACATTGATGAATTATTGGGCCGCACGCCACCTGATATTTTAAGTATTGCATCAACTTTAAAACAGTCTTTACTGCCAAATTAAAGGTAATATTTTGAAAAATAATTAAGTCTTGTGTATTTTTTTTCTGCCGTAAGTAGAAAAAATAATATATGCTACTATGCAGCAAAGGAAACATTGCTGACTCGTTCAAGCATTTGTCTGCATCGGCTCTGCCTCTGCAGGCAAATCGCCATTTGCCTGACTCGGCTTCACCTCGTCAGTCAAATGGGTTAATTACCAGCCTCGGCTTGCGCCTCGGCAGGTAATTTCAATAGCCTGCCCTCGCCTTTGGCTCGGGGGGTAATATAAAAACTCGTCTGCGAAATTCCATTTTGCTGCCTAGTAGCATAATATACTATTAACAGATCAATACACCCTAGACTCTAAAAGCTAGTGCTTAAAATGAACATTTAAAATAAAATTAAGTAAAAACAATAAATGATCAAATTTAAATAAATTTTAATCAACTAATGAAAAAAACTAAAGTGCTCATTACAACAAAACAACAATACGGGATTTGTTTTTTTTCAAATATTTGATTAAAAAATTCAGATAACAGAATAGAATAAAAGCAATACAACAAATTTGTCAATTTTAATTGAAATCTTTATTTGTTAATTAAATCAAATTAACAAATTTTCAGATAGCTAAAATTTCTATATCGTTAAACAACATTTAAGTAATAATTAAATAAAACTAAACATTTCTCAAGTAATAAGCATTAATTTTAT
Organism: Microvelia longipes; assembly: GCA_018340805.1. Lineage (NCBI taxonomy): Eukaryota > Metazoa > Arthropoda > Insecta > Hemiptera > Veliidae > Microvelia > Microvelia longipes. The sequence continues at coordinate 17,641,973 of JACMZG010001863.1, read as the reverse complement.
AATGCAGGTTAGTGTAATTACCTGACAATGGACCTTTTTAAGTAATTGTTAATTTTATATCTGTATCTTTTTACTGTCTATATTGTTTAATGTACTGAGTCGCTGATGATTATTTGAATAGATTGAAAACTGCTTTGTATAATTAAAATCTAGTCAGCATCATAGATTATACAATCTGTTGGCAGTAGAGGGATGTCATGTTTTATATAATTAGGATAAAACCCACCATCAGTAATAACTGAATGATCAATACCAATAAGACTAATACTTAAAGGGAGTACATGGGCAGAATAGCACAGGGATAAGGAATTTGGAAGGGAGGCAGCTTCAACTAGGTGCTGTAATGGGACTTACTCCTACTATAGTCTCCCTAGAGAGAGGCTAGATGCTCCCCACCCCTCAACAACTCTTATCCTAGCACCAATTTGACAAGCGGCAGGCATTTTTCAGTGACGTAATATTAAATCACTTCATACAGCACAGATAATTAAAAAATATACGCCAAAAATAATAATTAAAACTTATTTTAAATTTATTTAACTTAATTTAAGACAAAATAGTAGAAAAATAATCTAATATTTACGTTGGATTGAAAAATAAAAAAAAAATAACGTCACCAATGTACAGTTACGGCACCTGGCTACCCAAGGAATGATAAGAGCTGTTGTATCCTCCCTGTAAGTATTTATCTCTTTGATCAATACTAACAATTAAACATACATATTCATGGTTCAAAGTAATAATATATAATAAACATTCTTCTTATTTACTTTTGTGATTTAGAATTAAATAATCAATTACTATTGACCTTTAGCTGTTGCTTCTCAATGTGGAGAGTTTTCATGACATATCGATAATCTCTGGATAAACGATTGAGGTATCTAGTCAGGGTTACCATCAAACTGTTAATGAAAGCCCAAACAAATTTAACTAAAGAGATAAATTTATCCAACAAACTTCTCTGGTCGGAACACTCTGGAGGACCATCTTCTCCTAAAAAAAAATAAATGCAAATTTAAAAACTTCCTAATAGTTTGCAACAATAAATTAAAGTATATCATGTTTAGTATCAAAATAAGTTGCCAGTTGAAAATAAGTGCCAAGACACCTGGGAAATGTAACAAACAAAATGCAATATTACATACATCTGAAAACTGGAATGGCATGCGACATTCGTCATCATTGATGCCTCGACATGTCATGCCCCACTCTGTTTCGTTACGTCGAACTTATCAGGGCATAGACAGAGGCTGAACTCACTCTAACCTTTAATTAAATGTGATATATGAATATAATATTTAAAACCTCCCAGACAGTTTGCAGCAAAAAATTAAGGATATTATGTTCAGTATCAAAATAAGTTACTAGTTGAAGATAAGTGCCAAACTTATAAGGATATCATACTAAATCAAATTTTATACAATTTCAAAGATATTGCAGGAAATTAAGACATGAAAAAACAAGTAGCAAATAAAAAAATTGACAGCTATGATGACAGCTGACAAGCTATCAATCAAGGCAGAAAATTTGACATCTGACAAGCTATTAAATAAACAGGTTTGGCAGCTGGTAGGATGAAAGGTTCAACAGCCAAAAAGCTGTCAAGCTAGAAGTTCTCTTGCAATTCACATAACTGCAAACATCACAAAAGGGCAGTGGCGGACTGAGCCAAAAAGGCCCAAAGAGGGTTTGCCCTAAAAAGGCCCAAACCTACATCTCAAGGGGCCCAATAAGGGAGAGGGGGTCCTATATGGCTTTCCAAACAGAGGGGTCTACTTATAACTAGAGTAGTATTAATGAGCTTAATTTAATTTTAATTGAATAAAGTATATCAAATGAAATTATTTTATTAAATAAATTAAAATAAACTTAAGTATATATTAAATAAAACTATGTTAACTAACTTAAATAGAACTTAAATAAAATTTAAGTTTATTACTTTAAATGTAATATTTAATTAAACTTCTTAAGAGAGAAAGGCCATTTTTGTAGAATTCCATAATTACATAGGTGCAATTGTAGTGGACCAAAACGTATCTCGTTTTTCATGTTTGCATCACTGTTAGCGTTAATATCTCGGTAGGGTACAAAATATCAAAACTTCTTTCAAATAAAGTTTGAAGCCAAGAAAATTGTCTAAATATAAGTTTCTATAGGTTTACTCTTTATTTCAAGCCATTGATAAAGAATTTCAAAAAATGAACCATAATATCATTTTTTTACAACATAAAAATTTAAAAATTGTCACTGTTGTGCGAAACTGTTCTGTATGCACAACCTAAAGTCAATAGCAAATAAATCAAACGTTATGATTTTTTGATATCATGTAGCCAACTACGGGACAAGCTACTTTCTCAAATTATAGCTTTTCAGTTTATTGTAGGCGCAGAGCACTAGCCTGGTAAATTTTTCATAAGACGGGAAAACTGAATTTCAACTGTATCTTTGAAACGGCCACTCTCCCAACAAATAATGAAGAGATCAAAAATAAAGAAGAAAAACTGCTCTATACATGTTTCCTCTTCCATTTTCTTCTAATACCAATAGAAAAAAAGTCCCATTGGAATGAAAAAGAAAATTTGTCCAAAATAAAATTACAATCTCATAGGCAAACCATACTGACTAAAAATCATGTCCACAAAATTCTTAATCCTTTTTAAATACATTTAATTATTTTGATTATATATTTAGTTACTTAATTTCATCAATTTTCACCAATCCTGTTAATGTTCAAAAAATTGAATAGAATAAAATAATTTTATTTATTTCTGTAGATGATAGTAAAGAACCCTTCAATTTAAAAATGTTGATAAGCAACGATCTGAAAGAATCTAAAGATGAAATTTTACCTTCTAGTTGATCTTTAGCTTCGTCATAGTCTTGGTCAGGTCCTGGTGGTCCAGAATCAGGAGCTCTGCAAAAATAATATTAGTTATAAACAATTCTCTTAAATCAAACAATAAAGTTTTTGAATAAGTCTTTAATGTTCCTTTGTATTTTAAAGTTACAGTGGCTACATCATTTTATATTTATTTATTTATTTATTTTATATATATTTTTCATTAATTTGTATTGTAAATTTATTAATTTCATAGGAAATTAACTATAATTCTTAAAGCTACAAAAATTAACTATCATTCTTAAAGCTACAATGTATTCATAATTTTTATATTTATATGATTAAAAGATTATGCTTGGAACAGACCTAGATATAGTTTGATGAAGCATATCATTTGAATACTTGTGGCCCTATACATAGATTAGAGAATAAACTAACTAAACTATAGTCTTAACTATAGTTATAAGCTATAGATTGCGCCCCATAGTATCAAGATTAAGAAATATTAAATATGGGCAATAATACTAAAAAATATACTTTTAGATTCCCCAAGTAATTTTGTCAAATTCAGACTTTGATTAGAAATTACTTAGTTAGTATTCAACAAATTAAAATGAGATTATTATTTACAATTTGACTAAGATTCAAAGTTTTTAACCAAACATTTTGCCCCTTTAGGCTAAAGCTCAGAGCCCTTTTTTAAAGAAAAAAGCCCACTGGCTTCTTCAAGTACCATTCTATATCAGCTAATTAAAGACAACCAAAACTACCACAGTTTAATCCCAAATTTAAAAGAGATATGAGCAGCAGAGCCAACAAATAATAAAATAAGACTGAAATCTCTTCGTAAAACTTTTATACATATTTCAGAGCCAAATATATATTTTTTTTCTTCACCTCTAAGGCACTGATGATGACAGTAAAATTTAAATTTGGCTTCAAATGTAAGCAATTAAAATTAAGCATTAAGGTTTGGTGTAGTTATTTGATTTGTTATTTTTAAATTATAACACTAACATGTTTTATATTTTTTTATAATTTTATGATAATTGTTAAAAATGGAATACTTGAGTGAAACAATTAATTAAAAAAATACCTGTCTCCACCCAGAGGATCTTCTCCTTCCTCATGACTGATTCCAGCTCTACGCTCAGCCTATAAAAATAAAAGACAATTTATTTTTTAAACAAGTTCTTTATTGGCAAAAGTATACAATATTTATTTTGTGTAAACCAGAGCCATATTTTATTTATTGATTTGGGGTAATTTGTGCCTTTTTATTTTTATATTTTTGATAATTTTTTTGGGGTGTGAGGGGTTTGTTAAAGTTAAGGATAATTTTCTATTTTTTGGTTTGGGTATTTTATTTTTTACATTATAATTTTTTTTTAATATTGTCAAAAGATACTTTTGATGGTGTTTTGAATAGGTTTAAATTGTAAAGGTAGTTTGCAGGGCAAGTTTGTTATAATTTAAAAAAATCATATTTAAGCTCTAGATTTCTGTTTTTTTTTTTGTTTTGGAAAGTATTAATTTGTAAAACTATTTAAAAAATAGTATAAAAATGTTTTTTTTTTCAGTAAAGTTGAATTTCAGGTATTTATGTATATTAATTTTAAGTAGGAAAGTAAGAACAACTTTCGCAGGAAAAAAATAATGAAGTTTAAAGGAAAAAACATAGGGCCATTCCCTTTTTTATAATATATTTATAAACTATATAGTATACTATAGCATCATATAGTTTACCAATAGCTAGAAATATTAGTACAATTTCATTTATTTCTAATATATACATAATGGTTTATTTGCTTGCAAAAATTAGATAGATTCTAATTTAATAAATGATTTTATCTTAAATTATCAAAAAGACTATCAATGTAATCTATATTTTTTTTTAATTAAAATTGAATATCATTAAAAATAAATAACAGATATAATTTATAATTAAAAAAACCGTTTGATTAGATCAAAAATATTTATTAATAGATTAAAAGGAAATGTTAACAACACACAATAAAGAAAATAGAAATAATACATATAAAACTTATTTATCAAAATTAAAGAGCTTTCAAAAATGCGTCAAAATCATGGAATCTGTAAAAAAACTATTTTCTAGGGGCTGAAGAAACATATATAATATAGAATGAAAGTTTGATAACATTAAGAGGATAGCCAATAAGATTTTAATAAAAGATTAATATGGTAGAGATACAAATAAGACCAATCATATGAATAAACATACGTCGAAAACATGAAATATTGGTATTATTAAAGTTTAATAATAACCAAACAAGTTAAATTTAAAGCACAGTCTATTCTTTATCTAAAATTATAGGCTATGGATTAAAGGTATCTTTAACCTTTATAGAACCTTGTACGTATATCTACAAAAAGTATGGGCCAGATACATATTATAAGAACAAGTTTTAATTATTTGCAATGCTGTAAGCACATATATTTATATGGCATCTTGATTGAAATGAATTATAATTAAATTAAATTAACATAAGAACTTTGTCAGAAATATGCTCATGCATCATGAGCTGCAATTAATGGATTACAACAAAGAAAATCAAGTATTATCTATTTTATTTAACAAAATAAAATAATTGTATTTTGTTAAAAAAAATCAAAATGCATAGTAATAATCATAGAGATACATTACTAGAGGGGCCCTGAGTTTTGAAACATCGAAATAGTAACCTGACTATGGTAAGACCTGACTATGGTATCACTTTTAGAGGAGGTTTCAATGAGGTTACACAGAGCCCCTGAGAGCCCCAAAATTATGTTTCAAGTCTCTCAATAAATTAAGATAGGCTTTGCCCCTTCTAGTAATATATCTCTACGGTAATAATGGCAATAATTATGCCAATGCTCGTATTTACAAATCAAGAAACAACCTCTGAGCAAATTAGATAGTAAATATTCACAGTACACCAACAAATTTAAATATTAGGTAAGGTATAAACAGAATGTGAAGGACAAACAAATGGATTATTTTTCTACAAAGAAACATCCCAAAAACATGCAGGATTGCAACCAATAACAAAAAGTCATGTCAACCAATAACAACATACTTACTTCAAGTGAAGATAATAGTCAGACACATAGATTACTAGAGAGTTCAATAATATCAATAGAATTGATTAAAATTTTAGGTAGCATTTATTTTATTTCGTTAAACATATATGATATGAACACTTAAGTCCAAACAATTTGTAGAGTATAGACAGCTGTACTAAATTCTTGAAGTTGGCATTTTTAAGAATTTAAAGCTGACACAAAACAATGATTTGATGCTGGAACTCGAAAACCTCCCCATGAGGCAGCCTACATGTTACCTTTGTCCAGCTGTCTATTAGCCACAGTCAAGAATAAAAAATTCAGGTACATGGTACCTCGGAAATTTTCCTCACAACATCAGATTTGTTACGCTCATCCTCTTTACTTTGGACTCACTTGGTTCGTCCTCATATTCCCAGTGGCCACCCATAGAGGCACTGGACCATTATGATACAACAAAAACAGTGGATATACTTGTCATATTGAAAAGAAACTAGGTATACTTATTTATTACGTAAAGCAATCCACTTTTACTAAATTTCAACTTAATAGAATAATTTTTAAAACGTTTCTTATTTGTGGACTTATAAAACAATATATAAATAAAAACAGATTAGTTACACAAAAGTCCTTTATTTTTTAATATATATTTTTTTTATTTTTTTTTTAAATTATATATTAAAAAATAAAGGACTTTAGTGTAACTAATCTGTTTTTATTTATAGAATAATTTTTATATTTTTAAAAAACGTATGCAAATCATTCATATCATAGTCTTATGTATGACTCACATCTGTCATATATAGTCTTATATATGACTCATATCTGTCATATATAGTCTTATATATATATAGTCTTATATATGACTCATATCATGTCTCTCATTTCTGTCATATATGTCTTATATATGACTCATATCTGTCATATATAGTCTTATATATGACTCATATCTCATATATAGTCTTATATATGATCATATCTGTCATATATTTATATATCTCATATATATATTGACCTGTCATATATAGTCTTATATATGACTCATATCTGTCATATATAGTCTTATATATGACTTCATGAGTGCTAAATATTAAATTGATCAAAACGGTTTTAAACGTTTAATTTTCAAAATTTTGGTTGTGTCATTCTTTCTGGTTAATGGCGTCATTAAAAACTACTTTTAAAATAGCACAATTAGACCTAAAGATTGATTTTGGTACCAAGTTTCAACTTTACAGCGTAAATACAGAAGGAACTATGTTGATTAAAAACACACACACAAATAGACAGAAAACTTCGTAAAAACCACATAGGAGGTCTTAAACCTGAAACGAAAAGTCCGGTGCCATCCCAGTTTTGAATTTTTTTTGCAAACACAATACTTTTCCTATACACCGACGGTATAAATGAGGAAAATAAAAATTGAAATAAGTAAATATGAAAAATAAAATTGATGTTTTAGCATGAAACAGCAAAATAGTAATTAAGTAGATGATACTTTAATACAGTCGTAGAACTTAAAAATAAGTGAAAATTATATAAATTGGTGCAAATAAAATAATTAAGTTTTTTAAAATAAAAGGACTTTTAAAAGTGAAACTAAAAGATATAAGTGGTATAAGGAAGTAAATTAACCAAGAAGACAGTGATATTTTTATATTGTATAAGCCAATCCCAACCTAAAACTAAATTTTAAATTCAGTTTTGCAAAGAATTAAATAGAAAATAAATAAAAAAAGAAGCAAATAATATTGAACAAGCAAAAAGAGCGAGACGATGATAATGAAAAGTTTTAAACTAAATAAGAAGTAAAAAAGAAACAAATGAAACTATGATGGAGTGCAGAAAAAAAATGTGTGAAATATGAATTTGAAATTTAAAGAAGGCAAGAAATTGTTAATAATGGATTATAATATTAATTGGATTATCTTTTAACAATATAAGAATATATTATAATTTCATTCTAATTGGAAATAAAAGAAGGATTATGAAATAGTTAAATAAACGTTATAAGAAATAAAAGTAGTATTATCTTCGATTTGAATAGTATATAGTCTTCTATCAAGGATTATATATTGAATTAATAGGTTTATCTTCATATTATATTATATTTTATATATATTTTTTTAAATAATACTAGAAATGTCTTCTTATTGTAAAATACAAGGATTATCTTCATTTTGAATTAATAGGTTTATCTTCATATTGATATAATATTATATTTTATATATATTTTTTTAAATAATACTAGAAACGTCTTCTTATTAAAAATACAAGGATTATCTCATATTGAATTAATAGGTTTATCTTCATATTGATTAATATTATATTTTATATATATTTTTTAAATAATACTAGAAATGTCTTCTTATTGTAAAAACAAGGATTATCTTCATATTGATTAATAGGTTTATCTTCATATGTGATATGTTATATTTTATATTCTTTTTTCTTTAATAATAATACTAGAAATGTCTTCTTATTATAAAAATACAAGGATTATCTTCATGGACGAAACCAGGATTACCTTCATCAAATTTACCTTCATATTGTAATAATTATAGGATTATTTTCATTTTTAAGAAATACGAGGACTGATTTTTTTCAGCATAATCTTCTACTTGAAATAGTAGATTCTTAACAGTCTTCTTTTTAAAATAATAAGCCAGGATAGGGTTTCTTTAAAAACAAAATCAAGTATTCTAGAAAGTTTGAATTGATGAAATAAGTATAAAATGAAGAATAAAAAAATTGAAGAGTGTGACTTGTAGAATATTCTAAAAAAAGAATGAAGAAGAAGAAGATATGAGATAAGAACTCACTTTAGGTGAGGGTGGTAATGACGAGCAACTTTTCCATACAGGTTCTTCCTGAATACTGTGTTGACTGGATGTTGATATCTTCCTGAGAGAGGGAGATAGAGATTCAGATCTTCTCCTCATCGAAGGAGACAATGAGACTCGTCTTTTAGCCATCTCTGTAGCCTGAACTATGTCAGTCTTCATAGCTGAACTCAATAGCTATATTTACACATTTATTTTTAACTATATTCTTTATACAAAATACATAAAATACAAATAAATACCTCAGTTAGTGAATGAGATCTTCGAAACAATTGCTTTTTTAAATTTTAACGATTGAAAAAAAAACAAAGGAATTATTGTGTTGAAAATGCAAGTATTTTTTTTTAATTTAAAAAACCACAAATGAAGCAAACATTTTATTTAAAAACAATGGATTTCATTTTATATGTGAGTTAAAATAATTTGTTCATTGATAGAATTTGTTCATTATAGTATAGTCATCAATTTATAACGAATCCCTGACTTTTATAACTATCACTTATTCGAGACAGACTACCTTATTTATTCATTGAATACCTATAATTTATTCATTGAATACCTATAATTTATTCATTGAATACCTATAATTATTCATTGAATTCCCATAATTTTTTCATTGAACCTATAATTATTCCTATAACTTATTTCATTGAATACCTATATTTATTCATTGGTAGTAAATACAGTCATCAATTAAAATTATGAACCCCTGACTCTTCATACTATCACTATCCCATTAGTCGAAATTGACCACCTATAATTTATTAATAATCAAAAAACACGTTGCAAAAAGTACGTATATTAATTTATTTGAGATAACACAATATGATCTTCAGTCAACAAGTATGGTAATGAATTTATTATAAAACAATGAAGTAACATATGACATCCTTCCGTGTAACAACATTGAGCTAATTTTTAGTAGGCCAATGGATGCTAGAATATTATTAAATATTACTCTGCTCATGTATAATAGGTGTAAAAAATAAATATGGGAAAATATGATAGTTAAAATAAATTTCAACAGTAATTAAGGTGATTGTTTAAAAAATCTTAAGCAACCAATCAGTGTACTTAAAAATCATGAGCAACCAATCAGTGTAGTTAACTATGCACTTTTGGATTTAAAATCTTGATTGAAAACTATTTTGATGCGTCAGATTATGTTTACCAAACAACTTTATTAGACCAGGAGCCAGCCCTGAAAAATGTGACATATTATGCATTCCTTCAAACCAAACTTTTTTTGTAATATATACATTAAATGAGGAATACAAAACATATTCTGTTAATCCAGAGTGGAGACCTTCATATGATTAGGCATCTACAACATTTTAGAAGATCACACAAATTTTAAACTTCATGAAATAAGTAGTTCCCTGTTAGTTGTGAGCAAAACATAAAGAGGACATTTTAAAGCTAATAAAATTTACAATAAATTGATTGTTTATTCATCAATCTCGGGATAACTAAAAAAAGTTATAGCATTTGCAAAATGACGTAAAAAAATGAATTTTTTGAAAGAAATATGTTGAATTTTCAAAAATTAACAATGTTTTTGGTGGTTTTGCAAATACAATAACTTTAGCTGTGGTCATCCGATTTGATTCATAAACAGTTGATTTATTGAAAAATGTATCAGCTTTAAAAAAATCTTAAAACTTATTCAAGAAATCTAAAAATTGTACAATTTTCTAAAATTTTGAGCATGCGCAATCATACCAAGGCTTCCACTTTGTATAGAGAGTGAATATTTAAGGTATATATTCAATCAAATTTGGTTTGAAGCTGTACATCCATCCTTGAAGCTGTATATCCATGTTTTTTATTCAAGTTCGGCTCCAGTATTATACGTCTGTTTAATCTTCAGTTTTAAGGAGGGAATAGAAGCCTACAAGAAATCTCTTGTAGCCTCCACTAAGGCTAAAAGAGAGATGAAGCACTTACTCAAACTAAATATCACTAATGCCTAATAAAACCCCCTAAGATAAAAACAACTTAAGAATACATTATCATCCCAAACATGCAAATAATACCCCACAAAGAATAAAATTTAAAAGAAATATACATTTATCCGATAAATACTGAGATGTGGACTAAGCTTGTAAATAAATAAAGTTTGTTTTTCCACAGATGATAAACTTTGGAAATCATCTGTGGAAAGACAAACTTTATTTATTTTTAATATACATTTACTAATCATGCTTTATAAAATAAACTGCTTTCTTGATATTTAACAATAATATTCAATAAATAACACATATATAGTTTTATCTTTATGCTGGGATAATTTAATCAAATAAAATACCTGCAAGACCTTAATTGGACATTTAAACTTAAGCATCTGAAAAGACTGTATCAACAAACAAAAAATGGTATCCATCCAAAGTTGATGAAACTAAAATGATTTTATTGTTAAACAATACTAGCGGATTGATAGGAAAATATAAAATCCTGAGACGACTGTATATAATTATTCAAATTAAAATGAGATAAAAATATACAATTAATTTACCTGTAAAAGTTATTAATTAATTAATTCCCTTTGTACAAAATTTAAAAAAAATCACTTGAATCTTACCCTAAATTTATTAATTATTCTTGCTGATGGTGAATTAGTTTATTGTTAGTAATGTTTCATCCAAAAAACAATTAAATAAATAAAATCATAGCAGAGCAAAACGTAAGATAGTTTAAATGCTTATGCTGGCAGGAGTGTAATACAGGGTGATGTTGCAAAATACTCTAGCACGCTAGGGTCATAAAGTAGCACTAACCTACCTGTTGCATTAGTTTAATATAATTTAAACCAAGTTGGTCAATATCTTATTTTTATTATTAAAATAACCACCCATATTATTAGTTTCTAAAGGAAAGTCTTTAGAAAAGAAAGAAAAATATTTTTTGGAAAAGAAATAACAAATATTTTTCTTGCGATAACTACATAGATAAATTATAAATTGACCACTACATGACAATTTAAGTTCAAGATGTTTCCATTTCTCCGGTTAAATCATCTTCAGGTGTAAAATAAATTGGGATATAAATTTAAAACAACCTGATGTCTTCACAACACACGTCCTTAAATATATAATACTTCAGAGAGTATTGTTTGTAGTCAACATCCCAATGATAAATGCCCAAAAAGATTTTTTCAACAAAAACTGAACTATTGTAATATTTGATCATCACAGTCCTAAACAGGAAGGGGTAATGGAAAGTAATATATAAACCAAGTATGGAAACAGACGCTATTTTCTGTGTATTTGTTTTTTCCCCCTCAAATATTAATTGTAATTAGTAATTTAACAAATTTAATCAAACATTTTTGAATATAATAAAAACAATCGTAATTTTAAATTATATTTGGCAATAAATTGTCGTCTGTGTGTTCTTCAAAATCTTAATATAACATGTAGTTTACCATTACTATAGCTTCTTTTTTTCTTTAACTAATTTTATTTATAAATTATTTCACAGAATCATTGAACAATCACGTACATATTAAAATAAGGAAACATGATAAAAAGTAAAACTCAGCTAATGTTATCAGGGTTGCCAATAAAAACTAAGTAAAAAAACGTAAATTCTAAGAGGCGCATGCACAATTATTCCAATTTTAGCTATTTCTTATTTTGAGTCAGCTATCAGCTGATCACGCATATCTGATTTTTTTACACAGGTTAGTATAGGAGTTTCCCTACTTGGTTTATATATTACTTTAGTTAATGGCTTAGTAAAGACTGGTCTCAATTAAAATAGATGTACAAACTATTATTTAAAGTGTTATTATAAAATTGTAAAACCATCAGAACAATAATATATATAGAAGAAGCACTACTGATAATACGAAAGCTGATCCACTGGTGGTCTTAACTAAGGCTGCTAACCTAACAAAATAAAATGTTCTTTAACAAAGTTGGCAATACTTCTGGTTGTTGAATTATTAAATTAAATGATTAATTAATGCTCTATTACTTATTAATTATAAACGTATAAAATAAATTTACATAATCATGTAAAAGCCAATAAAACGACTAATTGTACTTGTCAAACTTTAACTAAAGCTCAATCTACAAAATATTTAGGACTTACCATTGAGGCTAACCTGAACTGGAAAAACATATTATTAACTTGTGTAAAAAACTAAACTTAATTACTCGTTACTTTTAACTAATTAGAAATGTTGACTCACCATCACTTCTCAAAAAATTTTATTATGCCATAACTGAAAGTGATATTTCTTATGGCATTATATTCTGGGAAGCTAACAGTAAAAACTTAATAAAATATTTATTTGCACAAAAATCTATAGTTAAAGTTATGCATAGAAAAATAAAATATTAGAGTATATATAACTATATATATATATATATATATATATATATATATATATAGTATAAAATATATAGTATAATAGAATATATATACAGGTTTTATTCAGGGAAACAAAACTACTCTCTATTAACCAAAATGTATGCTTGTATATCCATAAGAATAAAGCTGATTTTCAACCATCTTAAAACAAATATGAAACAAAGTATAAAAGTAAAAACAATCCGGAAATAGAAAATTGTCATAAAAATATAAAGTTGAAATTAATTTACAGTAGTGGAATAAAACTGTATAACTCCGTACTTCAAAATCTAAAATTATGTAAAAATTAATCATTCCAAACTTAAAATAAAGGAGTGAATTCAGGAAAAACTAATTAACCTTCTGTTTGACTAAATAATAGCATTTATATATTTTTTATTCTCTTTGGAAAATTATACCAAAGAATTAGCAATCTCATGATTGAGCTACGTGGTAATGAGTAATCATCAAGTACTCTTTTGGACTTACTTTTTACAGTTTAATATTTTTTTAATTTTAAATTAATACCATTTTTGTATGAATTGATTAATTAATGTCCTATCAAGTATCTTTATCAAAATTACCCATTTTTTTATTTCTAACTCTAATTATATTTTTTAGATTTCATCGATTTTTTGTCATCCTCTTCTATTTTTATCATTTTTTTCACCGAGTATAACTTTAACTTTTGATAATCCCGTAAAGACCACTAAACTTGGGAATACCTTGTGGGATATCACATAATTTTGTAAGTATATTTAATATGTTTTAACAATTTAATTTTATCACTGGTATTTTTTTATTGTTTATGGTTATATTTTGGGTTACCTATATCTTGTTTTTGTGAAATAAAGAATTTTCCTATAATTTCTTATGATAAACTACATTTTAAAAATTCTGATAAAAGATATGTTAAATCTACATAATGGAGACGACCGATTGTTTTTAAGCATGTGTGTTTACATATAAAATAATACCAGTAATTTACAGAAAATCACTTAATGCATTATTCTAGAGTTTACATACAATTGTTTTCTCAAGTGTGCTAAAGAAATATAATTGTATTCTTATTTTTGAATTGTATTTGGATTTCCTCAAGTTTATTTTGTTGATAAACTTTAAGAAAATTTGTAATATGGGGGTTTGCACCTAAGTTAATTGCCACAGGACCAATGACCAAAGGAAATACAAGCATTAGTTTCCATAGGTAGACTTTTAATGAGTGAATTATTACTGGGGAAACAGTGGATAAGGTAAGTAAGTAATATCCAAATAAGTAAATAGTTCATGATTCTATGGAAATTCACAAGAAAAATATAAGGGGGGGGGGCAGGACATCAACTATGTAAGGATGGCAACAAATACTTGACAGAATTTTTTTTGTTTTTGAGATGGTACCCTTAAAATCAGCAGTGAACTGGCTTTCATGCTATCAGTGGAATGGAACTTTGTTTATGGTCCTATGCTCCTTCTATACTAGTATTATTCTAAGGTTAAATCTGGTTAAACCATTAAACCAATGATCAATAAATAATTAATTTATAATGAAATCGTTTAGCATATCACATCAATGCTAAAAATCATAAGAATATTTTTGAATTTAATTTAATAAAACACACGATACTAAAGTTTTGAACTTAATTCCTAGTGAACAACTATATCTAACCCAATCTCTCCCTCTGATAATACCAAATAACTGTCTAGTAAATCCACACAAAAAGAAATTGTATTGCTTATTGTAATTATTGACTATTCAAGATAAATTCAAACTTCTACACTTATATTCATTTTATTGATTTATTATTCTGTAGTTGTTTGTTATCCAGAACTATTAGTAATTTTGATTTTTAAAAGAATAAATATAACTGAATCAGATAGATTTACCTCGAAAACATCAGGTCTCTGTTTATCGACGGCAGCGTCCTCATCGCTACCACTCTCTTTGTCCTTCTCTTGAATATCAAGCATTAAATCTAACTCTTCTTCGTCAGCATCATCAAACATGTAGTAATCTCCTGATCTTATAGCTACATTGAACATATATCAGATAAAATGTATATTAGAATTAACTCTGATTGAAGTTACATTCGATACAGATAAATAAAATATACAAAAAATATATTATAATAAATAGAAGACTTCAGTCTTATATTTTTTACTATTTAAATAATAAGTCATTTAGTTTTTCAATGCAAAATGTTTTTTTTATCTTTTTTATTCTAGTTTTTATTATTTTGGGTTTTAATAGTTTGTAATGGTGGTTTTTGGTATTTCTGTTCCATAACAGCCTCTGACAAAGACTTGGCTCCCTGGTCAAAAGCTGAGGTTTTTGTATTTAAATAAATCATGCTGGACTGAAGTCTTCAAATTATTATATATTATTTACAAAACAGTCCATAACTCATTCATTTTAAAATAGATGAACGTTTAAAAAAACTTTAAATTTAAGTTGGGTGATGAATCAGCAAAATCTGACTCCAACATGTCACATAAAAACAGATTTTACAGCCCTTTTACCCAATCCTTGCGTGTGTTCTTACTTGTTTTAATATACTTGCATTAATAATATTTTCTACCAATAAAGGACAGGAAAAGTGGTCAAACAATTTAATTGGTCATTTAATAGTCGGGACAACTAGTTTAGGTACTCGACTCGCTAATTTATTTCTTAGCACCTTTAAAAAGTAAATTTTATATGAATTGATCTTTTATCAATCTTATTGCATAAAAAAACGTAACGTGCGATTATCTCTATAAAAAAACGTATTAATTTTACAAATTAAACCATAATGGAAAAAAATAATTGAAAAAATAAAAACAAATAACATGTTACATTCATAATGTCACAATAGCATGTAGTTACATTCATAATAGCATGTAAACATGTAATGTATTAAATGTTTTCTTAACATGATCACTGCGTTAATAGAATTAAGTATATTTATGAATGAAAAGAATTATAGAAATAATTTAATTTTTTAATACGGAATATAAAATTTAAAAAAAATAATAGAAACATTTTTCCTTTTTAGTACATGGAAAACAAGCAATAACAATAATTATTTAAAACTTGTATACTAAAAAAATTCTGGCGTGGAGTTACTCGAGCCTGGCAAATTTTCTTCGCAAAGTGAGCTTTATTGCTTATCAATCCAATTCTTGCTTGATTCTTATCCAATTCTTGCAAGAATTGAACTTATAAGCAAGAAAGCTCACATTTCAAGGAACATTTGCCAGGCTTGCTGATTTCGGCACCAGAATTATGTTGAAGCTATAAACTTAAATACAGTTAATATTATGATGGAAACTTATTGCCAGTACCAAGATTCAAACCTAACAACCCTAGCTTTGAGTGGTGGTATTGACAAAAAAGGGATCCCAGTCGATTTTTTGTTTAAGGACATATTTTAAGTCCTTCTAAATAAGTTTTCTGGTAGTTTACAATCGATTTTTGACTTTTCGGTCACATAGAAAAGTCAATGGTTTTATTCAATTTAGCACCGGTTCATTTAATTTTATGGTTCAAAGAAAATTTAAAATGATACCCAACTCAAATCTTTTTGTTCACCGATCCAAATTTTAGTTTCTAGTCATTAACATTTATGACATTTTTTATCACTTAAAACGTTTGTTTCTACACAAAACTGGTTTATATAGAAAGGACCATTTTCTCAGTGAAAAATTTTAACCCTCGATTGGTGAAAATTTTGCTGACTCTTTAGATTAATGATAACAACCTGGTTTTCAATAGGGTTTGTGTCCTCCCTTAGGTTGATTTTTTGTGTGTCTGATTTTATCTAATAAAATCTTTCTCATAGGACTTGATTTTTTGCCAAAGTTCATTGGAACTGGGTCAGCCATTTGAGCTGTGTTTACAATAAATGTTGACAACTGTCCATTGATATATATATATATATATATATATATATATATATATATATATATATATGTGTGTTTTTTTTTTTTTTTTTTTTTTTTTTTTCTGTTTCCCCTCAGTAGTATCCCTACTGATGGGCCGTATATTTTAGCACGTTCCACATATGTACTACATGCGTTTTAAACATCTTGTTTGTTTTTTAATCTCCGTATTTCTTGTAATTTATTATTTCTTTTTATCTTGAAACTTTATCTTGTTAAAATGATCTTCGAAAATGTTAATTCCAACATACTGATTTTTTCCGTTTTTTCAGTAGTAAATACTTCAAATTTTGTTTCTTTTAAGTCCGATTTAATTTTTAAAATTTAAATTAAAATCGTGATATCTTCTTTAAATGATGTTATGGTTAGTGAATTTAAATTACTTAAAGTAAGTCATCATTAATTACATATATAAAGTATATATGTGTGTGTGTGTGTGTGTGTGTGTGTGTGTGTGTGTGTGTGTGTGTGTGTGTGTGTGTGTGTGTGTGTATGTGTGTGTATGAACAGCTTTTGGTCACAATTCCAGGTACAACTTTTGTCATA
This sequence comes from Microvelia longipes, assembly GCA_018340805.1. Classification (NCBI taxonomy): domain Eukaryota; kingdom Metazoa; phylum Arthropoda; class Insecta; order Hemiptera; family Veliidae; genus Microvelia; species Microvelia longipes. The sequence continues at coordinate 17,624,405 of JACMZG010001863.1, read as the reverse complement.
CAAGTCATAATTTATTAGTAAATTTTTAAATATTTTGGTAATGAAATCGGATTATCCTGTGAAAATGAAGCAACATATTACATGATAAATAGGCAAAAACATGCAAGTTTCACATAAATTATTATTGATAAATAATTCTACACTAAATTTACTAAAAAGAGAACTTTAAAATTAATAAGTCTAATTTTTTGTCATGCTCAAGCAGTAAGATAATATACATGAGAATGTCATTGAACTAACGGTGTTAACATATGAAAAAAGACATCTTGGTAAATTTAACTTAAATACGCCCTTAAATTACTACATGCATACAGGAACTGTACAATCAATATGTTTATTTGGATTACTTAATTAACGATAAACATAACCAAAGCAAATTCAAACCCAGATTAAAAATAATCGGGTACAGGGTACCTCAGAACTTTTCCTCATCACATCGGATTCGCTACTTTCATCCTCATAGCTTCGGACTCGCTTCTTTCGTCCTCAGAATATACAATTCGCCAAATTTATACTGCAAAATGTCTTCGGACTCGCTTTGCTCATCCTCAGATAGTAAATACATCTGTTTCATTCTCATTGGTTGTAACCATGCACTGACCACGCTCAATGCTACTTAAGTTTTATGATCCTACAAAAATTATGGATATACTTATCGTTTTGGAACAAAACTTTGTGTACTTATTTATTAAGTAAAGATATACATTTGTACTAAATTTAAACTCGATTGAATCATTTTCTAATTTTGAATGAATTTCTGATAAAAATTGAACTAATGCTGATAATGAGATGAAGCTTGGCAAATAAGGTAGTCTAATACATGCATGCCAAATCTCAATCCAATCACATCATTTTATCGCGTTTTTTTTATTTTTCAAAATTTTTGCTGAGTCATTTTTGCGGGTTAATGACGTCATAAAACAAATTATTTTCTGATTAGCACAACTACAGCAGTAGACTGTTTTTTGTACAAAGTTTCAACTCTCTAGCATAAATACACTAGGAGCTAAAATGATAACAGACACACACACATACAGATAGACAACTTTGAGAAATCCACTCAACAGGCCTTAAAAAAAGCCTGAAACGGATAATTCCTGTTACATTCCGGTTTGGGATTTTTTTGCAAACACAATACTTTTCCTATATACCTACAGTATAAATGAGGAAAAGTAATAAATTGAATACTTAATGGTTGAAACAAGATATTTTTATAAAAAACTAAAAGTTTGTACCCTGTGTCGAATAGGTTTGAGAGCTGTGGTCCAAAGGGTAAATATTAAATTAACACATTTTTAGTAAAAGCTAAAAATGTGTTAATTTAAGATTATTATAATTGCTAATTTGTAAGTGAAACGTGAAATTTTATTATAATTAGTCAAATAAACTGAAATAAATCACATCAAAAATGATATTGTTCATACATGACTAGCAAAAAGACATACGTTTTATGAGTATCCAATGTGGCATATTATAGGCATTTTTTTGAGACTTTTAGGGTTTTAGTGTCTCTTGGGATAGTCAGTTTCTAATAAAATTGTTTAATAATGTTTGATGATAAGTTTTTTACATTATTTTTTACTTTCATTTAAATTGACACAAGATAAAACAATAAGTAAATAAATTTTATCAACAGACTGAACTGAGTTGGAAATTCTCAGGATTATAAACTCTAACATACTTCTATTTGATTATATCCCTTCCACCTCTCAGGTTGAGTCTGTTAAGGTGTCAGTCTTTATTTTAAGGTTGCTTTATTAATTGTATTCGTTACCGTTTCGAATGAATCTTTATTAAAGACTTATAACAATTGACAGAATAAATCAAAATAAAACTATATTTATTGCATCGCTTAGCGACACTCCGGGCCGAAAACGGGCCAACCGAGAATGAATGCTTTTCGCTGCTTGATTATTTGTTTTGTATTTGGCTCTCGGCTTCTTCGAGTTCATTTGTAGCTGAAGTTCTATCCTTCGAATGAGCCCTCCCCAAAGTTGAGGGTTTGAAGTAAATCTTGATATCTGTGGTTTGTGCATAGGTTTTTTATGAATATAGTACAATTTTCTGTTTGTCGAATCAAGGATTTTGTTTGATTTTACTATTATAATTTGTAAAACTGTCGGTTTAGTTTTCATATTTTTACATTTTCTTGTTTCATCTTCTTGTTTTGGTTGCGTTTTTAATTTAAGAACCAGACCCTTATGTTTGTTTTTATCTTTTGTGCTTGTAAACGTCTTTTCAATGATTTTATGTCTTTTTGTTGTTTTAACTAAACAATTAGATGACTTGATTGGACATCCTTTTGATTTAATACTGTGTTTCTTTTCCAATTTTAAAATATTAATGTTTAAAATCGAATTCAAAATTTGACACGATTCTTTTTCGTTAACTATTTCTTTTGGATTGATGTTTCTTGAAGTTTTAAGTTTATCCTCTACGTCCATATAAATTTTATTATCTCTGTCTTCTACATCTACATAATTTGTTAAATATTCACTTGAGGTAATAAATAATTTCAATTCTCCTCCTTTCGTTCCAGTTTTTATAAAGAACTCTAGCTCTTGAATCGCGTCGATGCAATCACACGCAATTTCACCGTAAAGCTCAGCTTCACTATCCAAATAAGTTTTTATCTCATCGTCTTTCTCAATATATTTATAAAGTAAATTCCAAATTTGGTCGTATTCCGTACTTAGTAATTTTAGTTTTTCCAACATTTTTAACGCTCCAGTTTGATCTTCAATAATTTTTGTTGTCAATAATAAGACATTAATAAGATTTGACTTAATTATATTTTTATTCCTTAATAATTCAAAAAAATATTTCCCTACCGTGTTCACTTTTCCGATTTCCCATGAACCGCTCCATTCCGTTTTTCCGTTCATAACCACGCTCTTATCTACCATATTTTAAGGTTGCTTTATTAATTGTATTCGTTACCGTTTCGAATGAATCTTTATTAAAGACTAATAACAATTGACAGAATAAATCAAAATAAAACTATATTTATTGCATCGCTTAGCGACAGTCTTAATTGAAACATATACTGACACATCCCAGGCAACACTCGGTTTGTATTGATAATTAAAAAACAAATTATTGTCTTTAGTTAATACTTTGAGCCTGACAATCAGCATTACGCAACCCCCTCGGCTAGCTTCCGTAGGAGTTAAAACACAATGCTCTAAACAGGTATTATTTATTATTCAAATGAAAAAAAATATTAGGACTTTAATTTTAAATTATTAATGATTCTTAAAATAGATCCAAAAATTATCCATAGAATAGATCCAACAATATTTGTTTACATAGTCCTCCTAAAAATCATTAACAATTATTATTATTATATTTTTAGTCAACCTATAAGTCTCAAAATTAAAATAACAGAGATAATTAATGATTTAACAAGAATAGTCGAACTGGGTGAGCTAAATGATGAAAGGAATACTATTAAAAATAAATAAGAAATTATTTAGGTTTAATTAAAAATGAAAATAAATATGGTAAAACACAATACCCGTGATAACTAGTAAATTAAACCTAACAGTAATAGAATATAATTTTAGTTAGTAATTAAAATATTTAATATTATTTAGAATTTGAAATGTAATTTTATTTTATAAATCCCATAATGTAAATGTATTTCAACATTTTTTACAAAATGAAATGTGAATTAATTACAATATAAAAATCATCATCCGCCACCTTAATTATAAGCTATGATGAGGGAAATCCTGTAATATAAAAATTACCATATTTCCTTCTTCTTTGTTCTTTAATATTTTCTGGGCTTATGTTTTTACAACCTGTTAAAGACACTAAATAAAAAATTCAACTTTAGAATAAAATAAATTGATTGAAAATTATTACTAAAAATCACTTTCAAAAAATTGAAAAATAGTCAATGAAAATCAAGCAAAAATGAAAATTAATATGAAAAGCCAGACAATAAAATCAGCAAAATTGAAAATTAATTGAATATGATATATTCCAATGAATCATACTTAGGAAGAGTAAGCTGAAAGCATAGGATTATAGCTTTGAATATTCTTGTTAAATGCTCAATGCACAAAGATGCGAATAAAGAAAATATTACATTTTATATTTAACAAAGCCAAGAAAGTTTAAAAACAAGCAAAAACTAAACAAAAATTTGTGGGTTAAAAATTTCCAATGTGATAAAAAAGCAATTTAGTGCATAAAATTCAAAATCTGGGGAATCTGGTTAATTTTTGGCAACGATTACAAATCTGCATTTTACTTTTCCTTCTTTCCGCAGGTATGTAGGAAAAGTTTTCTGTTTGCACTAAAAACTCAAAACCAAGATTTTATCTGAATTATCCGTTTAATTTATTTTTATGATATCAATTAAATTATTGAAGACTTCAATCCTTTTTTTAATTAAAATTTATTAAAAATAAAATTCACGAAGAGCTTTCGCCCAGGATCCTGAGCTTCTTCAGTTCTTAAAAAAGTAATTAAAATAAATTTTAATTAAATTTTTATTTTTATTTTTTGAAATTTTAATTTTGATTGAAATGATTTGAAATTTGACACCTTTGTAGACCTTATATAAGATCAAAAAATGTGCAAAGTTTTAGTTCATTATTAGCTCATTTCTTAATGAATAATAACACATATACGTTTTTTAAATTGAAAATAATCTAAATTAAATTTGTTCGAGTGTAGTAAGGAACAAGGACAAAATTGTACTTTATGTAAGGACAAGTACAAAATTGTACTTTATGTAAGAACAAGGACAAAATTGTACTTTATGTAAGGAAACAAGTACAAAATTGAACTTTATGTAAGGAACAAGGACAAAATTGTACTTTATGTAAGGAACAAGGACAAAATTGTACTTTATGTAAGGAACAAGTACAAAATTGAACTTTATGTAAGGAACAAGGACAAAATTGTACTTTATGTAAGGAACAAGGACAAAGTTGTACTTATGTAAGGAACAAGTACAAAATTGACTATGTAAGGAACAAGGACAAAATTGAACTTTATGTAAGGAACAAGGACAAAATTGTACTTTATGTAAGGAACAAGGACAAAATTGTACTTTATGTGAGGAAAAAGTTTAATTTTAATACACATAGTATATCAACACTTTTAATTGGATCAATAGTGTACGCAATGAGTAAGTAAATTAAGAGGATTTTCATATTTTGAAGCCAAATTAAGTGAGTTCGAAATGGTAAGGATGGGCGTAACCTGATAAGTTTGAGGAAAAATTCATAGGTACCCCATGCCCAATGTCTTAGAACAGATTATATAATAGTTAATATTTACAAAATCGAGTTAACATTTCGAAAGCAAAAAAATATTTTTTATCAACATAAAATATAATAACTATAACATTGTCGGGAATCTCTCTTTGCCAAAAAATGAACCATGACCCATATTTAATAAACAAATATCAGTAAAACCGGGTATAAAGTCAAAATAGCACAATAAAATTTCTATCAACATCAATATTATCTATTTAGTGGGTGATTCATACAAGCCTATTCAAATATATTTAAAACACCATTTATGTCTTAGGAAGAAAATGTTATTTTATTCAACCAAATTGCATTAAATATATATTAAATTTATTTTTACTTTTTTATAGGTTCACATAGAGTCATACATACTGTTCTTTAAAGAACTTTGAAACAGAAAGTTATAAAATATTTTGTGTTCTACTACAGCAGGTAGAGTATGTCCATGACGGACATGCAATTCAGTTTTATTTTCAATTTTTTTTCTTGAAGTTTAAAGGTATCATTATTACCAACAGCATTTGTTTTATAAAATACTAACAATGAATTAAATAATTTAAAGCTTTAAATTATTAAGGTCATGTTCTAAATAAATTGTATAATAAGTTTAAACAAACAATAAAAAAAATGTATAATAATTATTGACAGTCTATTCTCTCAAGCAGCAAGAGGTATAATATCTTAATAATTAATTATATCTCAGTAGAATACAAATATGTCATTTTATAAGTCAAGAAAAAATACTATTAAAACATTGCTTACAAAAAAAAGTTTCACACAAAAGCACACACATTTTTAAAAATTTACAAACATCAATAAAATATACATTATTATTTATATTATTTACAAATACTTACAATATATTTCAATAAATTGACAAATAAAGAAGCAAAGAAGCTTTTCTCTTATTTTATAAATACATTTCTTTATAATCTGTGAAAAAGCAAATGTATATATTTACAAACATTATATATTTATACAACAAAACTTAATTCTAAGGTCTCAGATATCCAAAAGCATAAACATAAGCATACATAGATCACAAGAGGAGAGATGTGATTTTTATTATATATACACAAATCTTGTCCCTTTAAAATGACAATGATTAATAATGGATCCCTGCTGTAGCTAATAATTTAGGGTCACTTATTTAATAATGGAGCCCTGCTGTAGCTAATAATTTAGTGTCACTTATTTAACAATGGAGCCCTGCAGTAGCTAATAATTTAGTGTCACTTATTTAACAATGGAGCCCTGCAGTAGCTAATAATTTAGGGTCATGTATTTAACAATGGAGCCCTGATGTAGCTAATGATTTAGGGTTACTTATTTAATTTATTTTTCCTTAAAGGTAGAGTAATTAAGATTTAAAGATTAGTACAACCAAACTACAACTGCTGTTATGATATATTCTAAAAACAGATATTCTTTTATATAATAAAAAATCAGGTAAGAGGGTTCCTTGGGAACTTTTCCTCATCACATCAGATTCGCAAAGCTCATCCTCCCTACTTCAGACTCAGAATAAACAAGTTGTTAAATTTATACTGCAGCATGTCTTCAGACTCGCTTCCCTCGTCCTCAGATATTAAAAACATTCGTTTCATATTCATATGTATCGGTCACCTATCCACTGACAGTGCTCGAAGCTGCTTAACTTTTATTATCCACCAAAAATCATGGATACACTTGTTGTATTGAAACGAAACTTGATGTACTTATTTATTACGTAAAGGTATACACTTGAACCAAATTTCAACTCATTTGGATTATTTTCCAATTTTTCAATTTTAAAAAAAACATAGTCAAGTCATTCAATAAAAATTGAACTAATACTGATGATGAGATGAAACTTGGCACTTATGTTAGTCTTTTACATGGCTACATAGGTGTCAAATTTCAATTTGATCGCATCATTTAAGTAATAAGTAATTATTGCAGGTTAATGACGCCATAAAAAAATGTTTTCCGCATAGGACAACAAAAGCAATAGACTGATTTTTGTAAAAACTTTAAACTCTCTAGCATAGATACACAGGGAGCTACGATGATAACAGACACAACACACACAGACAGACAAATTTTTCAAACACTAACAAATTTTTCATCCCGGTTTTGGATTTTTTGCAAACACAATACTTTTCCCACCTAAGGTGTAAATGAGGAAAAGTAAAAATATTAAAAACAAAATATAACTAAAATAAAATAATAATAAAACAATTTAACTTTACTTAATTTGTTAAGATAAAAAATAGTTGTATCTTGTAACTGTTAAATAGTTGTATCTGTAAATATTTACTTAAAAGATAAAAACAGTTGTATATAAAGCGTTATACTAGATTTCAATACATTTATGAGAAGGGTGTGCTTAAAGGGAATGTTTATTGTTGCAGTAATATTTATCATCACCTAACTAGTACTTTGTTCTATGCTATAGAGCATTTTCATCTGTTCGCCAAGATTCCTATTTTACAAATAGATACCCTGCAAGCATACCAAATTTTAAATGGATTAAAATATTTGTTTTGTGTTCTATAATTTTTTTAAAGTTTTTGCTGAGTTTTTAATCCAAGTTAAGTACTTTATAAAAAAATATTTTCCGGGTAGCATCTAAACTATCTAAAGATTGATTATTGTACTAAATTTTAACACTCTAGCAAACACATGATGATAACAGCCGCACACATACACATTTAGACATACAACTAAGTCAAAACCAATAAAGGGGTTTTAAGGTTCTTACACCTGAAAGGGATTATTCAGGTGAAATCCCGGCTCCAGATACTTCTCGGTGAGAGCCAACAATACTTCTACAATAGGCAACAATACTATAGTATAATTGAGGAAAAGTAAAAATGAAAAATACAATTGATGCGAAATTTAATAATCAGAACAATTTTAAAATGACGAAAATTTATTTTTATAAAAATATAAAAAAGCAAATTAAAATGGATATCTGAGACACACAATAAATTTAAAATTGAAATTACATGTCTGATGTGATTTAGAGGACGAAATTATAGAATGTCTTGGAGTTGAAGTCCACGGACCAATAAGCCATGGAACTCTCCTTATAGGGGTGGGACCTGGGGGTGGGCTGAACACAGGAAAAGTATCGTCCCCCGGGGAGCCGGCTCGGGGTGATCCAAAACTCATTCTGTTGGGTTCAAGATAACCATCTAGTGATCTACTAAGGATGGCTGATGTTGGCGTTGGAAGAAATCTTCGAGTGTCATCATCTTCAACAGGTGTGTGGAATCCTTGAGATGTTGAGGCAAGAGGTGCTTCTGAATCATGAATATATATCTTATTTAATATTTCAGTTTTAGGATATTTTTTAAAAAAAAACATTACTTTTAAAACAAATTTTAAAAAATTTACTTTAAGAATATTTAAAAAAATATTTTTTTCAAAAAATAAAAGTAAATATAAACTCGTACAACACCATATAGATTATTATAAATAGCTAAAGAATTTTCTTAAGAATACATATATAATAAAATTGTTTACTACGGATAAACTATTATTAAGTTATTTTGATACAACTAAAATCAAAACATGACTTTATAACCCCAACTAATATATTATACCATAAAAATTAATAACATAATGCTAATAATTATAGAAAACTATAAGATATTATTTTAACCAACACCAGATAAGTTGTTATGCATCATTGGAGAGGCAGTTCTTTAGTTTATGTGACCCCAAAGAATATATACAAGAATGAAGAAAGATGGTCCAGAGATTCATTAGTTCAGACAAAGAAAGTTAGTTCTGTATCCAGTCAACAGGAGCTCTGTTATGTAATTTGATAGTTTCACTATGCCAACTATAAGAATGCACTCTTCTTGGCTTTTTTAGCATATTATGCTTTACCGATTTATCTAATTTTTTTTATATAATTATTACCAATTTCAAGTAGATACTTATGCCGTTATAATGGTAATAAAGAAAGAATGTGAATATGTTATGGTAAGGAAGGATATTTCTAGACCTACTGCTAGAAGCCAGTACTGATCACCCCTGTGATGATCAATTCTGTCACATGAATTAAATGTCAACAACTTAGTCTTCTAATCATATTAACTCCATGAAAAGTGGAGTTTTACAACTACCTTCTGTCTGACAACTCTTATACCTTCCAATATTCTATACCTATTATATTCTTTGGGTGACCCCAAGGTGTCCAACTTACGGGTAGTCAATACGTAAGACTGACACTAGTACTGAGTGGCCACTCTGGTGGTTAAAAAGTGAACTATTCATGTCAAAACACCTTTGTACTTAACCACGTTTTTAAAAATAATTTTTAAATAAATGAATTCTTTATTTCCATTAAATTATTAACATATTTATTTATATGGCATTTATTGTATAACATTATAAACATATTATTATAAGAAACATTTATTATATAACATATTTATTTTATCTGTTTTGTAGATCAAATTGCTGAGCAACCTATATTATTATTTACAGCTCCATTAACAATAATTGCCAAAACGTAATTATGACTAAATAATTTTTGTTCAAAAAGCTAATGAGTGTTAATTTAAATTTATTTAAAAAAGTTTGATTGAATTGTTCTTATTTGTTTAAGTTAATGGAGCATTCAGCATCCTTAGGGCTCAAGCTGCAACTTTCAACTGTCATTAAATTTCTTCAATAACCCAGTTCACAATGAATTGTTAGAGATGTAAAAACCAAAAAAATGAGATTTTAAGATACAAAGTGAGCCAGTTGTTTTTTTCTCATAATAAATATGAAATGTAATAGTTATGTTTGCACCAAGGGAGTAAAGAATTCTATTATTTCCCTGAGCAGTTAGTTGGTTCCTAAGGTATAAGCCCAGGGAACCAAAGTATCTAACTCTCAAGGAGAAGCCGAGAGAGATAATTGCGAGAGAGAGAAAATAGCATTTTACTCCCAAGGTGCATACAAGATTTTATCTCCAGACCTGTATTTTAAAACATTTTGTAGTATTTTATTCTAATTTTTTGAGTCAGACCCCCTTATAAATTTAGGGGTGCAGCCACAAAAAAAAATCAAAAATTTGTTTTTTTTTGAGGTAGTACGTAATTGAGCACTTTATTGGACCGTTTTTAGGATGAGAAGCCAATCATTATTGTTATAGAAGGTTATTTAGTACTTTTCACCTCCGAGGACAATAATGAATGTAAAAAAACTCCTAGGACGTAAAAGTAATTCATATATTGCCGCCATTACTGTGATGTTGCGTGTTAAAAAAAAACAATCTGTGTAAAACCTTCATGAGGTTTCTTTAAAAACGCTCATTTTGTTTCTGTTTTTGTTCGTAGACTAATTTTTTTATTTGTTTTTAAAAGGTGTTCTAATAGACAATTTTTGTGTGTTTATTTTTAAAGCTTTTACTTTTTTGAGTAAAAGTGTGAAGCTATGGATGAATTCAATGACGACGATAATATGGAGTTAATTGGACGTTTGTTCTTTTTTTCAATTAAGTATATATCGCAGTTTATTTAATGAGTGCTACCTCAAAAAAAATAGTGTATACCATCCGGCTGAGAATGTCTTTATGTCTTGGCAATTCTTCCCGACTCGCTTCGCTCGTCGGTAAATCTAATTGCCGTGACATAAAGACACACTTCTCAGCCTTATGACATAAATAACTATTATTGCTCCAAACTACCTCTTTTGACCTAAAACGGTTTTTGAGCCAATAAACATTTTTTTTTTTTTTTGTTACTCATTTATCTATAGTGGCCACTCAGCACTGCAGTCATTTTCCAGGTTGACCAGATTTTATTGTTTAGTACAATTTCTGTACAAAAGTTATATGATCGGCAGTTGACCCCTTATTTTTAGCGCTTATTTACCTTTGTCATTCATTAGTTGTTTAGTTGTGTCAATTATTATGTAGTGACTCATGGATATTAAACAAAGAGGTCAACTAATCTAAAGAAGTATTAAAGATAGTATTAAATAATATTAAAGAAGTATTCTTTAACATACCAAACCTGATCTTATCAAATTAATTTTTTTTTTATTAAAAAATGTTATTTACATTTTATTGAGCCTAAGACAGTTTTATTTCTAGGCTTAAATCTAAATACAAATCTGAAAGTATAAAACATAATATACTCTTCTTAAAAATCTGTAAAACTTAAAAAATTTAAAGTAACTTATTCCTAGTGGACTGCAGTTTCTTTCCAAAAAATCAAAAAATAGAGGAACCCATTGTTTCGGACTGACAACAAAAGTTTGAAGTCCAGTCTAAAATAATGATTTTTTATAATATCATGACTGTTAATATATAACACATATATTTTACACAGCATTATAACGAGTAACCATAACAAACCTAAAAACTATCAAGTTACACCACATAATAACAAGTAAGTAAAACAAATCTATTGTTAAAAGATAACTAACAAATTACACCGCATAATAACAAATAAGTAAAACAAGTCTATTGTTAAAAGATAACCAACAAATTACACCGCATAATAACAAATAAGTAAAACAAGTCTATTGTTAAAAGATAACCAACAAATTACACCGCATAATAACAAATAAATAAACAAGTCTATTGTTAAAAAGATAACTAACAAATTACACCGCATAATAACAAATAAGTAAAACAAGTCTATTGTTAAAAGATAACTAACAAATTACACCGCATAATAACAAATAAGTAAAACAAGTCTATTGTTAAAAGATAACTAACAAATTACACCGCATAATAACAAATAAGTAAAACAAGACTATTGTTAAAAGATAACAAATACACACCGATAATAACAAATAAGTAAAACAAGTCTATTGTTAAAAGATAACTAACAAATTACACCGCATAATAACAAATAAGTAAAACAAGTCTATTGTTAAAAGATAACTAACAAATTACACCGCATAATAACAAATAAGTAAAACAAGTCTATTGTTAAAAGATAACTAACAAATTCACCCCATAATAACAAATAAGTAAAACAAGTCTATTGTAAAAGATAACCAACAAATTACACCGCATAATAACAAAAGTAAAACAAGTTATTGTTAAAAGATAACTAACAAATTACACCGCATAATAACAAATAAGTAAAACAAGTCTATTGTTAAAAGATAACTAACAAATTACACCGCATAATAACAAGTAACTAAACCAAGAATACTTTAAAAAGTAACTAATATTTTTCACAGCATCATAAATAGTAACCAAAACAAGCCTACTGTTAAAAGGTAACTAACCACCATACCAACTAACTAAACAATGTTTACTGTTAAAAAATAACTAATTTATACAGACTATTTTTAAATAAACCTCACACCGGTATTAATTTCATGCGAAATGTCAAAATACTTCAAAACTCTGACACAGATGTCTGCAAGCCAGGCAAATTTCCTTTAAAAAATGTGTGTTTTCTTCCTTAATTCACAATATCTTGCTGCAGTTCTTGGTTTATGCTCATGGTCTGATCTGATTAGTAGTGCTTTAACTTTCAAATAAAATGTGCATGTCTACTTCATACGCTCTTTAAATCTACACCAATCCTTTAACAACTGGTTTAATTAACATATTAGGCACTTCAACGAAACTCAGTTCATCCTGATTTGTAAATTATTTTAAAGATTTTCAATTAAAATTTTCAGAAAACTGACTTCCATAATAAAGTGTTAATGAGCACATAAACTAAAACATTTATTTTATTTCATTTTTTTATTGGGAAGTATCCACTTTTTTCAAAGGAAGTTCGCTAAAAACTAAAAAGATAAGTAATACACTAAAAAATGCAACTATAACAACAAAAAGGTAATAAAAATACTTATTAATGATGCGATTAGAATGACATGAAGCAATATTAGTAGTTATGAATGTAAACAGTAGAAACAAACTAAAAATTTGGCAAAATCAAACAAGATCATTGTAATCACAAAAATAACTATATCCATCAATATAATTTACATATATTTGAGAGCCACTTGATCAGAAGTCTATAAAAAATCCTAACAAAAATAAATTGCTATATTTTGTTGTGAGGATTTTTTTTTATAAATTTCCCATCAAGTATAATTTTCAAATATACAAAAAGAATGTAAAATAATACTCATAACAATATGAAAATAATTTACCATAAAAAATAATAATAATCTAGCATTGAGATGAAATTGGGCTTACATTTAATTAACAATATTAAAGTACTATTGCATGTGGAATCTTAATTTTAGACTTTTAGCAAGAAAGGGATTTCAGTGCATTCTCATCTTATAGTGAAGTCCAGAAAATAAGTTGAAGGTGTTATAAGGGAGACAAGAGCCACTTGTAGAATTAATCAACTACATAGTACAGAGTAATCAGAGTAATAAAATAAGTCTCTCCACTGGTGTCAAAAATGTATTTAAAATAAAGCATTAAAACAAGTAAAATGCTATCCTAGTATAGATAGGATTTTAGATCCTTATCTAATAGATCTAATAGATCCTTGTCTATATAGGTAGATCTATACTATACTTGTAGTGTATGCTATCCTGGAATAGCATACAAAGAAAGCAATAATTTATTGAAATTATTTTCTATTTAGAAAACTGGAGACTAAGTTCTTTATGTGGCAAAAGATTCTTGTTCAAACTTCAAATTTTCAAAGTTATCAAATCCAAACAAAATTATACTTAGATATAGTTACTCTAAATTAATTAATTTTAAGTTATCTTTTTTAATTAATTAAAAATCATTGAAAAGTAAAATGCAAAAACTTATTATGGGTAAGAAAAAAATTACTAAACAAAAAATATTGTAGCAAAATGCTAGAATATTGTTATAGTTAATTAAATTACTTAAGCATAAATACGTAAAAAATAACTAACTAAAAAATTAATGATTTAAAAAAATTATTCTTTAAAAAATCCTCCAGTTAAGCTATTACCTAAATGGAAACAAGATAAAAAATTAATAAGATCTACTCAGAAAAATCAAATAAACTGGATCCTCAACATGCTTAATACATTACAGTCCGAGAGCCAGACAATAAAATGTGACCATCAAAGCCCTAAAGGGTCATCAAGCCCAAACCAGGTTTAATCCGTAACATAGACTTATTTTGGCTCCTGGATAAAAGATCAGGTGGTCTGCCATTACGGATTGGAAAATTTTGACCCCTGGGACTCTTCGAAGTTAGGAAAATGGGCCCAAAATCAATTTTTCCTTAAAGTTATTTTCCTATTGGTTTTATCAAACAAGTAAATGGCTTTTCTTTATGTTTATTAAATTTGTGTCAAATCAATGTCTTAACAATCAAAATTGGTTCAATAGAATCAATTATATAACTGTTCAAGTATTAAAAGAATACAACTAAGATGACTAGTATACATGAAAATTGTGTCAAAACTTGAGTATCCTTGAAGTATTTCAGCATCTTAAACATGATAACATGGAAATCATGTAATTTTAATGTTTTGTTTGTTTTAAGGTTTATAATAGGTTGCATTTGTGACACCAAACTGTTCTGATCAATATCTTCAGAAGTGGAAGAGGATAGAGGGATTAAAATGAACCCACCATCGTACTGACGGTGGTTTAAATGAGGAAAAGTAATTAACTTAAAAAAAAAGATTTGTTTTTGATAAAACCAATATGAACGCCAATAGTGCCCAGGGGCCAAAATCCTCTGATCTGAGATGGCAGACCACCTGATACTTCATGAGGGAGCCAAAATAATTCAATAAAGAGACTTAAACTTATGAGGCCTGAAGGTCACATTTTTTGCCTGGCTTTTAGTCTGTGCTAGAACTACAAATGTTAATCATGTTCAAAGTTGGTTACAAAACGTATATATATACCTTATGAATGTGTATACCTTAAGGTATGTATTTACTTTTTGTTTGGTTAAGTTAGATAATCAAGTGGTATAGAGTAGCTATATTACCCTGGGCATGGTTAGCCGGTTCCTTGTAGCTTGGCCCCTGAATCTTCTGCTGAGAAGCTTTGATTCTATCCATCTTATTCTTTATCTTTTCAAGTATATTCCTCTCTGATTCCTGTTGTTCACGAATTTGCTTTTGACTTAATTCTTCTATCAACTCTGCTCCTCTGTTAGAGACACGCAAGTGTAAAAAATAACCAAAATTATGATTTTTTAGTGTCATGTGGTTCATCAGAGACACCCCTGTAGAAACTAACTTAAGAGGTAAAAGTAACAATTAAAGTTGGCGGACTTATATATTTATCTGCCCAAGAAAATTTCAAACTCCCTCTCCCAAAATTCTCTTAAAATAGTTTATTTTGTAATAATAGTGACGTTAGCTCCAGTGGATTCCATATTATAAGGATTCAAATAAAGTTCTATCCACAAATGTAGTTTTAAGCATATAATGATAGTAAAACCGGCTATAATGATAGTAAAACCAGCTTTCAACCAAATAAAGGTCATCCTCAGTACCTACAAACAAGAGGACGATCAAATAAATAAAATACAATAAGTACACAATAAATACAATTAATACAATAAGATAAGGAACAAGAAGTAAAACATAAAATATGGTCAATCAAAAAGTTTAAAAAAAAGTTAAAAAGAAATGGAGTAAAAAATTTACCGGTGAGAAGAAATTAATTTTTCTTTTTGAGTCTAGTTGTTATAACATCTTCACACGAGAAAGATGCGTACGTAAGGTGGTGGGGACGCTGAAACTAACTTTATAATTATTCCTCTGGAGGATAGTAGCGACTTTATTAGAGATGTCACCCATATAGGGACAGAACACCAAACCTTGTTCTCCCGCGAATGTCTTATACTAACACCCATTATGAAGCACCATTTTCCTTGTTTTCTTGTTTATGAGTTTGTCAATCATAGATACGTCGTATCCATTCTTAGTTGCTATATATTTTATAGTTGACAACTCAATATTATAGGCATCTTCATCAAGGGGGTAATGTATGAGCCGGTGTACCATCAAATTAAAAGCCGCCATTTTATGGCTCCATGGATGACGCGAATGAGCGTTGATAACGGTGTCAGTAGCAGTAGGTTTACAATAAACTTTATATTTACTGCTACTCCTACTGCTACTGACACCGTTATCAACACTCATCCATGGAGCCATAAAATGGCAGCTTTTAATTCGATGGTACACCCCCTTGATGAAGATGACTTGAATCCTTAGTTTATTTTGCTCATTTTTTCAGTTTAATATCTTACATCACAATGATTTGGGGAGCTTCACCTCTTGCGAAAATTTATAGTAGACTATTTATTCTCCATAAGAAAGCACCACTACAAGTTATCTTAAATCTACCCAACAAAACATTTTGTAAAAAAATTTCAGACTCATGAAATTCTCACTTTTAGCGAATTTCCTTTGGAAATTCGCCTAATGGGATAGGCGTCATGGCGGAATTCGAACCTCGGACCACGACACAAATCCGTTTCAGAGGTCCCTAATGACGAAAAAATAAGTTTCGCGAGACTTTATATATATATATATATATATATATATATATATATATATATATATATATATATATATATATTATATATATGTATATATATATATATATGTATTTCTAGACACTTTCTTGTAAACACTCTATCTTTCGAACGGATTAATATTTTTTAACCAAACTTGGTACAAAAATCAACCTTGGGGAGGACACGAACCCTATTGAAAACCAGGTTTTGGTGACGTCATTAACCCGGTTTGCTGAGTCAGCAAAATTTTGAAAAAATCGGCAAAATTCAGGGTTAATATTTTTTGCCGCGAAAAAGGTCAATATTTATGTTTTTGAGACGCTGAATCGAATGAAACCGGTCCGAAGCACTGTCAAGCACTGCTCGTAACTCATTTTGTCTGTATTTTCCAAAGGAAATGCGCATAATTATCCAGTTGGTTGTACAAAACTATGCCTCTAAAATTAGAAGTACGCATTATTATTTGCACTAGTTTAAAGCTTAGTTACTTATCTTTAAGTTAGTCAGTTATCTTTAAATTTTAGCGCATTTCCTTTGGAAAATACAGACAAAATGAGTTACGAGCAGTGCTTGACAATTGAGTAACTGCTTAGGTTCTAAAGCATGAACCGGAACCACGCAATGGGCATGGTTCTTGCATAAGCAAGAAAAGGGTTGTTTAGCACGGAAACACGCATTGGAAATGAAATTCGCCCGACAGCGGACCACCGCGCCGGAATTATTTATTTAGTAGTTGTAAACTTATATAATGTAAAAAGCACGGAAACACGCATCCAAAGGAAATTCGCCCGACATGCGGACCACCGCGCCAGAATTATTTTCTAGTTGTAAACTTATATTAGGTAAAAAAACGATAAAAAATTATTGTCCCTACTAGGATTTGAACCCAGGTACTCTGGGTTTGAGTTTTCGCATCCAAAGGAAATTCGCCCGACATGCGGACCACCGCGCCAGAATTTTTATATTTATACTGCTATTAGCTTTTAAATTACATTCATAGTATTATATATCAAGTCTAATTAGAGTAGAGAACATTCAATCTCACTACACGAGGCAGACAAGTCATTTAGTAGTTAACAAGTACAGACAGACAAAAACAGATAAATATAATTCAATTCAAGCAGGGCTAAAGCTGAAAAACTGAAACTTACTGCCTGAAAATATAAGAGCCCTTGAAGAGAAAAGATTTGACAAATTAGTAAAACTTAGTCTTTTAAAAAATCCCTTGTACAGTGTGGAAGAATTTCAATTCTTCCACACCAATGAAACACATCATTTTTGTTTTTATTTTTTTACAATTTACATGTAAACTGTTAAATGTATATTATGTAAAATAAAGGATTTATTTATTTATTTATTGATAGTAATTAGGGAGAGATAATAAATCACCTAGCAATTAGCCCACATAGTTGGACCCTTTTTGCTAACTCCCTCAGATCAAAGATGGTGTTAAATTATCATGACTGCAAGTGTAGAAAAGTTTTTTCTAATCCATAGAAAAACTGTAACTTGACTACAAGTTTCTATAAAATTTGTTAAAAAACAAAAAAATGTAACACATGCACAGTATTCATTTTTTGTAATAAAAATTATAATGCTACCCTATTTACTAATTAAAATCAATGTCCTGTAAAATATATAAATTTACCTTGAAGCAAGAATAGCCATAGCTTTAGTCTCATCAACAATACGACAGAAGTAATAACTGTTGAATAATCTTCTCTGGAGTATAAGGAATCCAAAACAAAATCCATCCCAGGCTAACCCTACATCTCCACGAGGCACTGGACACAGCTCTCCAGTATCTGGAGCCAACAACACCATATACATTAAAAATTAACAAATCTTTTTAACAATAAGATATCAAAGATTAAAAACAAAGGTGCAAGGTTAAATACGAGCCTTCGGCTTGTAGCTGCTATGCGGCATCGACCCCTCGGAGGATTTTACAGTCCGAGAGCCTCCCAGTGGCTGCTTTACAGCTACATTTTTGTTATAAGTATTATTTGTAGTTATATGAGATTTTGCCAAATATTTAGCACATTTTAATCACTTTACCTCACAGACCTGCCAGCTCTGCGGGCCTTGTGCCTTGCAGTGGACCCTCTGGAGCCATATTATACAACAAGATATTTTGTATACATTTTACACCCACTGTATAGTAAAAGAAACCTTATTTTTACTCATTGGTCATGACGTGATAATTCAGTTATTTACTAATTGCACTACATAGGACGGTCCGATTATTAAATTAAATAAAACAAAAAATATACTCACCAGTAGAAAGGTCACCAAATTTTTTAACACATGCCACACCAAAAATTTGAATAAACCAACAGGTACTGTCATTTTGGGGTAGTTCGTTAATAAAAACACAGCCTAAGATTTGAAGGGCAGCTTTTATCAGTATGACGGTAACATTGTAAGTTACGAGGAAATTCCACCTGAAACAGTCAGTGATGTAACAAATGAGTTTTCTTAGGGGGTTTAGCTAAACTACCTAAGAAGGTAAAGCAGATGAAATATTTTCTTTAGGTGAAAACAAAAATATAGGGCTGTGGTTAGTTGATTTATACTCAAGTAGAATAACCTTCAATATCAAAGAACCGCAGGGTTAAATTTTTATTTAACTTCTACATGTTTACAAGCTATGTAGTTAGTTAAGCATAACTAAAAAAAAATGTTCTCAATTTAATTATACAAAAAAGCAGGTTTTTTTTTAACAAACAATAAAAAATCGGGGTTGAGGGTGCCTTTGAACTTTTCATTATCACATAGGATTTGCAATGCTCATCCTCACTACTAGGTCTCATTTTACTCGTCCTCAGAATATAAAAATCACCAAATTTTATTGCAACACGCCTCCCGATTTGCTTGATTTCTCCTCAGAAGGTGTATATATTTGGTGTATTCCCAGCGGTTGCCGTCCAGCCACTGACCTCGCTCGACGCTGCTTAACTTTTATGATCCAACAAAAACCTTAGATATACTTGCCATATTAAAACAAAACTTACTATACTTATTCATTACATAAAGAGATATATTTGTACTAAAATTCTACTCAATCAGATTATTTACCGATTTTTTATAAATGTATATAAGTCATTTGATAAAAATTGAACTAATGCTGATAATAGGATCAAACTTGGCACGAATATCTGCCTTATGTATGTGAATAAATCCGTGCCAAATTCCAAAACAATCAAAACATTTTTCTGAATTATAAGGATTTTCAATATGTTTGCTGAGTATTTATTGCTGGTTATAGGTGTCATATCATTTTTTTATAAAAATTATTTCAGGAAAGCACAACTAGACCTATTGATTGATTGATTGATTTTTGTACCAAAAATTTAAAGTAAGTTTCAACTCTCTAGCAAAAATAAAATGGGAAATACGATGATAACAGACACATACACACAGACAGACAAATTTGTGACAACTTCTCAGGAGGTCTTAAAACACCTAAAACGGATAATCCAAGAGACATCTCAGTTTCAGATTTATTTCAAACACAATACTTTTCCTATATACCGACAGTATAAATTAGGAAAAGTAAAATTGTAAGAGAAGGAAGTAGCAGAAAATATCAATGTTTTGCCTGCAATTGTGCTTTCTAAGACAAAAACTGTATTAATTGAGTTTTTATGCCTTATTGGCATTTTTAAGTGAAGGAGCTCCTTCTTTTCTTAGAAACCAGGAAACAATATTGATGAATTAATTATTGTCAATATGAAGATGAGAGTCAGATGGTCAAGAGATGAAGCAGGGCAATAATGCCATGTAACATTTTATACTAATAGTTAATATGACAAACAAGTTCACATAGCAAAATAACAAGTTGAATTCTAACATTGTTGTCTAAGTGAAATTACTATGTTCTAAATCACTACAGAATAAATACAGAGGCAATTATAGAATGCAAGTAATAGCCTCAGAAAAAAATGAGAGAGATGTAATTAGATTTGTCTTTATAGTGTTCTTTAAAGTTAATCTTTAACTGCTTCCGTAAAAAGTATGCTTACCATTTAAGAATATTTCTAATAGGCCTGAGGAAGAAATCATTTCCTTGCCACAAGAACACAAAAGCTCCAATAAGATAACCAAAGGAAAATATATTGACTCTATTTGTTCCAGCTAAGAACACGATAGCGAGTGTTATCCAAATAAACACAGAGAATACAACTCTCTTTACTATGTCCAGCCATGACCTGAAACATTAATTCATAACACAATACTATTAAAAAAAATATTAGAAACCAAAAATTGTGAACTATGAAGATTTAGGGTTTCCAGTGGTGGCTGTGTCATTGTAGACGATAAATCTGACGCTTCATCACTAATATTTGCTCGAATACCTATATACATTCTATTGACACAAAAAAATTAGAGATAAATGAAATGGCAATAGTTATTTATGCACCAAGGGAGTAAAGAATGTCATTATTTCCTTGGTTGGTTCCTGAGGCAAAAGCCGAGGGAACCAAAGTATTTAAATCCTGAGGCGAAGCTGAGGGATTTATAGCTAGGAAATTATTGCGAGGGAATAATGGCATTTTACTCCCAAGGTGCATACAAGATTTTATCTCCAGATGTCAACATTGAAAATAAAATAAGAATGTTTTTTTCCATTTATTTTTTCAAGATTTTGTCAACTGAAAATTATCTTACCTTTATTATAAGAAACTCGTCGTTAGGTGAATTACGCAAATAAACTTGGTTCTTAGTAAAAACATTCGCTTTCTTTGCAACATAACCTTCGTTTTTTCTTTTAATAATGCTAATAGTGATGCGTAGCTTTTGATATTAACATTTTCTCTTACAAGCAAAAATGATTAGATCATTGAATACAGCGACCACAGACTTGACGCTTGTTTTGTCTTTCATTCATTATTAAAATAAACAAGCAATGCATTTTCTCTTATTTGTTGTATATTATGATCATGACACCAACTTGTAAAATTGTTATATGCTTTATCATAACTTTTTCGATTTCTTTGGTAACAAGTTTTCTTTTACCAAGTTCGCTTCAATAGCAATGTCAGGAGGTGTATTGTTAAAAACTTTGTCAATATCACAAACAATATTATCTGACATAATTGAAATATTAGAGTAGAATATTAGAGCAGTTATAAGTAATATTTGATCTAATTATAAAAGTTTAAGACAGGTTAAACAGTTAAAGCTAAGGTTTTAAACTAAAAAAAACTTTGATTTAATGATATTTGTGGAGAAAAACAATGAGTATGCAAATCATAAAATGATTTTAAAAAATCAGGATAGCCAACTTATTTTTTTTTTTACTTTTAAATAAAGAACTAGTTTTTTATTTTTAAAATTATTTATTCTTATTATTATTAGCATTACACTAGTTCTACTTAAAATGATTGTTAATGTTATATTCTTTTTTCATACATCTTATTCTTGTATATCTTTTTATTTATAGGTATCTTAGTTTTTAAATAAAAATAATATTATTCAGTATATTATTCAGTTTGTCGATTATTTTGGTTGAGTTGGCAACTGGTACTTTTACCAACAGCAAAACTTAAATCTAGACAGCATCTAGATTTATTTTAATCTTCATAATCAGCATTTATTTTTAGAGCATCTATAACATATCTGGTATAGATACTTAGATATATTGTCACAAAGTGTTATATTTCAAGTTGTTTTATTTTAAAGTTCAATAAGAGATTTATTATTCCTGTACAGATAAAATAGTTTGTTTTTTCTTACTTGCAAAAGGGTTTTGAACCAAGTCAAAGACAATCAGTCGAAAACATTTTGACATGGTTCATTAGAGATTCGCTAATTGTTTTGTATTTTCTTATAGAATTTATTGATAAAAAATGGTAGCTTAGAGTACGGGGGCAATAATTGTCTGAGCCTTGGTACTTAGAGTAGAAGGTATTACTGAGGTATTAACGCTCATCCTCTGATAAAAGAAAACATTGGACACTTACTTCTTTTATGTATGCAATCTAAAAGTTTTGTTTTTCATTTAAAACTTTTATTTTGTCTCTTATAGAATTAAGGTTACTCTGTTCATCCAATAGGTGGAACAAAACTATGCTTGTCATTGATTTTTGTTGTTATTTTATAAAAATAGTTTGTGTAGGTAGGCTAAGTAGTAGAGTACTAACACTGCTTCCTTTCACTCCATCATACTACTAACCCTAAGGCTTCACGGAACACCATTTAAAAACCCCTGTTGCAGAGAATTGTGTTTTCATCTATGATGTTCTACATAAACCAAAGGGGTCTGGAATTGCATCCCAGGTTACGCTTTCAGTATATATAAGATTACTATTTAAGAATTGAGTTTAATGGACTGTGAGAAATTTTAATTAGGAAAAGTAATAATGAAGACAGCAGTCCGAGTTTTATTAGATTAATTTATTTCATCAGAGCTTTCGCAGCTAAGCGATGCTTGGCATCCTCAGTGAATTTTTTAATTTGCTTTTTTCAATTTCTTCACAAAATCCAGCGTTGAATAGGACACCGATTTGGGTGTCCTGACGTTTTAAATAAACTTTTACCATAGAACTATTATAATCCATTGCATTGAGTAATTAACGACTTTAACTCCACTTAATTCATACTGAGTTAAAGCAACACTTAGTTGGTAAATTTAAAAAATACAACAATATTCCCACTTAAAAAGTAAATAATTTTTTAAAAAAATAAAAACAAATAATAAAATTCAAAACAAAATCTGACTCACAGTGTTGCCAGAGTAGGGAATTTTTCGTTACTTAAAAGAAGGGATTTTTTTGTTAAAAAAAGAGGGTTGAAAGCATTGATATTTTGGCGGGCTGTCCACTGACTTTAGCCGTGTGTTATACTATAATAGAAACCAACAAATAATCAAAACCAAAACTATAACTGTGAATACCTGACATGAGAGATAAAGTCTTTGACAGGATTCTGAAATCCAGGCTGTTCTGTTTCATGTATAATACTCTTATTTGTACCACCATGATATTCTCTATCTGCATGTCTCCTTTCTATTCTAAACACAACACCTTGTCTGCATACCATCATTAGAACTATGAAATCACCTGGAACAATCAACAGAAAATACATCATAAGGCTTTTTGAAATGCAAAAATTTATAAGTAAGCACAGTTGTTTTAATTAGCATTTTAAGGCACACTTCTGAGCATTCTAAATCTAATGCATTTGATTTGTAGAGCATGCAATACTTTTGTGGCTTTTTTTACTTTCCTTCATTTATACCATAGGTATAGGAACAAGTATTGAGTTTTTGCTAGCCAAGAGGTCTTTGGTCGCTTCGCAGCCACATAGTTGTTATATTACTAGTTTATATAAGTAACATAATGCCATAATATAACCGAATTGTCAAATGTATTAGCAAAAAAATGTAAGTTGTTTACATTATGTTATATATGTTAATCAATAAAACCAGAACTAATACTGATAATAAAATGAAACTTCGTATTTTTATAAACCATACATAGAAGAACATGTTTAGAAAATTTTGGCCCAATCTAAACACTTTAAGAAGATTTGTGATTTTTCCACAAATCTTATAATTCATGGGTCATTATTGTAGGTTAATTATGTCACACATATTTCATAAACATACACACATATTCGTACACACACACACACACACATATATATATATAAATAGATAAACCTCAACAATATATATTTATTCTTGATCAGTGAGTCCCCCCTTCCAAAAATTCCACCCCCTACCCCCCTCTATGACCCTAATCTCATAAGCTCATGTTTTCTTCAAAATTGACTAATACAATTAGTTAAAAGTATTGTATTTTGAAAATTCCTTCCCTTAGTTGAAAAAGAGACTGGTGGTGGAAGTGGTAAAATAGTTGAAATCATCAGAGTTGGCAAGAACGGCCCAATAACATGGCTCCTACTGGCTTTGCTTTCTTATCATTGAATTGATTGACTAATGGACCAAACAGCCAGCTTAATAACTTTATAATTTTCAGGATTAATACAAGTATAAAATAACTCACACAACAGCTTGTAAGCAGAAGGTGGATGAACTCTGTCTGGGAAGTACATCCATTCCTGAAGTTTCTCCATCATAGCACCACCTTCAGTCCACGGGTAAACTAAAACAAAACATAAACATTAAAATAAAATCATAGAAAATACTAAATTCAAGAATTTACTAAACAATAAAAAATAACTAAGTACTAAATTTAAAATATTTCTCTTACATATGCATAATCCTGGAGGTAGACCCACTACAAAAGCATATTGTAATGGTATTGTTACAACAATAAACACATTGAAGAAAGGCCAAATTTGGGACACAAATCCCCTTTTATGTGCCACTAATAACAAAAGCCACATAGCATACAGTAACGCATAGAAATCCATTCTCGTGCCAATCAGAGAGACAACAGCAATCAGAGTTATCTGAAAAATAATAGTATAAATTAGTCTTTCACCAGGGTAAAATATTAATAAGAGTAATTAATCAATGTCAGATACTTGGGTTGGCATCATGGTAACGAGGACAAATTTAATAGTTTTATTAACATTGAATAAGTAAATTACTTCAAAATAATTCTGGTATGCAGATCTGCAATCTGGGTTAATAACCAGTATACATACTAACATATATTAGCATGTGAGAACTAACATATTCAGGGTTTGTGAGAGTATTTGAGGACTGTGAAGCTAAATGAGCCGTAGATAATTCATGTAACCAGCTTATGGTATCTAACTATTGTCTCCAAAAAAAACTCATAAGTGCCTACTCTTGTACCTTTTCTCTTTCAATATTGGGATATAATAAGCTCCATTAAGTAAGCAACAACAGCGAAGGATGAATTTTCATGTCTATATTTTCATGAAATTATTTAAATTATTTTTATAATTTATTGAATTGTTAAGTGGTTTCTAATATTGAGAGAAATGTCAAACCACATTTTTAAAATTTAATTGTGTTGGATTCTCTATTCTAGCCATGTGTGCTAACAGGAGCCAGGAATTCATTCAAATTGTAAGTTTTCTGACAGGTATAGTACCTTCAAAAAACAAAGAACCTAAAAGTTTTCAATGTATTTGAAATTAGTTCTTATCTCAACTCTTCAGCAACAGTTGTTAGTGTAAAATTAAAAGTAAACAAGGTATGTATCTTATCTTATCAAAGTATAAAACCTGCCTATATAATAATAATAATAAAAAATTGTTATAAAAAGATAAAAAATAGAATAACATATTACCTCAACACCAAACCGATAAAATCCATAATTAAACATATATTTAATAAAATTGATTATATCCTTATCAACTTCTTTATAAGATATTCTCGGAAACATAATGTAAGGCCTTGTCAAAGATCTCCCTCTTAAATGTCTTTGATATTTTTGTCTCGTAACAACAACAGTGTGAACTGTTAGTACTAGGATAATAGCTGCAACAGATAATTGTAAATTTTTTAATAAAAGAGTCTATAGCAGGCAGTTTTGCCACAGATGCAAGCTATAGATTAAATGAAATAGTTTCCCGAGCTTCTTCAAAAATTATTACACAAAGTAGCGATTATAACTAGCAATTTTAGTTTTTCATACAATATATAATTTATTAAGAGATAAATTTAGAATATATAATAAATATAAGACCTCAATCCTATGTAAGTATTTTATTTTAGTATTCTATTTATTATTGTATTGATTGTATATTAGTTTCTATTTCTATTGTATTGCTGTAAATTCTAAGATCAAATAAATGGTTATTCATTCATTCATTTATTATTTATTCTATTTTTTATATTTTATATAATTTTACTAAGAACTCATTCATTTCATGATAAATTTACTCCTGTGCTCACTATTGTAGCAAATATATAGAAAGAGGGTATGCTGATAAACAGCTGAACAAACAGAAACAACAGGTGTATGCTACCTCAAAACGAGGTTTTTGAGTTACCCCCACAAATTATTTTCTAAACATCTTATCCTTTACTACGGGATTTTTCATAAAAACCGACTTTTATCAATGGTAAATAATATTTAAGAGTCCAATTCAAATTACCTATGTATCCTCTAACAAGATATGCTAAACTTCTGCCTTCTGAGTTTTTAGTAAAACCAATCCATTCTGCAGTGTTGTTTACATAACTTTTGTTATTCTGTAAAATTAAAATTTTATTTAATTAATTATTGACAATACTCGACCTGTTACATGTATTATAGTATAACACATGGCTAAAATCAGTAGACAGCGAGCCAAAAATTTGTAAGGGGAAAGTTTTTGCTTGAAAATTTGAAAAGGAAATTTTTTTTGTTCCGAGTTTTGCAAAACATGACTAGTTGACACAATATAATTGTGCGAGAGCACCAAGGCTCTGTCGGCACCCTGATGAATTAGACGTAACGAAACAGAGTGGGACATGACATTATGTCGAGCCATCAATGATGACGAATGTCGAATGATAGAACAGTTCCAAGATGTAGCATTGCATTTTGCTTGTTACATTTCCTTGGTGTCTCGCGCACAATTATATTGTGGAGAGAATTCTATTTATAATTCTTTTTATATACAATTGTATATACCTATGGTATAAATGAGACTTTTTTTAAATTTCAATAAAGTCTAACTAAAAATATTTTTTTTCTAAGCCTAATATTACTGAGTACAATGATGGTTAAGATAATTATCAATTAGTCTGAAACAATAATTTGTTTCTCTACATATAATAATAATAATAAGCCATATAGTTAGATATTTCTTAAACTACAAATCTAATAGCACATCAGGACAAATATAAATAGATTAAACAACTAAAAGACAATAAAATTAAATTGGTGCCTCCTTGGTCAAAAAATGACCCGCTGTCACCCTTAAATACCACCGAGAGGTGAGGATACCAAGATAATAATAATAATAACAAACCATTTATTGGGAAGGATTTCTAATAATATCAAAAATCTATGGTTTGTTCAAAATGTTTTACATTTGTTTAGTTCTCTTTTAGGCCGTTTCTCAACTTGATAAAGCATAATCAGAAGCCAATACGTGAAAAAACTTACATATTCACAAGTCACATTCCAGTTGCCATGTTTAATATTATCTATTTGATAAATCATTTTAGCTAGTAGAAGTAACGACGCAAGACATGAGAGTATGTGGGCTATAACTGTTTGAGCCTTGGTACTTAGAGTAGAAGCTATCACTGCTAGCATTACAAACATCATATGCATTGCACATACCTAGAAACAGATAAATTATATATTTCAAGTTTGAAAAAGTTACATTATGCTTTTAAAACTTGTGAAACCTAAAGGAAAAGAAACTGCACATGAATTTCTATACCAGGTAAGCTCAATCCACAATGAAATCATTTTTTTAAGTCTAGAGAGTAACATCTAGACTTTCATATAGTAATCAAAATTATTTTGTCCTCTGGGAACCAAGGAAATGCATCAGAATTATTTTTTCTTCAGGAAACCAATGTAGTATATTAAAATTCTTTTGTCCCCATAGGAGCAAGGAAGTATATCAGAACTCTTTTATCCCCTGGGGTCTAAGAAAGTATATTAAAATTATTTTGTCCCTTGGGGACCAAGGAAGTAAATCAAGACTATTTTCTCCCTTGGGAACCAAGGAAGTACATCAGGATACTTTTGTACCCGGGGGAACAAGGAAGTATATCAGAATTCTTATGTCCCCAAGGGATCAAGGAAGTATATCAGAATTATTTTCTCCCTTGGGGACCAAGGAAGTACATCAGGATCATTTTCTCCCTTGGGGACCAAGGAAGTACATCAAGTACATCAGGATACTTTTGTACCCGGGGGAACAAGGAAGTATATCAGAATTCTTATGTCCCCAAGAGGTCAAGGAAGTTATCAGAATTATTTTGTTTCCTGGGGACCAAGGAAGTACATCAGGATCATTTTCTCCCTTGGGGACCAAGGAAGTACATCAGGATACTTTTGTACCTGGGGGACCAAGGAAGTATATCAGAATTCTTATGTCCCCAAGGGATCAAGGAAGTACATCAGGATCATTTTCTCCCTTGGGGACCAAGGAAGTACATCAGGATACTTTTGTACCTGGGGGACCAAGGAAGTATATCAGAATTATTTTGTTTCCTGGGGACCAAGGAAGTACATCAGGATTATTTTGTTTCCTGGGGACCAAGGAAGTACATCAGGATACTTTTGTACCCGGGGGACCAAGGAAGTATATCAGAATTCTCATGTCTCCAAGGGATCAAGGAAGTATACATACTCTTAGTATGATCAAGAATTATATCTAAATGACAAGTAATCACAAACATCTGTTATCATTCAAATGAAAACAAATTCAAAAACATGATCCTTGTATTCAAGTAATCATAAGTTATTAAAAATGTCCAGTACGACGAATCATAGAATTAAAGTACATAATTACTATAAGTTGCAATAAATTACAATAATCTAGTTTATAAATAAGACTATGTTTATGTGGATCTTAAGACACAAAAATACCATGTATTTTAGTATGTATTTTTTGAAGGTTAACTGCTGGGTTTATGTATACCTCCAAAAAAATTCTGTATTAAAGTATCAAGTAAATTTTAGAGAGTTAACTCGTTTAGTATAAATATGTTACGCATTATGAAGTGTCACATAAAAAATGTAATAATAATTTTAGTAAATGTTGAAAATTTGTATAATTAATTACAGTATACCACTTTCTATTTTTTTTATTTTTGGATGAAAGGAAGACATCTATTTTGCCTGTATGATTCTATGACTATATAAAATATAAATTATATTATATATTACGTCTATTATGATATGACTATATAAAATATAATTATATTATATATTCGATATATTATGATATGACTATATAAAATATAAATTATATTGTATATTAGGTCTATTATGATATGACTGAAAGACATCTATAATGCCTACATAATTCTAAGTCTAAATAAATTATAACGTATATTAGGCCCATTAGGTCAGTTTATTAGATAATAATAAAAATGATAATAAAATTATGTATTTCCAAAAAAAATACAAATACATATTACAAAAATATTTTTTACAATGTTTGATTACATAAAAACATATTGTACTGATATATTTATGTACAAAAATAAATGTAAATACAAAAAAAAAAAAATAAAAAATGTAAAAAAAATAAATAAATAAATAATCTTAAAAATGTAATGTATGTAATGTATCTTAATCTTATAAATGTAAATGTGTGTTGTGTGTGTGTGTGTATTTATGTATTTGTGTATTTATGTATTTATGGGTTTGTGTATTTGTGTGTGTATTTATTTATATGTTTAATAATTTGGCGAGGGCCTCCAAGTAACTGCGAAATTAAAAGCGAGTAAACTCCTACTGAGTTTACTCCTAGAGTCAACTCTTGTAGTAACTCCTAGAGTGATGGTCCTGTCTCAAGATAGTGTATATTTATTATTAAAACATTTTTCATTTATATCAATGTATATTATGTTAGAATAGTCTTTAGTTTAACATTGCAACAATCTAACTTAGATTGGTGAGAATATTAGAATTATATTCAAATTGTTTTAATATAATACTATGCATTTTGATAACTGCATGTAAGTTTTAACTTTATTTATTCCTTTTCTTTATTTGTTTTCTTTTAATGATTTAATCATTTCATAATCATTTCTAAATATATTTTTTACTCTTTTTAGGAAATTTTTACTTTTTATAGTGAAAGACTATAATATAAAATAATAATTTCTTTAGAATAGTTCTGACATTATAGTGCTTCAACTATGTATATATGTAAGAAGTGGATGTCTTGTTTTTTTCTATTTGAACTTGAGCAGGCTTTAGATCTGTTGAATTTTAATATAATATACCAATTATAATTACATTTAGGTATTAGTATTAATTAGCTCTTATGTAATTTTTAGGTATTTTTTAAAACATGAATATGCCTGGTAATAAAGGCAAAAGATTGTTTTGATGAAGTAATTTGTTTGAATTATATTCCGCCCCATCGAGTGTCCGAAAAGAAATAAGAGTAAAATAATTATTTATATCATAGTTACATTTCAATAATTAATTTGAATCACATCTTTCATTTTTTAGTATCTCAAGATTTTTCTTAAGGAATACTCATAAGTTAATGTTTCTAGAATATGTAATCCTTTAGATACTTACATTAAAATATTAGTCAAGAAGGCATTGATTAAAAAGTTTCTTAAATATATCTATGGTTTGACATTGCTATATTTTGATTGGTAGTTAATTATAGTATTGTTTTTCTCTCAGTTTTACATAGTGGTGTTTGTACAAAGTTAGTTAGTTGAAATCTTGTTTCATAATTATGTTTTAATATATCTTTGTCGTCAAGTTGATAGTATTTTATTAAGACTGCTTTTTTTAAGATGCCCAAATATTTTAGAATCAGTATATTGTATTGAAATTGTTTTCACATATTAAATAATAAAATAATTATTATATTATTTTATTTGTATTGAAATTTTAATAAGTTTTCACGTATTTAATAATTACACATAATAAAATTGTAGGTAAATAATAGATAATGAGAAGTCTTACATTAAGGATTGCTAAGAGCATAATTGAAAACATGATAATCTTGAGCATATGAAGCTCTAGAAATAACCAGGTAAGCTCAATGCCCTGTGAGACCAACTCTTTCAGTCTAGAGAGTAACATCTGCACTTTCATGTGGTAAATGGCTGAAAAATAATCAATACACGATTAAATAAGCAGAATAATATGTACAACAAGAGACCTTTGGCCACTTGGCTGCTCCTCAGCATCAGTGGTGGAGCTGCTTCTTGGTTCCTATATCACTCAGTGGCTGCTTTGTGACCTCATGGTTGTTTTCCTACAGCAGTTTAAAAATTGAACTAATGCTGATAATATGAAACTTAGCACATTCATTTATCTTTTATAGGGACTTTATGTGTGCCAAATTTTAGAACAATCAAATCATTTTTCTGTTTTTATGAATTTTATAAATCTTTGCTGACTCATTATGGTGGTTAATGACATTATACAATTTTATTTGAATAGCACAACTAGACCTAAAGATTGATTTTTGGTATTAAGTTTCAACTCTCTAGCATAAACTTACTGGGACCGACGATGGTAACAGACACACACACACAAACATACAGAAAACTTTGTAAAAACCACTCAGAAGGTCTTGAAAAACACCTGAAACGGATAATTCAGGGGAAATCCAAGTTTCAGTTTTTTAGTGCAAACACAATAATTTTCTTATACAGGGTGGTACAATTCAAATATATCACACTTATAAACTCAGCTTCATGTGGAGCTATCACATTAAAATTGGTACCCACTAAGTTTAGCACTGGAAGTTCAAATACCTAATTATTTGTTTGTTAATCATCTCGCATGTAAGGTAATCTGATTACCAAAGTGGGTTTTTCTACGGTAACTAGAAAAAGTTAAATAGAGCATACCTTTATATTAATTAATTCAAAAACTGTGCCATCTCCCAAATTGTATGGTTCAATTTAACTTTTTAATTTTTTTAAATTGTGTAGAAAACACATTTTGATAATCAGATTATCATACATGCCAGATAATTACCATAAAAATAATTAGGAATTTTAACTCCTAGTGGTCAACTTGGTGGGGATAGATACCAATTTTATCGCTATAGTTTGTACAGAGATGAGTAATCAGGGTAGTGTATTTGAAATGGACCACCCTGTATATTAACAGTATAAATAAGGAACCATACAAAGCAGTTATCTACATTAATTATTACTTCCTGCATTAGTAATCTACAATGTCTACATCAAACAGCAATAGGAGAGAATAAATAAACTAGAGTTAATACCTTGTAGGAAATGAAATGATTGTTTAGGGTGGATACTAGACATCCTTTGTGAACTGGTACTGGGATCTAGTGCAGAACTGGGCAAAGTAGAACTAGCCTGAGAAACTCTAGGCCTAACTGAGCTCGAACCCCTAGGATAAACATAAACAAGAATAAATAAATAAATAAATAAATCTTTATTTAATCAAATTTATAAATAAAACATTAGAAAATTGTCATACTTTATAAATACTAAACTTATAAAGAGCACATAACTACAGGATTTAGTTTACATTAAGGATTCCATAATATAGTTCTTTTAATACTTTGCTAATTAAACGCTAAAATAGAATTAAGCTTTTTACATTTTATGTTTGTTTATTAGTATTAAAATATTCTGTTAGAGAATAAAAGGGTTTGCTTCAAGGTAATTTTTTATAATATTTTTAAATTGTTCCACTGGGAGATTCTTTATATTTTTCTTCTACATGATTAAACAGTTTAATGCCTAATACACTATGCCCCACTTCAGACTTGGATAACCTATGAGGAGGAATCATTAGTGTATGTTTAGTTTTTTTATTGTAATTATGTGTTTGATTATTTATATTGATTTATTATTTTATTTTTTATAGTTTAATGAGCTGTATATAAATAAATTTTGTAACCATCATTATTTTAAATTTTTTAAAGTATTCCTACAGTGATCATTGTACTTAGCTCCTGAAATGATCCTTATAATCTTTTTTTGAATACACACACAAACACAGGCATACAAATATGTATATATATATATATTATATATATATATATATATTATATATATATATATATATATAAAGTTTTACAAAACTTATTTTTTTTGGATCAGGACCTCTGAAACAGATTTGTATTGTGGTCCGAAGTTGGACTCCCGCCATGATGCCGATACCATTAGCGATAGGTTTTACAAAAATTTTCCAACTGATTTTCAAAAAAATCAGTTGGAGATTAGGGAAAATTACTCAACATACAAAGCTCTACGGTGAAGATGCTTACAATGCTTTTGAAAATAAAGAATCATTGATTGCTTTGCCGTGTGATGTATCTAAAAATCTTGATTGCATAAACTTTCAAACTCTTAAAACAAAAATGATAGGTTGTGGTATTCCTTTCGATCTTAAAATGTTTTACTTTACAAATAGGCTTCAGCTGGTTAAAGGGCCAATGATATAAAGTTAAAGAATGGATCCATGGAGTACAACACAGCTTTGTTTTTGGTCTCATACTCTACCTGATATATTACAATGATATGTTGGATTACAACCCTAAGTGTGTAAAGTTTGCTGATGACACTGCATAAGTTGTTAGAGATGACAATAGAGAGCAAATGTTAAAGAACATTACAAATTACAGTCATTAAACAAACAAAGGATTGGTTTTCAAACAACTCTTTAACTCTGAATGAAACTAAAAGCCTATCTCTAATACTTTTATTAAAAGACCCTGACAAAGGAAGTTCTCAAAAACTCTTTGGTATGACATTAGATTCACTTTTAATTTGGGATAAGCATATTGGTGTTCTTGCAAATAAACTCTTATTAGTTTTATTTTTATTAAAAAAGTTATCCGAGATGTTGGATATCAGGACTCTTTTTTTCAGTTTATTATGGTTATTTCTACTTAAGTCTCTAATTGCACTTTCGGGAACTAGTGCAAACGCCTAATTTTTTTTTATTCCTAAAAGAGCCTTATGAATAATTTTTGAACTCAAACCTTCTACCTCTTGTAGATCATATTTAAAAAAATATTCTCTCACGTTTGGTTATTTACAACCTCCTCATTTCTGTTTATAATAATGACCTTATAAAAAATAAGGATGATCATAATTATAACACCAGAAACAATTAAGTTCCCTATTGTACATTACACAAAATTTTTAAATCGCCCCAGATTCTTGTTATCATATTGTTAACCTGCTGAAGTCCTAATACTCAACAACTTGAGATTAAAAGTTTTGTAAATATAAAAACGATTAATTTCTGCTGGAAGCATTTTCTTCTATATATGACTTTATTTATAAGTTTAATATTTGATTTAGTATTGTTTATATATTTTTATTTTTGATTGTATTTTATTTTAATTTTAAGATTTGACTTGAAGAAACAAATTCGTAATCTTCTTTTTATTTTATTTTTCAAACTTCATGAATAAATACATGTGATTTCTAATCAACATATGATAAGTCACAAACTTAATTAATAATTTGACTTATCAAAACCAAAATAAAGTCATTTTATTTCTTGAATAATTGATTTCATAAAGTTTAAACTTAATTATTTTTACACTAATGTTAGAGAACTATGGTTTCAAAACACAAATAATCATAAGCTTATATCCAGATTTAAGATATTTTTTTTGTTCTTCAAAATAAAGAGCCAATAACTTCATTGGGGATCTTGGTAACCTAAATTGAAAATAATTAAATAAATTACCTGCTTTTAATGTCAGAAATAGCCAAGAAATCCTTATGGAAATAATATAGCTGAATCACAGTCATTATAACAAAGAATGTAGGCGTGAGTAATCTAACAAACAGCTCAGCTGGTTGGAATTTCTTCAAACCAATGTCTTTTTGCCTGCAAAGTTTAAAAAATGATACAAATAATAAAATAAAATAAAAATATAATGATTACTAAATAATAATACAAATAAAATATAAAAAAATAATAAATAATAATACTGCCCGTTTTAGGGCCTTTCTGCCCTTTAGGGTATTCCCCCTGCGGTAACCACCTCGGGTAGGTCTCAGCTACTATGCTCAAAGTAAAGCTAGAATTGGCAAAATCTTTTTAGATCAAATTCTATTTATAAAAACTGAGAGCATAGCCCGGGCTGTGAACCCCAGACCTGTGCCGAAGTCTCTTATTATACAAACGATACCTACTGTATAAATGAGGAAAAATAATAACCAACTCCCTCCCATGACCTATATCACATTAGCTCAATATTCCTATAGAAATTTGCTAATATTTACAGCTCAATGAGATGTTCTATATACACTGAAGTAAAAACAAAGAACTCACATTTCTTCATCTATATGTAAATATTTAGTCCAATAACCAGAAAATTCATCAAACTGATAAGTATAGGTAATAAGAATAAGCATTGAGTATATTATAACTGTCAGCCAAAATCCATACATCATTTTTCTCCACAATACCCACGAAAGCTGAAACATCCACAAGCTTTAATTGATTAATAAGGCAAATAATTTAGACTTGGTAAAATAATATAATGGTTCAACAAATTACCAATAATTACTTCAAATTTTTATAAAATGTAAAACTTCATTAGACTTAAGATGAAGTTGACTTTGTTAGTATTGCAGAATATTCCACTACAATTGTAAAGTTATTTCATTAGATCATTTATCTTTTGGATCCAAATATTTATAATCCAATTAATAATAATTGGGATACAGACTAGGCAGTCAAGGTATAAACATTTTAAATAAATTAATTGATTCACACTATACTTCATGCTTTATAACTTTTGACAAAAAAAATACCTAAAGGTACTTGGGTGACTATCAACAGTATAATAGGTAAGTTTTTCCATTAAAATACACTAAAACTCTTAACTTTTAATAAAAAAATATATCAAACCATCAAAGCTAAATAAGAAATGCCTAAATGAATTTAAAAAAATCATTACTTTATTTTTACCTGGAATGTGATGATGAAGATTAAAGCTAAAGCCATGTACACTATGCTAAATATGGTAACTCTTTCTCCAGTTATGCCAATAGTAAACAGAATTATAGCAACAACCCAGATCCAAAATTTAGTCATGATACCTCTAACTACCATGCCTATTTTCTGAATCATCTGATTAGTTTTAGTTTGAGCGTCACTCTCTATACCTGGAAGTTAATAATTATGAATTTCTTTGTTTGTAGCATATCCATAGCAAAATACGTGCCTTTGGTCCATAGCCACCTTGCGGCCACATTGTTTGTGTTTCACATTATTTTTTGTTTTATTATTATTTGTTGTTTACATGCCTTGTACCTCAAGGCATAAACGAGGTACAAATTAACATTTAAAGCTAGGTAAAACTACGGTATGGCACACAGTTTTATTCAGTAGACAGCATGGGAAAATAGTGTTGAAGATCCAATGAGGTTGGTCTGATATGAAATAGAGAGCGTGATTTTACTTACAGGACTAACCTCATTGGTTCCCTCACATTATTTTCTGCAACTAATCCCTCACATGCTGCCAACTAATTATAACCGTATGTTATACTATAACCAGAACAATTACAGTCATATTTACAGTAAAATTTCTCATGAACAATATCAGAAATCAAAATGCATTTTCCATAAAACCAGGTTTTAATCAAATCGTTAAAAACTATTTTGATCTCCACTTTACATCTCATGCTTATGAAAAGTGGAGAAAAAAAGTAACAAACTTATGAAAAGTGAAGAAAAGTAATACAAATATTTTGTAAAAATGAAAAGTGGAAGAAAAAGTAAACAATGAATATTTGTAACAAACTTATAAAAATTGAGAAAAAGTAAACAGTGAATATTTGTAATAAAACTTATGAAAAGTGGAGAAAAAGTAAAACGGTAAATATTTGTAACAAACTTATGAAAATTGGAGAAAAGTAATACAGTGAATATTTGTAATAAACTTATGAAAAGTGGAGAAAAAGTAAAACAATGAATATTTGTAACAAACTTATGAAAAGTAGAAAAAGTAATACAGTGAATATTTGTAATAAACTTATGAAAGTAGAGAAAAAGTAAAACAGTAAATATTTGTAACAACCTTATGAAAATTGGAGAAAAAGTAATACAGTGAATATTTGTAATAAACTTATGAAAAGTGGAGAAAAAGTAAAAAGTAAATATTTGTAATAAACTTATGAAAAGTGGAGAAAAAGTAAAAAAAAATGTCTGCACTCATAAACTCTTAGTTTCATATTCAGTCCCATTTACAGTAAATCCAAAATGGAGCTAAAATACTTTGATGAATTAAAGATAGGATTAGTAGGTCTTTTTTTAGATTTGGTGAGTATGAAGTATGATTTATTTTATGTTGGCTACCTTGGCCTTCACTAGTACCTGTAGTTGAGAGGAGCATGACTTGACAGACAAGTCAGGTCATATTATTACAGTTTTTTCTGGTTTTAATCATTATTTGTGGAGAATAAAAATATCTATTTTCCTCACAGCAGCTCCATCCTCACTTAATTAATTTAACTCTTTAATAATTATCTGCCTATATGACTAACTTTTTGCTCCTAAATTTGACGAATTTGGACTAACTTACTAATAATTTAAGTATTACCTGTTGCTGCAGTGACACCTATCTGAAGAGGAGCTGCAATATCAGCAAGAGTAGACTGGTTCCTGGCTTCCCATTTCTCTTGATTAAACTGTTTTAAAGTTATCCAAAACATTACAGTGTAAACGCTCTGTAATAAAAAGAAGCCTTTACAAATATATCATCTAAAACAAAAAATCTTTAAATCTAGGTTTTTAGGACAATCACAATACCTTTCTTTATACCTACAGTTTTTAATGAGGAAAAGTAAGCAATTAAATAACTTATCACCATTACTTAAATTCTTAATATTTATAATTAGAAATAAAAAAAAGTAATTACACCTTAGTCTCACATTTAAGTTTACAAAACTCACACATTTAAAAAAATAAAATAATGACATAACTAATCTACAAATTAACTAAGATCATATCAGCCAAAACTGTTGACATCTTTAGGCGAATAAAAATTAAATTAAACACTACATTAACAACAAATTAAAAGCTTAAAAACAAAAAAGTTAACAAGCACAACATAAAAGATTAGAATTAAATTAAATATCATAGAAATAAGTAAACAAAAACCAATTTCATCAAAAAAATAAATAAAATAAACTAGAAGTTTACAACTAACAGGTTAACCATGATGATGAAACTAATTAAGTTATTTCATTTTGTTCTTTGGTTTTTACACTACTATAAAATTTATTGAGAATAAAAGACTGTACTAGTTCTTCTTGTTAATTAAGGGTTTGTGTGTCCTGGATTCTTACTTGATAAATAGATTTCTAGAGATTCAAGAGCGTCAAATATACTTCCGAAGTCTTTACGATATAGAATTACTCTATTTACCTCTTTATCAAATTTATGATTTGATTCTACAATATGTTTGCAAAAATAGAAATAAAGAATAACATACCTTGACTAGAATAGATTCTATAGGCATATGATCCATGTCTGGTTTAACTAACCCGATGTCTCTCAGGTATTTTTCATCAGGTAGTTCTGGTATATCCATGCAATAGATATAGTGGGCTAATAGAAGTAACTGAGCATATAGAACAAGGAACGGTGAGGTCCTTAGCATAGCTTTCCTCTGATTGGGCATTAACCACATTACCATAGCCCATAAAAGCAGAACAAATGTTAACCAGCTATGATAAGTGATACTCCATGCCTAGTCAATAAAAAATGAACAATTAATATTTTATTATCCATGATCAACAATTTTGTTTTTGAGGCACTAATATCTGCTATTGTTGGGAATAACAGACATCACTAAGGTCTGAAAAAATCAATCATCACTAAAGTTTTTTAATTTAAAAAGCTTAAACAAATAATGAGCCAACATGAACTCAAACACGCTTATCATAGGCTGTTTGAATACCATATGTCTTATGAACAAATATTATTCGGCCATGCTGAATCAGGAGAACTTGCCTTAAAACAAAAAAAAGTTATTCGCATCATAGCAGGAGCAAGACGACTGGCTACTTGTAAACCTCTGTTTAACCAAAAATGACCTTTTATAACTTGTCCATTTTTCACTGGTAAAAATTTATAAAATTAAATGAAGATAAATTACTGAAAAATGATTTCAACCACTTCTATGATACTAGAAGGTTGTACAATAGACTTCCAGTCGCAGTGAAAATGGGGTCTATCCTTGACTCCAACCCCAATCATAAATGAAACTAGAAACAAAGATAATTTAGTGGTTCCATCCCATAGATTAACAAGGTACAGAATCGGCACTAACTCATTAGGTATTCCATTTTTTAATTTGCTAAAAACACAACAAAAGAGATGAATATTGATTCCTTTGGAAGTCGAGTAAAAGATTTTTTTATTGAAAACCCCATGCTACTCAGTTAATTGTTTAATTTAAAAACATATTGCTAATTATATATTATGACGATTGAATGCCATACCATGCCAAACTCATATTGTATAATTTTGTATGGTCTTAACAATAAATAATATTCATTCATTCATTCATTCTGTAACTTTATTATACTATTTTTTATGCATAAACCCATAGGATCATTTTGGCGTTTCTACTCTCCCAAATGTCACTTATACACACACTGCACCAGGGAAGATCTCAGTACTTCTATCCTCCCCGTTATGGCACTGCACCTACGACCTTCACAGTTTGTCTAGTATATTTTATCCAGTTCAACTAGCTACTATAAACCTCATTAGTCTCATCTAGCCTATCAGTAACTAGTTTTTACCAATCTCACCAGTTCCTCTAGTCTCATCATATACTCGTTATACTCATCGCTCTTCTCCAGACTGGTACAGCCCGAGCAACCATGAAGTTAGCGTGCATAAATCCATTCCAATAGACCTAATCCAAAAGCCTGGTCAATTATACTATTATTCATAAAATAGTAGAGACCAGCAAAATAACACAAAGTCATAACTAAAATAAGTGAATTCTAGCTTTACTTGAGTAACCATAAAATAAGCTACTCACCATCATAATGATATTAGTGGCAATATATGATGATTGAGCCAGTAGCTGTCCAATAGTAATACAAGTGCTGACAAAAAGCTCAAGTACGCCAGGACCTGTCTCCTCTATTAACACAAAAACAGCATAAACATAAAATAATTAACTAATACCACAGAGGTTGCAAAAAGATCTTATTAGAATCTAACTTATTTATCTCATAAGTTTTCACATCCACACTATTATTTTGCACTTTAATAATAATAACAATAATAATATTCTTTATTAATTAAACATGCCTGGAGGATGTAACAAGTCATTGATGGAAATAAAAACTAAAACAAAGTATTTATGCTTAAAAAATAAGATGAGAAACTTGCATACGTCTCAGGTTAATTTATCCTTTTTAAAAGAAACTAATGTTAATTTTAACCCTATTAATAACAATATTTTATCATAAATTTAGTTTTGCAATTTAAATTTTTTAAAGCTTTAGAATAACTAAAAAGAGGCCACAGCCAAATGTTTCAACATTGGAAGTAACTCATTACACAATATTAACTAATACATACTATACTAATTATACTTCATCAACTACACTACTTAGTCCACATACATATGGAAATAATTATCATGGGAACTTCATATTGACTATTTAGCTAAAAAATTAAGTACAAGCATTTATATGCTCAAGAAAGTTTCAAGCTCCCTCTCCCAAAATTCTCTTAAAACAGTTTATTTTGCTCATTTTTTTAGTTAAATGTCTTACGGCACAATGATTTGGGGAGCTTCTCCCCATGCGAGCAGACTATTCATTCTACAAAAAAAAGCACTACGGGTTATCTTAAATCTACCCAACAAAACATCATGTAAAAAATTTTTTCACTCATGAAATTCTTACTTTTTATTCTTTATACTGCTATCAGCTTTTAAATTACATTCATAGTATTGAGTCTAACTAAAGTAGAGAACATTCATTCTCACTATACAAGGCAGACAAATCATATAGTACTTAACAAATACAGACTGACAAGAACAGCTAAATATAATTCAATTCAAGCAGGGCTAAAGCTGTATAACTTCTTACCTGAAAATATAAGAGCCCTTGAAGAGAATAGATTTGACAAATTAGTAATAATTAATCTTTTAAAAAATCCCTTGTACAGTGTGGAAGAATTTCAATCCATAAATTTTAATTGTAACAAATAAATTTTTTGTTTTGACTTCTCACAATTTACAGAAATGTATATTATGTGAAATCAAGGATTATTTATTTATTTATATTTATTAGTTCAAAAATTCATTTAAGGAATAGTAGGCTTGGGTCGCTAAAAACGATTTTAAATATTTACAAAATTATTCATATTTTAATTTTTTTTACATATTTTGGCACTTTATTATACTTTTATAAACACTGAATAGCCAAGTTGTATAGAGCCTTCCTAAATAATTCCGTTCTACACGGGATGGGGCAAAGGTTATATTTATTCCTTGTATTAAAGTTATGAGTTACTTTTTACAGATTAGAGAAGTTCAATTCATTCAATTAACATTCATCAGTAGGCAGGCCACCAAAAATTAATAAAGGAAGGATTTCTGTTAGATAAGATCAGATAAGATAAAGGTCTTTTTTTACAGTGATTCCAAGTATGGAAAATAGTAAGTGTAATAATTTATAAAAATAAATGTCGAATGGCTTGTTAATGTACTTTGTAGAGGAATGTTCTCAAATCGATTGAAACCTAAGCCAGAGACAAAAAATGCTCAAAAAGTTGATTAAGCCCAGTCAAATAAAAGTGCCCAATTAGTTAAATTTTTAATACATTTTCTGATTCCTTATAATTAAAACTTCAGCTTCAAAAGCTGAAAAT
Organism: Microvelia longipes; assembly: GCA_018340805.1. Lineage (NCBI taxonomy): Eukaryota > Metazoa > Arthropoda > Insecta > Hemiptera > Veliidae > Microvelia > Microvelia longipes. Next base: position 17,582,232 of record JACMZG010001863.1, on the reverse strand, counting down.
ATGTGTTAAAAATCTGAATTAATTGAATTAATTAAAGCAAAAGTAACATTAACATAATTAGGTTAAATTTTAATGTTTATTATTGTATTTATCAGGCATATTTATTATTTTTATTTATGGTAACATGAATAACATAATTTCTTTTATTTTTTACTGTTTTCAGTAAGCATTATAATGAAGCTCATGGAAAAATGTAACTACCACCACCTATAGTAAATGTGAAATTACCTAGTATGGAGCCAATTAATAGAAGTAAAAATTGAAAAATTGACAGTATCATAAAGCATAGTCCCCTAATAAAATTAAAAATACATTTTATCTATTACAAGAAATTTTTACCTAACCACAGTCCTCAAAAGTAAAAAACAATATATACATATTATCATATATTTCACACATATCATATAGCCATGTATATATTACAACACACGGTCATAATAAGTTGACAGCATGGGAAAATAATGTGAGGTAGCTAATCAGGTTAGTCCTGGATGTTAAACCACACCCATAATTTCATATAATAACCTCATTGGGTCCTCAACACTATTTTCTCACACTGTCAACTGATTATAACTGTGTGCTCAACTATAGTATCCACATTTAAGGGAACAATCGTGTTTTAAGGCCTTATGATCCTCAGGGCATCTTCCCTACGGGAACCATAATTTCAGATGGAGTTTCTCTATCCACTGAGCTCAAAATATAAATTAAATTCGGGACTATACTTTAATTACTATCTATTTATAACTAGCTCTGCGATAGAAACTTCACAAAAGGCTCACAAACAACTCACACATAAGGCTAAAAATTCATGGACAAAGCTGTTGTTTTAAAAAAATCTTTCGAATTGTAACAATATCTAAAATATAGACATAGACAGGGAATAACTAGGCATTGAATACTTGTTTGAACCCAGGTTTGTTCAAGTCTGATGAAAAGTTCAGGCGCAACGGATGGCTACAGAGGATGTGATGCTACTGCACATTTAAAAAAAACAATTCTAAATCCTGGTGCCTTGAAACAGGTAAATCCCATGTTTCAACTCTTAATTAAAAATAACCAGATTTTCTAGAACTGATCTCATAGGGGCACATTTCTCTTGATAAGAGATTTTATAGAGCCATATTTTTAAGTGATTTCATTAAGGCTCATATCTCTTGCAAAGAATTTGAGGTACATTTATTTCGTTAATAAAAACTGAGAACACAGCTCATCTACACTAAAGTATATAATAATACAAAAAGGATAACAACTTAAATATAAATACAATTTTTTAGAGCCAATTTTTGAGAAATACTGAGTGAATCTTTGGAGAATCTTCTTAAGAAGAATCTTCTAAAATATCAAATTCCCAGCAGTACAAATAATACAGGAATTAAAATAATTAATTGACTTATTTTTGCCAATGCACCTTCAACCTAAAAGATATTTTTATAAAGACTTCCCACACACAGGACTTCTCAGTGGGTTAGCCAAAGTATTTATTAATTTTTTTATAATATAAAACAAGTGTTGGTAAAAAGAACCAATATAATTTTGTAATTTTGTACTTTAATTGTATTTTTTTAAGTAATATTTTGTTATAATGTTGTAAAATTTGGTAAAATAAAGCTTGATTAAAATTTTTTTTAGCATCTTAGGGATCAATTATAATTATATTAGGGATGTTTTCATCCACTTTAAGGAACCAAAGATTTCAATTTAACAAAAGTATTTTATTTTAGTTAAATAAAAAAATAATTAACAGCTTTGTATATAATACACTTGTTAGAAGAATAGTATATTTTAGTGATTCATATAAAAGGAAAGCTAAAGGGAATGGTTGGGTACTCGGGAAATAATTATAATGAGAAAAAAAGATAATTGTAGCATCCTAAAGAAGTTGATTATATGTTTAAAGTGGTCATAAATATTTATTTTAAAATAAAATTTTATATCAAAAATTTGTTAGTAAAGTAATAAAATAAAGAAAAAGACTTAAAAAGCAAACAGTTAAAATGTTTATTTTTAATAAAGTAAATCCCAAAAAAAAAACCCAAAAAAATAAAATAAAAAACCTTTTTTATTTGTAGGCGGGGCTGGTTGTAAATCATTCAACTGAATGATTTCAACATTATTTGTTGTTACTAGTCTGGTTTTGTCTGTTTCGTTGGAACTTTCTGCAATAGTGTATACATCATATTAAATCAAATCATAACAAATAACAAATAGGGTACAAGGTACCTCTGAACTTTTCCTCATCACATCCGATTCACAATGCAATCCTTCCTACATCGGACTCGCTTTGTTTGTCAAAAGAATGTAAAACAGATTTTATACTGCAACTTGTCTTCTAACTCGCTTCACTCGTCCTCAGATAGTAAATACATCTTTAATTCCCAGCGGTAACTCATTCCGGCACTAACCACACTCGATGCTGTTTAACTTTTATGAACTATCGAAAATCATGGATATACTTGTGGTATTGAAATGAAACTTAGTGTACTTATTTATTAGGTAAAGGTACAAGTGTACACCAGTGGAATACACTTGTGCCGCACTCAATTGGATTATTTTCTGATTTATTACAATTTTTTAAAAAAGGTATACAGGTCATATAATAAAAATTTAACTAATGCTGATAATGATTGAAACTTGGCACAAATGTTAGTCTTATATATGGCTACATGCGTCCTGAATCTCAAATTGATCCCAACATTTTTCCGTGTTCTATAATTTTTATAATTTTTTGCTGAATAATTTTTGCAGGTTAATGATGTCATAAAAAATATTTTTGGACAGCACAACTACACCTATAGACTGATTTTTGTACCAAGTTTCAACTCTCTAACATAAATACACTGGGACCTACAATGATAACAGACATACACACAGACTAAAACCAACTTAGGAGGCCTTAAAAACACCTAAAACGAATAAGTCAGGTGTCATCCCAGTTTTAGAATTTTTTGCAAACACAATACTTACGGTATAAATGAGGAAAAGTAAAAAAAATATGAATATAAAAAAATATGGCCTAAAATTATGAAAGTAAATCAGGGCGTTTCATGGATGTCCCCCTCCTACCTGGTCTAAGACCTATGGGGAGTATATTTAAAAAGTTCTTTATATGTCATATGATTGAATGAGATAATTCCTAAAATTAAAATAGGAGTCCATCAACTAGTAAGTAAGTACTCAAAATAATCACAGTCACAACAGGTAGTCAAAATAATAGTCAGTAATTAGTAATTTATTATGAAAAAATTCATAAAATCGTAAGTGTATAAACTATATGTAATTCAGTTTATACAGTCAAGAGAGACAACGGCTAGCATTAACACTGCCACTAGTTAACCTAGGAACTAGCACTTGTCGCTTATTTTTAATATTACCTTCTTAAATTAAACTTATCTTTATTATTATTTTCTATCACTATCAGCTGACAAAAAAAAACTAGCAGGAACTAGTTTTATGAAAGTGCTAGTTCCACCTAGGAGCTAGCACTTGTTTCTTATTTTTTATATTACCTTCTTAAATTAAACTTATTTATATCATTATTATAGTATTTTATATATAGTGTTAAGATAGATAACAACAAACATTTAATAATACTTTAAAATATAATTAATAAATAAAGTACTTTTCTTTAAATTTCAATTTTCTTAGTGTAGAATTTTATAATTAAAGGTTAAAAAAGACTTTTAACATTTCAAGAGTTTATATTATTGTGGCATTAAAGTCTTTTTCTAACCTTTCATAATAAATATAGCCACTCATTGTGTGGTGATTTAATATTTTAAGAAATGCTTACCTTCTTCAGGTACTTGATCAAATTTAGAATCATCCTCAGGTATTTCAGCTATGGTGACATTAGCCACAGTATCTGGTAAACTCCTTTTACCTCCTCTTTTGTACACTGATGCCCTTGTTTGACCTCTTATAAGCTAAAAACAGAATAAACATATTAAAATCCCATCCAACATGAGATTTATATAAATTCTGCCACTAAATAAATAGGCATAGTAAACATGGCATAGGAGCCGAAAGGTAGGTAAATACATTTAACACTATCAACCACTATGGCATATCTAGTAGTTTTTGGCACACAGATTGCAGATCTCTATAATCTGATAGGTTCCTGCCAATAATTCATGGCGGGAACTCACCGTTACAGCTGCTACCAACTAAGTAAAAATGAAATGCCTTCGTTAAGGTGACGTCTATTGCCGTCGTTCAGGATTTACCTTTTACTGATGAAGTTAAGCATTACTAATAATTTAACAAACTCCGAAGAAATTTAATAAACTTTTAGCTCAGCTCAGTATATGCTTATATATTACATATATATAATATATGCTTATAAATATTATAAGCATATTAATCTTAATAAAAAGTATGACTTGTTAGTAACATATTGTTGCCAGTTTTAAATTACTTAATTATAAACGTAAAAATATAAAATAATATTAGTGAAGACTTTAATAATTTAATATTTTTTTTAATTGTTTGTCAAATTTTCTCAGCATAAAGTAAATTACATGTTTATACATTCCATCAGTACAGGTATATATATATATATATATATATATATATATATATTATATATATATATATATATATATATATATATATATATATATATATATATATATATAATATATATATATATATATATATATATATATATATATATATATATATATATATATATATATATATATATATATAATATAACACTTTGAGAGCAAGCACAAACAAACAGTCTTAAATTTGAATAATAACTTATTAAAAAAGAAATGGCATTAAGCTATATGTTATTTACTTTATTAAAAATTCTAAATCATGCTAACACTATTATTAAAGCTTTATCTTCAAACCATAAAGCAATTTAACCATGCAGGTTCATGTTAGTAGAAAACAATTCATGCAAATAATTTTAAAAAAAACTACATAATTAAAATAGAAGTTATCATAAACCAAAAATTAATTATTGGACTGTTTAAAAATAAAGTACAAGGGAAAATAATGAAGCAAATTGTTTTAAAATATGTTTAGTTTAGACATTAAAATGTATTAAATATGTTTTTTTAACATTTAAATTAAACAAATTTTATGTAAATCAAGCATATTATTATATATAAATCGAACAATATACTTAAATGAAACATATTATATATAAATCATCTAACTTAGTTTATGAAAATTTAATAATACATGCAAATCAAACAATATACATAAATAAAAAATATTTTATGTAAATCAAACATATTTTACGTAAATCAAACAATATACCAATATACATAAATCAAGAATATTTTATGTAAATCAAATATATTTTACGTAAATCAAACAATATACATAAATTAAGAATATTTTATGTAAATCAAACATAGTTTAGAATGACTGAAGTCTTCATTATTGTCACTTATAATGAACAGTTAATAATAGATAATAATTTTTTTGATCATTTCAAAGTAAGAGAGATCAATTTAAAAAAAAATACTAATAGGAAAAAAACAAATAGCAAGCTTGTTTGATTGAAGCTTAGACAATATTATATCTATTTATTTATAAATAAATAAAGTCAGTGCTGTAGCCACCCTAACGGTCTCAAGGTGGCAATAACCTTTCACCATTTAAATATAGCATATGCCAAAAAGTTATTAACTTGAAAGCTTTTATGCACTATGATAATCAAAAACACTTTATTTAAAAAATCTTAGAAAAAACTACCAATTCATAAATTAAATAAGTAAATTCAAATTCTAAAAAAGTCTAATTTAGTTTAGCTTTCAGCTATTAAAATAAGGTAACTATAATAATACAACCTGTTTTCTGAGGTTTTCAGAGAAGATTGGAGAATTTACCTTTATAATGACATGAAAGAGAGCACAATAATAATGAAAATAGGTTATTCAAAAGAATACATGAGGTAACAAATATATAAATAAATAAATGCCAGTTTTAGGGCCATGTGGCCTATTAGGGTATTCACCCTGTGGGTACCACCTGAGGTTAAATACAATAAAATACAAAAATATATCATTATTCTTTAATAATAAAACAATAATATATTGTTATACTAAAGAAAACAAAACTAATTTTGAAATCTGGGTAGTGGATAGAAATGGTATGAATTTTATAATGGCATCTATGTTCAAAACATGGTACTAAATAGGGTTAATGACAAACACAAATAGAGTATTTTTGTTTTTGAAAAAATGCGATGAAGAATACAGGACTTTGATATTGATGGCACCCATCAATATCAAATATTATCCTATATATGAGTATTAATCCTTTCAGCACCTGAAAGGATTAATACTCAGAAAAACCAATGACTCATAAAATCTGAACACAAAAAAAGATAATATGTATGATTATTATTGTTATTTCACAAAAACAACAAAATATGATCCTGCTTCAATTTAAAAGTACCAATTTTTTAATGTTAAAAACGCCCAAATTTAATATTAAATAAAAATACGTACTGGAGTTGTTTCATTAGGATAAGAAGTAGCAGAATCCAAGCGAACCTACAACAAAGCCAAAAGTATCCAAGCCCAGGCACCATTAAAACATTGAAATGATTAATGTTAGGTTCATATATATACACAAAACAAATAATATTTATAAAATTTTAAAAAAAATATATAAATCACCACCACCTGGTTATCATAAGGGATTTTTTCCTTAGGTGTGCCTGAGTCTTCACATTAGATACATTTCTACACCTCAATTATTCAAACCATAGAGTGACAGGGATATATTTTATATTACAAATCTTAGTTTTCTTAAATAGACTCATGTAGGAATAATAATTAATGCAATTCGACAGACTTAACTTCCAGCTTATAATTTGACAGTAAAAACAACAGGATTCCGTTGATCACATATACTATGCTAGAATAAAACCTGGGACCTTCTTAATGGAATCTTCTATAAAAGTTAATCTTTAGTCTATGTTTAGACTTTAGTTCTATGAATTTAAGTAACAATAACATTCAAATGATTCTATTTCTCAACTGTACAATTAAATGACAAAAAATTGGATGCAAGATAACTTGTAACTTTTCCTCGTCATATCGGATTGGCTATGCTCATCCTCACTTCTTTGAACTCGCTTCGCTTATCCTCAGGCAATAAAAATATCAGTTTTAATTCTAGCCATTATCCATCCAGATACTGACCCCGCTTGATGCTGCTAAACATTAGTAAACCAACAATAACCGTAAATATAATATCCGTAATTAGATGAAACTTAGTATACTAATTTCTAACAACAAGAGATATACTTGTAAGAAATTTCAACTAAATTGGATTATTTTTAACAATTTTTAAAAAATATATAATTTTAAAATGAATGTTTTCTACAGGGCACTTCTCAATTATACTTAGAGTGTCTAGAATAACACTCATCTATAAGAAAAAGGGAGAAACTGATAATATGGTTAATGGTTAGCTATAGACTAATAGCTAATCTGCCAATAATATTAAAAATTTTTGAAAGAATTATGTATAATAGATTATAGATAGATAGATAATAGATAGAAAGCATTTTAATAATAATTAAATTTGATCATGTATGATTGTACATTTTTGTATGCAATTAAACAAATAAAATTTAAAATTCTTAAAAATGTTATTTGATGATGGTTAATGACTTCATATAAAAATTATTTTTCGGCTAGCACAATTAGACCTATAGATTGATTTTTGTACTAAGGAGATAACACACTAGGGAGCTATGATGATAACAGACGCACACAAATGTAGACAGACAAATTTGTAAAAATCACTCAGGAGGTCTTAAAAACACCTGAAACGGATAAATCAGGTGAAATGCTGGTTTTGTATTTTTAGTGCAACATAATACTTTCCATATATACCTATAGTATAAATGAGGAAAAGTAAATATAGTTTGATTTTGCACCAATATATGTTCATCAATGCTTTGTACACATTTTTTTTATTTTACAGCCAAATTAATACAATCAAAGACAAAACATCAAAAGTGTGATTCAGCCAAATAAAAGCATAATAGTGTATTGGAAAAAAATAATTCAAGGAATTTATAAAATTTGACTCTAACCCTGACCTTCCTAGTGGCAGAGCGCCACCGGTTAGTCTGATTACGCAGCATTTTACGCTGACTTAATCTGACACTCAACTGCCTTTGAATCCCATTCTGCTTTAAATTAATAGCCTGAAAAATTCAATATTTACTTAAATGTTTCACACTTGTTTTGAATTCTTTCTAAATTACAGAATTTGCTGAAAATAAACTAAAACAGAAGAGAGTACTCAACTAATACATTTAAAGGTGAAATAACAAATTTAATACTGTATGAAAGTATAAAACTAATACCATACATAGAAAAAACTTAATAAAAAGTTCACGTAAACTAAAATTTTTAGTAATAAAATATTTCAAAAATTAGCAAAATAAGTGTAAAGCTAAATTAAGATCTCCTCTACCGAAATTGTTAATTGTAGACACATAAGTGCTGCTATCTATCACCTTTACGCTAACCTTCACCCCCTAATTTGTTAATAAATCATTTCAATAAACAACAACAAATGTTACTTACAGGGGCATGAATAATCATGTTGGCTTCATACCATAGTATAAAATACAGCCATATAAGTACAAATGGGTTTAAAAAGGTAGGCCACTCTAAATCAGCTAAATGACTCAGTCTTGGGTCTTTACATGAAGTAGTTACCAGTGCTGTAAGACCTAAATACCTGTTAGAAATAGAATAATTAAAAATATAATACCAAAGATATTATCTTAGTTTTATTGTGAGGAGAAAATTTAATGTGTAAAATATAAGTTGTTTATAAATTTATAGTAAAGTTATAAATAAATATAGCGTAGGCTTGTAAATTTAATATCTAGAAGTTGGAAATCTTCAAAACAAGACTGTTTCAACAAGAAAATTGAAGCCCTCACATTTAATTTCTACTGTCTTTAAGAATGCAGAACAAAGTGGGGGCTTTTGAGAATGTTGTACTAAGTCAAAATCACGAGTTTAACAATTGTAACCTGAAAACGTTTCCTACAGTAAAAACAAACCATGCTGTCTTCACTAGTAGTTTTAGGAAGTTAGAGGTAAAGGCTTCCATCAAAAAAATCGAGAAAATGTTCATAATAAAATGAGGTTTATGAGGTAGGACACATGCAAGGAGGAGGGAAGGGGTGATGAGATACACTTTGGTTTATGATTCCTGAAGACTTTCAAAGACAATCATAGATCAAGACAATCTTGGGACTTGCTTCACTCATCCTCAGATAGTAAATACATTAGTTTTATTCCCAGTAGTCACTCATCCAGGCACTGACCCCACTCGATGCTCCTTAACTTAGATATACTTGAAAACTGTATATATACTTGCGATATTAAAAAAAAAACTTATTATGCTTATTTGTTTAGTAAGCAATACACAAGTACCAAATTTCAACTCAATTGAATTATTTTTCATTTTTTTATAATTTTTAAAAAAACATACATTTCAATTCATAAAAATTGAACTAATTCTGATAATGAAACTTGGCACACATGTTAGTCTTATATAAGACTACTTGTGTGTTTAATCTCAAACCAATCAAACTTTTTTACGCTTTTCATAAATTTTCAAAATTTTTGCAAGTCATCATTGCAGATAATGACACCATAAAAAAATATTTTCCAGAGAGCACAACTAGACCTAAACATTGATTTTCATGCCAACTTTCAACTCTCTAGCATAAATATACTGGGAGATACAATGATAACAAACACACACAAATAGACAACTTTGTGAAAACCACTCAGGAGGTATTAAAATCACCTGACATGGATAATTCAGGAAAAATCCTGGTTTCATATTTTTTGCAAACACAATACTTTTCATATATATCTACAGTATAAATGAGAAAAAATAAAAAACTGGAGGAATTTTAAGAGACTACACAAAATAGTTATTTATGCCATAAGACTGAGAAGTGCGTCTTTATGTCACGGCAACTAGATTTACCGACGAGCGAAGCGAATTGGGAAAAATTGCCAAGACATAAAGACATTCTCAGTCGGATGGCATACACTATTTTTTTTGAGGTAGCACTCATTAAATAAACTGCGCTATATACTTAATTGAAAAAAAAAACAAACGTCCAATTAACTCCATATTATCGTCGACATTGAGTTCATCCATAGCTTCACACTTTTACTCAAAAATGTAAAAGCTTTACAAATAAACACACACAAATTGTCAATTAGAACACCTTTTAAAAACGAAAAAAAAATTAGTATACAAACAAAAACAGAAACAAAATGAACGTTTTTAAAGAAATCTCATGAATGTTTTACACAGATGGTTTTTTTGAACACGCTATATTACAGTAATGGCGGCAACATATGAATTACTTTTACGTCCTAGGAGTTTTTTTACATTCATTATTGTCCTCGGAGGTGAAAAGTACTAAATAACCTCTTATAACAATAATGATTGGCTTCTCATCCTAAAAATGGTCCAATAAAGTGCTCAATTGCGTACTACCTCAAAAAAAATACATTTTTGATCAGGAGTCGGGAAAAGGAAGGAAACAACTAACTTCCTTAAAGATAAGTTAACTCCATACATGGCAAATATGAAACATAAAACTAAACTGTTTTTACATATTGCAAAAACTTAAGATTAAATAATAAGATACTAAAATATAAAAACCTGGGGATTTCACTAGTCGGATGGATAACTTCTTGAGCCCACTGCATCTGATAGATAAACAACATTATAATATGAGCAGCAACAATGAATAGAAGAAAACGAGAAAAGTACGCAAAAGAACGCCCCAGGGGTTTATTGCAAGCCCAAAAAGTCATGGCTCCTAAAAACACAATGTAGTAAATTCCAGAGAGGATACTCGGCTTCAAACCTCCGGCAATACAGAGTGATGCAAGACAAACATATTTTCCTGTAAAACCAAATCAAACATATTTACATTAAAAAAAGTTGTACATTTTCAAATATTAAGATTGAACCACAGAGAGTTACATTAATCTAAAATTAATTAATAATTAAAATTAATCTAAATGGGCTAGTTTTCTAATAATTAAAATAGTCTAACTACCTTTTAAGACTTGTGAAAATAAAAGAAAAGAAAAGCTAGGAAAGCAAAACTGTGCTAGTATTTCACCATTACATAGGAATCCCACATAAAATTATTGCTTTATTAGATGAAACTGTATTAATATAAATAGTTAGGCTCACCAAAGGCACAGTAAATGCTGTGAGAAAAACAATTCTATTGGTCCTCAGACCAAATTCAAGATGTCGAACCAATCTCAAAGGGTTTTTTAATAATGACAACTATAGATAACAATTATGAGCAGCCCCTAAATTAGGAGAGGTCATTCTAAGGAGGTATAGAGGATTAGTAGTAGTAATAGTGATAGTAATATGGGGGATTGGTAGTAAATACCAGGCAAGTAGGCCACGTAGTTGGGCCCTTTTTGCTAGCTTCCTAAGATAGTGTTCTACTCCTTTTAATTTCCAGTTTAAGTATATTTCATCTAATCTAAACAGAAGAGCCTTGAATTTCTATGGTTCCTCTCATACTTTTTCAAGCAATCATACATATTTTCACTGACTCTTATAGTCTAGTGAAAACTGGGAACAACACGTGCTCTCACTGTTAAACCAAACCTCCACACACTTTAAACTACAAGGCAGAAACAGTATAGTATTATAATGAATCTACAATGAGGGTCCTAAATTTTTCCTATACTCAGTTTCATTTAGGGTAAGGGATCTTTAATGAGTACCTGACAACGCACAGGCTCGAGACCACCGGCTTTACGTCCCTTCTGAAGGACGTGGAACACAGAATTTTTATCCCTCTCATAAAAACCCTAGAGGCCCGTGCTGGGATTGAACCCATGACTAAAGTCCATTCATTCTGTGTATTGGCCGCTTATAGAGGATTAATAGATACATCTAAAAAAATCAGGCATAGAGTATCTCAGAATTTTTCCTCCCCACATCGGATTCCCAATGCTCAGCCTCACTTGTCCACAGTATATACAAATCCCCAAATGATCTCCAGTACATATTTGAGTTCTTTTTACTCATTATCAGACAGTAAATACATTTGTTTTATTTCTAGTGGCCAGCAATCCAGGCATTAACAAAAACTGTAGTTATACTTGCTGTATTGACATAAAACTTAGTATACTTATTTATTACATAAAGGGATATAGTTGTCCAAATTTAAACTTAAGAATTATCTTTTGATTTTTTTACAATTTTTAAAAAAATAGTATATAAGTCATTCGATAAAAATTGAGATAATGAAATGAAACTTTCACATATTCTGCCAAGTCATACACAAAAAATATTGTGATCGGATTGGCATTTGGTATAAGACTAACATATATGCAAAGTTTCATCTCAGCATTACTTTAATTATTATCAAATGACTTGTGTACATATTTTAAAAGATTGTAAACATTTTTTTACAATGTAAACAAACTGTGAATTGTTACTTTGACACGTTATTATTCCGCATTCACTACATTAACTCAACGGCAAATCGACCAAACTTTATGATTTTTCGATATGATGTATTAACTACAGAACAAGTTATTAACCCAAATTACACCTTTCAGTTTGTTATAGCCACAGCGCACTGACCAAGTATTGTTTTGGCGCGAAAAGAGAATTTCAGCTGTATCTTTGAAACAGCCATAGTCCCAACAATTAATGAGAAGATTAAAAATAAAGAAGACAAACTGCTCTATAAATGTTTCCTCTTTCATTTTCTTCTAATACCAATGGAAAAAAGTAAGGAAACAAATATATAGCAGTCTGTCTTATTCTTTATCTCTTCATTAATTATCGGGACCATGGTCGTTTCAAAGATACAGATACAGTTCAAATTCTCTTTTTCCTGTCAAAAAAAACTTTACCAGGCCAGTGCTCTGTCGCTATAACAAACTGAAAACTGTAATTTGGGGTAATAACTTGTTAAGTAGTTGACTACATCATATCCAAAAATCATAATGTTTGATCGATTTGCAGTTTTATGGTAGTAAATGCAGAATAATATTGTGTCAAAGTAACAATTTTTAGTTTGTTTACTTCGTAAAAATTAAAATATGGTTAATTTTTATCTTGAAATTCTTGATTGAAGGTTTGAAATAGAGATTGAACCAATAGACATTTTTTTAAAACAATTTACTTAGCTTCAAAGTTTATTTGTAAGAATTTTCCATATTTTGTATTCCTACCAAGATATTAACGAATAAATAAAAATTGGGACACCTTTTGGTCCACTATAATTGCAGCTGTGATGCAAAGTTAAGGGGATTTTTTTGAGGGTTAACCTAAACATGTCAAAATAGAATTCCAAAATAAAATTTTAACTATTAAAAACTTTGCAAAAAAACCTGTTCGTTTGACGAAACTAAAATAAACTTATTTCAAATATAAATTTACGAAACCTTACTATTTTTATTAAATAAATCCTTAACATTTGAATTAAGCATTTTACAGAAGAGATATATTATATTAACATAGTTAATTTTTTTGTCATTTTACTAATAGATAAAAGTTACCAAATTCAGTTAGAAGATTAATTTTCCTAGCAGAATCAGCTGATGGGGAAGGTTGGGAGTCACTGGCAACAACAGGGAGTAGTCTCTGATCCACTGTTCTAGCTGGATTCAACCAAGCACAGCCCCAATAAACCTGTTCAAACACACCATCTTAGACAAACTTATAGGAAAATTAATTAATAAGTGAAGTGAAGTAGAATGTCCAAAATTGTTATTGTATCATTTGAGATAGTCCCCTTTATTTAAGTTTTTTATTTTTATTTCAATGAAACTGCAGCAAATATTATATTTTTTTGAACCTATTGTAATATAGCTTTAATAATAGTAATAGGTATGTGGAATTTCACATTTCATTTAAAAATAAATACACTATTATTTTTGTGGACTCATTTCCACAAGGTTTGCAAGCTTTTAACCTTGCAACTCAGGTCGTATCCACTCCAGACTTGCTTATTTCGATTCAGTACTCTCGTCACCCGGAAAACATCATTTAACTCAAAATTTCTTTTTTACCGACCTTATTTTATGTTTTCTAGTTATTTACCACCATTTTTTTTAACTTTTTAGTAACTTTGAGTCTTCATATCGACTCTATAGCGGTTTTATTTGATTCAACACACCAAAAAACAGGAAAAGCGACACCCACCCACTTAACCGTTGGTAATACAGTATCAAAACAAAAATAAAGACATTTTTCCTGGCAACAAGCTTTAACCCTTAATTTTAGTGTTATTATGACAAGTTGGCTGACTCAGCAAACTGGATTAATGATGTCCCAACAACCTTGTTTTTAATAGGGGTCCTGCTAGATATACATGCATACATACACACACACACACATATATAAAATAATAATAAATAAATAATAAATATATATATAATATATATATATATATATATATATTATATTATATATATGTATATATATATATATAATAATATATATATATATAATAATATATATATATATATATATATATATATATATAGTTTTTAAAAAAACTTTTTTTTGTCATCAGAGATCTCTAAAACAGCGTTTGGTCTCATTTTCGAGTCCTCCAATTCCTACTATACGACCTCCATTATAGAATTTTTTCAATAATGTATATTGTATGTATACATTACATACAAACATTTCATTATTGTATGTATATTTATCGTACGTATGGAAATAATAATAAACAATTTTTTATATAAAACATACAAGGTGAGCCCAAAATCTTTAAAAAATAATGTTGAATCAGATAAGTAGGTAAAACTAGTTGGATTACAAATAGTCCTCTAATTTACTTTAACCTGCTCAGAGGTATGACAAGGACAAAACCATATGTATGAAATTATTTCTAAGTAAATCTAATATTATACTGTACTAACCCCAATAGAAACGACAAGCATTAAAACTTCAGGAAGGATTATTCTAACAGAGTTCCATATTTCTAAGTGATCGAAGCGTACAAAACCTACATAGCGAAGTATCCTTTCTAAGAACCCACCTAAAAACAAGAGAAACAATTTTATTCAGGTCATAGAGTAATATAGTATAACCTAATCAGTGATTCAGGCAATATTAGTTATTTATTATTATTATTAAATGTGAGAATATTATATAGATACCTTAGTTTTTTAGCATTCAAGCTAATGCTGCATAAATATAGCTAATGATCTATAGCAATAATAAAAAAAAATTACTTATTTCATGTTCAACAGTGCCTCCCACCCAAAGACCTATTGCACAATTCTTAAATCTTTCCTCCCAGCTTCTGTTTTATGGTCATTTCTGGGCCACAAACATATAGATGAAATAATCATCATGCTTCTTACTAAAGAGGTTTTGTACTACAATTGCTTACTCCAAATCTCACAAAGTATTCTGTTCATATAAAATTTAATAACACAAACCATCAACAATCAATTTCTCAAGGAAATAACCTTAGAAAAAAAAGGATTGTTGTTTAACCAATGTCAGAAGAATGTTAAAACTAACAATCAATTATTTAAAAGAAAATAGTATGACAAGCGATGAATACTTACAATCGGGTTTAATTAAATCTCCATATGATCCATATGTTATTAAAACTATTTGAAATATAAAAACACTAAGAATATTTACAGTAGTGAATAAAATAACTAATTTTTGATAAAAACCGGTGTGACCTGAAAAAAAAAGAAATAGTAATTCATATTAAAAATGTAAAAATAAAAATATCCGAACTTGCTTTGCTCATCCTCAGACATAAAGGCATTTTATGCCTTATGGGTGCCGCAGACAGCGGTCACCCATCCAGGTACTGACCTCGCTTAAATTTTATGATTTAACAAAACCTTTAGATATGGAAATACTATATGTTTTCAATGCTTGCAGTATTGAAAAAAATTGTATACTTATTTATTACATAAAAAGATATCTTGCACCAACAAATGGATTATTTTTAAATTTTTTAACATTAAAAAAAAGGATACAAGTCATTTGATGAAAATTGAACTAATGCCGATAATGCGATGAAACTTAGCACACATGTTGGTCTTAATCTCAAATCAATCGAGCCAATTCTCAAATCAATCTAAACATTTCTCCGATCGGAAAGAAAATGAATTTTCTAAATTTTAGGTAAGTCATTATTGACGGTTAATAATGAAATAAAAAATTATTTCCCAGACATCACAACTACACCAATAAATTAATTTTCGAACCAAGTTTCAACTCTCTAGCATGAATACTCTGGGAGCTACAATGATAACGAATGCACACATACAGACGGAAAACTTAATAAACACCACTCAGGAGGCATTAAAAACACCTGAAATGAAGGAGATAATTCAGGTGAAATCCTCGTTTCAGAATATTTACAAATAATAACTACAGTTAAAAGTTGTATGCATAGATCCCTCCAAGTGGGGAAGTGACTAATCAAATCTTATCCCATATTAAGGTTTGGCATATCCAAAATCCATAACTTTATCCAAATATAAATATGAAATAATAATTAAAGAACAAAATGTATTATATTTCTTATAAATAAATAGATTACCCGACATAGTTTTTGAAGTTGGCACTGGTACAGCCGGGTTGTATAATAATAATATGAGGTAGAGAGATGACAATCCATTTTGCCTTAAAGCAGCCCCTGAGGACATAATAAAAACCAAGGATTATTTATTTGCATTTTTTGGTACCTAGGCACCATTAAAGAGTATTATAGTTTTACACATGGTTATAATTAATTTAATTCAGTTGTTTTAGAAATTAAATAAGATAAATATAATTTTTAGTCTCAAACTGTAATAATTTCATCTGTTTCATTAAAATAAGCTATACAGCTATTATTGCTATTCGACCATGATTTATTGTGCTCTAGGATTGTTTTTGTTGGTTCCCAAAACTATTAAGTGAGTGTATCATTATTAAATTAGTTGTAATGGTATTACAAACGGTTGTAATCAGTTGGCAACATTCAGTTCAATTCAAGCCAACCAATGAGGTTGGCCTGTATTGAAATTTTGGGCGTGGCTAATCATCCAGGACTAACCTCAGTGGTTTACTCGCATTATTTTTACATGCTGTCAACTGATTATAACCACGTGTAATACTAAATAAAGTCCACACAAACAAGTCGACGTTAAGTCCATCCAAGATAAGCATGCGCTCAATCTCAAAAGCTTTTTTTCCGGCTCTGTATCGTTCCGTCAACAAATCATTCCGTTGACAAATAATTTAAGCTTGTTGAACAGTACAATTAGTCTTGTACAGAAACTAAAAAAATCATATTGGATGAATAACTTGTTAAAGGAAACAAGGGTGTTAACAGAAATATTTCCTTCAAAATAAAGTCCACACAAACAAGTCGACGTTAAGTTCAAGTTATGGCAACGGCTCTGATAAGTTAAATAGAGTATAATACCTCTTTTTATAATTCCTACAAGAGATAAAACATCAAATACTTTAGTTTATAAGTAAAAAAGTATACCTAAGGAGATATTCAGGAATATAAAAAATTAACCAGAGATAACATGCAGTGCAATGATAATCTATATTTTTGTAAATTAATCCTTAACAACTATGAAGTGAACAATAATTTCACTTTATACCTACACGTTAAAATCAAACTTGATCTTTTTAATATTCAATAATAATACATAAAACATGTGAAGTAAATTAAAAGTTTAAATAAAACAAAGTACGAAAAGTAAAAGGCGGGAACAAAAAAGGCATGATTATGGAATAGTTGGTCTGTCTTTAGTCGACTCATACTTGGTTAAACTGGAAATAGTTCATCAAATCTCCACCAACTCACAGCGCTGTAAAATTGCCTTCTCGAACTGTTTCCATTAGAGCTTTGTGGATGATTGAGCTGTTTTGGTTACAATAGTTATTTTAGTTGCGATTTATTAAGTTTTAAAGAAAAATGGAGTGTTTGATCGGTATGGCCTGTAAAGATTTTGTTTTAATAGCTTCAGATTGTACAAATGCTCACAGTATTCTTGTAATGAAAACTGGTAAGTACGATTCTTAACTGCTTTTTATTAACTGTTCAACCGGGCGCATTTCCATCGTTTTATACTTTTGTTTATCTATATTTATTCTCTAATAATACGTTCTTATGTAATTTTATTATATGGCAATAAGTTTACTTTAAAATGTTATGAAAATATTAGGTTTGCTAACTAGTATATTTTTATTTTAGATGAAGATAAAATCTTCAAGTTATCGGACAAAATCGCTGCTGGTGTAATAGGAGAATCTGGCGACACAACACAGTTCGCTGAATACATTGCTAAAAATATTCAACTTTACAAAGTTAGAAACGGATATGAACTATCTCCTAAAGCTGCAGCCCACTTTACAAGATACAACATGGCTAGTTCCTTACGATCCTCTGTAAGTTTTCTAGTGAGGCATACTTCGTTTGGGGTTTGGCAGGGGGTTAACCCCTACTGTTGACATGTTATTTTTTAACCTATAATTTAGACTCTACCCTGAGTAAAAATGAGTTATAGGGTTGAACCCCGTGTTCATCTACAGCTGCTTCAAATACTTGATCATGCTGCTGTTAATTAAATTCTGCATATTGTGAGTCTTGTTTTCTGCTTCCCCCCTCCCCTATAGGGGTATCGGCTGCATTTAGTCCTAGATGTGCTTTACTTCACCTTTGCAGCTGCTAGTCAAGGCCACTATCTTTAAGTAAATGATGCCACCAATATAACTCTTGTTGCTTATCATCATCATCATTTAATTAACTGAAATCACTAATTTTGCTTATGGTGTGTAAGGGCACTTGAGCGGAATGGATTTAGGTCTATGGTAGAATCAGAGTAGACCATTGGTCCTTAATTTCTACATAACTTAACTAATACCTGCTCTATTAAATGCACAATTTGAGAAGAGAGCCATAAGTCATTATATTAGGTTTTATGTTTAAACTAAGAATTAAGTGTGAGTGCAATATTTAAAAAATAGAATGAAAAGTTGTGTGACTAACTTCTGGCTAACAAAACTGATGACTTCTTAATTATTAGACCTGCTTTATCTGATTTTTTTTTTATTTTCAGTCACCATACCATGTCAACTTGTTAGTTGGAGGTTATGATGAAGAAACTGGAGGACAACTTTACTTCATTGACTACTTAGCTGCAGCATTAGAAGTTCCTTTTGCTGCCCATGGTTATGGTGGTATTCTATGTACATCTGTTCTAGACCGGTACTATAAAAAAGGTCAGTCATAAATTATATTTTTCTTTTAATTGTAGGAACCATTAAACTTTCATATTAAATTAACACTTAAAAGCAGAATTTAAACAAGTATACTTTTTGAGGATAAACACTATTTAAATAATCCTATTATTATGTTGTGTCTAAAAAATTTCATCAGATCTTTGTATTTTATTGATTTTTATTAGATAAAAAGTATTGTGTGAAATAATCTTGTATGGTGTATACTTGAGGCTGACCAAGAAGAGTAGTAAGAATAATACGTGTACTTGTCTGTCAAGTTTGTACATATTATTGGGTACAAATTGTTATAAACAAATTATTGATTCTAACAGAAACATAATAAACATTTATAGGATTTATTTGTCAAATCCTTAAATAAATAATGACAATACTAACTTAGACAGTACTCAAAACTATGAGATTTATAACTAAAGTAAGTGATCACTGATTTCCACTGACTGTTTTTGTCAGCCTCTCTCTAAAACATCTAAATAATTATTTTGCAAATTTTCTTTACGTCTAAGTTGGGCTTTAATTAATTGAATCATTTTAATTTAAAGGTAGTTAAATTAAAATAAAAATGTATGTTGAAATTCCTATAATTTATCCTTAGAATTTTTGTTCTAATAACCTTTTTTCTTTCAGATTTAACTGTTGAAGAGGCTTATGAAGTCTTAAGAAAAAGTGTAGCTGAAATTCAGAAGAGATTGATTATAAATTTAAGCAGATTCTCAGTTAAAATTATTGATAAGGAAGGAATCCGACCTTTAGAGCCGATAACCATTCAAGCACACTGATTAATTTATATTTTTTAATTATTATCTTTACTTTAAATTTTCATTTTTAACTGTTATAAAATAGTTTTGGGATATCTGTCTTACCTAATAAATACATTCTCTATTTATATTTGTAATAAACATTTCATCTAAATAAATAGTTTTTTACTATGAATTTTACCTTACCTTGAATAATCATCATGCAATTATTGTTAATGATAATGGAATATATGTCCAACAATATTTTTTGTAACTATCTCTTTTAAAGGTCAAATAAATTAAAATGATAAATAGTATGTCACATGTAAACAAAACATCGTAGTTTTTTCATTAGCTGATTTAATTCTAAAGTGTCTGCAAATTTCATCTGGCTAAGACTTTGGAGTTTTGCTATATGTTTTTACAAAAGGATCAGGTTTTTTACAAGGAAAAAATCATTTTGAGGATTGAAATCTATTTAACAATGCTTAATTTTGGTTCCGTGAATAGATTAAATTGTTTTTTCAACTTATACTTTTTAAGTTCAGTTTTAAATTTTCCTTTCTGACTAAGTTCATATCCTAACTTCATATCTAGTAAAATATGAATGAAAGAAATGAAATTAAAAATATCATTTTTCTAAGTAATATATAAAAATATATAGGCACTGTCTAATGGATATAACGCCCGATTACATCTGCTCTTGCGTTCCCTCTATAGCTATACTTATTTATCCTTAATTTAACTTGGTAACCAGAGGCGTATTTATGGGCCGCAAAGAACCGCATTGCGGGGGGGGCCTAAAAAGTTGATGTTGTTGTGCCATATTATTTTATTTAATTGAATTGATCTCATACCCACATAATTTATGAGTATGGGAAGAAAACCTATACACAATTTAACCTATGAATTAGGTTCCTATTAAATTAAAGATAAGTGTAGTCAATCTTAACATCATCGAATAGCAAGGCCCTCAGTCTTAGATGTGCTACCTACAAATGAGGCCCCATTGAAACATAGTATATAGTTTATCTGAACATTATCAAGTCGCATAGTCTGAAGATGTTTACAGCTAAATGCAACTTCGTAATTTTATTAAAAGTTCTGTACTTTATGACGTCGTTAAATGAAAAATTAATTTGTTGTGCCAAGTTTTTATGAACTTCTTGAAATAAAGGATAAAACAATTTCTTATTAATTTTTTAAGACCTGTACACTAGTGTAGACCAAAGAATATAATAGGTATAGAATGTCGAAAGGAATAAGAGAGCGTCAGACAGAACATGGAGTGAACTCGGTGCTGGCATCTAGCGGCAGTTCTGAAACTAACTCTCCTTACTATTACCATAACATTCTTTCCGGTTTTCTAAGTTAGTATAGTGAAATCATCTCGCTCTTTATTATCATTTTCACGACACGAGTATCTACTTGAAATTGAACATTATTATAACAAGCAAATATTTGGATTAATCAATTTTGTGCCAGGAGTAGTTTGCTAAAAATAAGACGACAGTGGCGCATTCTCGTAGTTAGCATAGTGAAACTACCAAATTACACATTAGCGATCATATTAACGGGCTATGGAACTAACCTTTTCTTGTTCGAAATAATAAATTCCAGGACAATCTTTTTTATCTCTGTAGGCAAGGCCATAAAATATGGATATTTTATGAATAAAGAACGTCA
>JACMZG010001863.1:17483397-17559625 GCA_018340805.1 Microvelia longipes | reverse complement strand
ACCTCAATTAGGTTGATCGGATACCCGGGTCCTGGGTGTAAAGGTTATTTCATATTTTTTTAACACTAACATTTGGTACAGCAAATCCCCACTTCTGTGGTTTTCTAGACTCCTATCTCTGATTTTTGTCATAGAATGCTGAAAACTAAACCCGCAGCGTATTATTGATTACTTAACTTGGCAGCTTTGACCTCCCCCCCAGAAAAAATCCTGCGGACGCCCATAGGAATTGAAATTTGTTTTAACATAAACTACGCTAGGAGACTCCGGTATTGGTAATAAGGTGACTAATAATGTCACACAGCAATGTCTTATATTTCTTCAGGTCATCTAATCGCTAGCTTCGGCGACCTGTCGTGTAGTGTCTTACAACCATAAAGTTGATTGATTAAACAAGTGGGTATCAGCTCTCGAATAATCCTAATCACAAACCATGCTAGGCTAGTTCTTCGGCCCGTAATCAAAGACATTTTCCTAACATTCTCCTTAAGGGTCCCTTAAGGAGAATGATGGGAAAATGTTAGGTCTCCTTAAGGAGAATGTTAGGTTTAGGTAAGGAAAATGTTTTTAAGCCACGAAATTTAAATGATCGTTCCTGTGTTTAAAAGTGGGAAAAACGTGGTTTTCGTGGCTTAAAAACATTTTTCTAACATTCTCCTTAAGGGTTCCTTAAGGAAAATGTTAGGAAAAGTCTTTGAATACGGGCCTTAGACTTTGATAAAACATAAACGTGTTAGGAGCGAAAAATAAACGACCACATTCATTTAAATACTAGGAAAAACAGTTGATTCATTAATTGCTTCTTATTGTATTTTATACATATTGGACAAAATCAGACCTTGTTTTGTTAACAATACAGAAGAATTTATAAAAAATCTACCAAATGATGAAGAAACACGATTTTGGGTATTGTTGTAGAAAAGAAGTCTGTTGTTGTTCTAAGGGTAGAAGATATAAAAGAATGAGTACGTCAGATAAAGGGAGCCAGGCCGGCGCCACCAGAATTTCATTAATTTTCTATCCACTCCCACTTCTTCCTCTTCTAGTATTTTCACTCTTCATTCACTATTATAACCATATCAGCTGATTTTTATAAGATTAAATTATTCCTTACAACAAAATCAAAACAAGTTATGTTTATAATATGAAAACTTTGTTTATGTTTTTCAATTGATTAATACAAAAATTAAAGTAAATGTACAAGTATTATAGAGGAAATTATTGACGCTAGAGGCTTTTAAGATAAAATCCACTCATTTCATTAAACCGGTGGTTGAAAAAATACGTATTAATAATAAAAAGAATATGTTTCTTTTTATTATTCTTAACTTTTTTATTTATTATTATAACTTCTTTTTATTATTCTAGAATTTAATTCTTAACAGTCCAATAACTATTTTGTTAGTTAAAAAGAATATGATTCCAAAAAAAGGAAAAGAAAAAAGCGTAATTTTTAAATAAGCAAACAAATATTGAATTAATAAACCAAAAATTTAAGTAAATTATACTATACATACTAATAATACTAAATGATACAATCTAGAGCGTCAGTCTTTGGACTGGCGTTAAGATGCGGAGATCTAAGGCATACAATTTATTAGTTAAATATAAGGCACGATAGTGAAAAACTTCATTGAAATTGAATACGAAATTAAAAATATAGGTATATTTAAACTGAATTAAACACGATACAAATACCATTCTTTCAGAAGGTAATATTATACTATATGGTTTGAATAACATTGAAGTATGATAATAAGTTAGTGTTGAGAAATGCAGAACATGAAAAATATATAATTAGTTGATGACGTAATAAACTAAAAATACAACAGCTAAATATAGAAAAAACACAAAGAAACATACAACTTCATAAATGTGTTCACACTATACAACTGGAAAAACAAACACTACTAATCTGTAGTGAAAATGCATCAAAAATATTTTTAGGAATTAAGAAGATCGATGAAAATTTTGAAGAACATACTTCAAAATTAAAAAAAACTATTGTGAGAATAAACAAATACATCTTACATAACCAGTTAGACCAATTATTGAAAACATAGAATCCTTAAGCCAGTATAACCTTAATTTAAATAATTATTTCAGAGATAAATTTTAATCCAGCAATAACGAAACAGTTAATAAAACTAGCGACAATAATTTTAGTAAATTAAATAGTAAACCCTAATAGAAAAAAAAACATGGAAGAAGAACAAACACAAATTTGACAAAGTATTGACTATATTATATATTTCCAGTTTCGATCATAGAGTTAAAACAATTTAGTATACACACTGTAACACTATAGTATTACAGTGTGTATACTAAATTGTTTTGACCCTATATGATCGAAACTTGAAATATATAATATAGTCAAGTTTTAATTGTCCAATGTTGAGTATATCCTTAAGTGTTAAGGATATACACAACATTGGACAGTTAAAACTATAAAATTTATATTATAATATAAATAACGTTCAGCATAAATTTTCCCTGTAAATTTTTCCAAACATACTCTATAGCAAATAAACTCTAATTTAAACAACGTCAAGCTCACAAAGCAACCGCCTGCAATATACGAAATTCGCCCCTCCGTATACATACATACATATATATATATATATATATATATATATATATATATATATATATATATATATATTATTATATATATATGCTATTTATATGCTGTAAGCCAGAGCAGCAAACTGATGTAGAGTGGTACATTTCAAATACATTACCCTGACCTACTCTGCTTCTAATAGAGCTATCGCCAAATATTTTCCAAACTAAGTCGACTACCAGGAGCTTGAATAACAAATTATTGTTTGGTAATCGTCTTCCTATGATAGGAATTAGATTGCCAAAGTGTGTTTTCCTACCATTACTTTTAAATGTCAGATTGGAGTTTACATATGGAATAATTCAGAAACTACACTATTTGCCTAACAATCCGATATCAACATCACTGAATTCTGGATATTTCATAAAAAGCTATAGTTTGACATACATAACTACTTTTATCCAATATGAATAAATATTTATCATATTAGTAAATATCCAATATGTACTCAAAATTTGGTACACCAGAATACATTACTCCTACTAACTCTGCTTCTAATGGAGCTATCGCCAAAATATTAAGTCGACTCCCAGGAGCTTAAATAACCAATGTTTTTTTTAGCAAGTTGTAAATATTAGCATTAATTAAGCGTTTTATTAGCACCCAAAACGTTGTGTAGAACTGATTAAGCAAGTCCAAGCATAGTTATCGACAACCTATTCTGGATAAATAGGCAATATTCTTTTGCTAAAAATCCGACTTTGAAGCATAAAACAAAACTTGATTAAAAACTAGATTAATAATCAAGAAAGCAAGCATCTTTTGAAACCTCTGCGCCAGAGTTTTCAAACTGGCCTTCAGGTTCTCACTTGTCAAGGATTGTTAAATTTTAAAATAATACGATTCTTTAAAAAAAAGTCCCTTTCCTTTTATTATTTTTCATAGACAAATTTTTCTTTGATTTCTCTTTTGTGGCTATCCTGCCTATTTATCTTGAATATCAATAATTGAGGAATTATTTAAGAGATAATTAATGATATTTTACTCGTACATTCTCTATACATGTGTATATTAATTATAATTTTTTTCTCCTACAACTTTGTGCCCCATGCAGGTCTGAGGCCGCATGTCCTGCAGCCTTGATATAGCTACGCCTCTGAACGTTAAACAAAATATTCGCGATTCAAAGTCCGTAGCAGCGCCATCGTCGCTGATAAGAAATTGATAACGAAAGGGTGATCGTTGTTAAAGTCCTTATGGGGGTTTTTTGGTTTTTCTTAATTATGACGATTATTTCTTTACATTTTTTCTCAAAGTGCTTTAATTTAATTAATTTTAGGGCGTATGAACTCAGTAGAATCACTATTTCATTAAAAAATGAGGTTTTAATGGGTTGTCACAAGTATTTAAATTGAGTAATAAGAAGGTGAAAATCACAATATAGTGTTTTATTTTAGTTATGTTGAATAATGTTACTTTTGAATAATTTTAGTTTGCACAAACACACAAAATTACCTTTTTATTGCATTACATTGTTTAAATTAGATGAACATATATTTAAATTAACTGATAACAAGCTGATTTTCACCGTAATGGTGTTATAATTTATTAATCAATTTTATTACACACTAAAATAATTAATAATTTCACTTCTTTTAAAATGTTTGTTTAAATTATCCGTTTAGGTTTTATTATATCTGGGTTAAATCGGACAAATTCAAGTCGGCAGCGATAAGAGCCTGATTCTATATTTAAAATCCTGAAATAATCAATGTATTTATCTATGAAATATTGGCAATTTTTTTTAGCACCGATGTTCGTTCTATTAATTTTTTAACTCATTTATAAGAAGTTAACTAACAATAAAGAAATAAAGAAGAATTTTTACCAGCTCCCATGCTAATCCTATGATACAAATTTCTTTGATCACCCTTTCGTTTTCCCGCCATTGTTATTGCCAACCATACAACTATCTCTTTGAATCGCAAATAAGAAGCGATACATGAAATTGCAAGAGGCATTGTGAACTATTTTTTTATTCGCGGGCGTTTCAAGACTGGCAAAGCTTGCGGCAGTCAGGAAAACGAAAATGTGATCAAATTTTCAAAAAAGTAGCTTATTTTTAACAGTGAACTAACACGGTCGAAGCTGGATATGATTCTTTTCTGAATTATTTGCAACTTCATACGTGTTAAATGAGTTAAAACTAAATGATTGAAAAAAAGCATAACATCTTAAGAAACGCGATATTACACAAAATAGATCATTGAACGGACTCTATTCAAAAATACTTGTGATCCGAATTGAATTACACTGGAATATAGTTCCTGAAAACCAAAACTACTAGTGGAAGAAGTAAGTACAGGTTAAAATTGTAATATCAAGCTAAATTACAATATTAACAATAATAGCTTTGTCAAATTTCTCTTTCTACAAAACACAAAGTATACATCATGCCAAGCCGAAAGTAAAAGTTTTAAGAAGAGTAATCGATTAAACTTAATGAAATTTTAAAAAACCTGAGTCCACTGTAAATGTCCTGGGCGGAGAGAGTGTACAGTGTCCATCATATTATGTCTTAATACGGAATTTAGAAAATACTTCATTTACACTTTATCACTTAAGTGCGTAAGACTAATTTGCTGTATAGAATAAAACATATCGGTAACTCTAAATGGAATGTACAATTTTTGAGTATATATTCGAGTAATTTCGAGTCATAGAACTTAGCCGTAAAGTGAATCTACTTATTGACTAAAACATATTTTAGCATTCTTGTCGGGAATCTTTCTGTTCGCAATTACAATTTAGTATTAGAGATCATGTAACATTTTTCCAATAACCAATCGATACAGAAAGATATAACAGAAATAGGCCAATAAATCTAAACTAATAATTATCAAATGATTGTTGAAATTTACATACTAAAACTTCTTCTTGTGTTTAAGAACCTGCCCAATGGCAATCATACTAATTTCTAATAATAAGAAAAGTCTTTATCTACACTTGCAAGGAGAACTTTTCTATTGGTCCACCAGGATTTGATTCGAAGACCAATAGAATCTTATCCCTCACATGATTTCAAGTTTATGATAACGTACTAACAAAACTGTAATTGCAAATTATGTAACAGTAATATTATGTAATAGTATTAAAATAGTGTAAAAAAGTATGTAATTAGTAAAGTAATTTTTGTTTATTTTAATAAATAATGAATACATAAATATTTAATTTTATTATTAAAAGACTTCATTCTAAGCCAAAGTAAAAGTTTTAATAAAAGTAATAGATTAATCTTAATGAAATTTAAAAAAAAAACCACTGTAAATGTCCACACCGGAGAGTGTACAGTGTACTTTTTTACTAAAATGCGTAAGACTAATTCGCTGTATAGAATAAAACAGATTAGTAACTCAAAATAGAATGTAAATGTTTTGAGTAATATTAATAGTGTAAAAGTAAATAATTATGAAAGTAATATTTGTTAATTTTAATAAATAATGAATAAATAAGTATTTAATTTTATTATAAAAATACTAAACCTCGGTTATACTCACAAACCGCACTACCATATGATGAAGATTTTCTATTATCAATTCCTTGATGAAAGAACACAAGGTTATACAAATGATAATAGACAGAGTCAAACTAAAGAACTGGTTACGGTTCCGTAAGCATGTTAGAAAACGACGAATAAAATAATATCTCTTACTATGCATTGGACCTTTCTTCGTTAAAAGTAATAAAAAGAACAAAGTATAAATTCAAAAAGAAATGAAATAATGATTAAAAATTAAAATTACAAATGACAATAACATAAAGGAAAACGAGTAACAAACGTAACAGTTCATTTACCCAGCAAGAGAAAAAACGTTTGTAACATATATCCAGTTACTAACGTTTGCTGTAACATAATATCCAGCACTGACAGAGCTACTAACGTTTGCTGCAACATATATCCAGCACTGACAGAGCTACTACGTTTGCTGCAACATATATCCAGCACTGACAGAGCTACCTACGTTTGCTGTAACCTGACTACTAACTTTGCTGCACATATATCCAGCACTGACAGAGCTACTAACGTTTGCTGTAACATATATCAGCACTGACAGAGCTACTAACGTTTGCTGCAACATATATCCAGCACTGACAGAGCTACTACTGCAACATATTCCAGCACTGACAGAGCTACCTACGTTTGCTGACTGTCAGAGCTACTAAAGGATACAATACAGATGTATGACTGCAGTGAATGACAAATCTAAATCATACTCGTATTATGTTCTAACCCGTGTCAAAACACTATGGTCTTCAAGCTAAACGTTACTAGATTTTAGCGAATTATCAAAGAATAATGAGCTAGAACAACAACTATGTGGCCGCAAAGCACGCCCAGCGCCGACGCCGCTGAACGGCCAGGGGCCTCAGGTTTTTATTAGGAATATTAATAAGGATAAAAAAAACAACGAAACTTTCTTGCAGAAATTAGAATTATTTGGGGACTTTACTTCTACAAGTATTTTAGAAATAAAATAGAAATTAATACTTGTAGAACTGAAGACGACCATTTTACCAAATAATTATGGAGTAAATTAAGATGTTTCGCTGATGAACTTATTTAGAATTTTTAAATTTAATAAGTTTAACAAATTTGATAAACCTTTCTTGTAAAGCTTTGGCTTTTCAATATCTTAAAACTATCTTAAACCCAGAAAAGTAAAATCCATATTTAATTTTTTATTTAAATGATATACTTTTTAAAGGAAAATTATGCCTTATTAGTTCTACCTGATTTTGTAGAACAAAAGGCAAACTTCCCCTTTATACTACAAAAAAGATGTTATAAGAATTTAAAAGAGTACCAATTTCAAGTAATCAATTTCAAATAAGTAGGAACGATCAGAAGTCAACGATATAAATTTATAAGTTAAATTTGAAAAAGTAATTTATAAATATAAATTGGATTTAACACTAACATCGTTCTGAAAGAATTTTTTATTGATTTCACATGGTAATAAATAATAAAAGAATTTAAATTAAAAGGACCAATAAGACAAATAACACTAGAAAAAAAAAAATTTTTAACACAATCTGGTCTGGACCAGTTTGACCTGGTCAGCACTACAAAGACAATCGAAAAGAAAATTAGGATTAACAATGCCTAGGAGGTGCAACCCAAACAACAACAAAACTAGCCTCGCATCCTGCAGCTGGGTTCACTGAACCGAGCACTATCCCAATATTCAAGGCCCAAGCCAGTTACTCATATGCAACTACTGACGATTCTCACAACAGATAAAGTCATAATTATTTATTCAAAATAATAAAAGAAAAGAAAAATCGGGTAAAGGATACCGCGGAGCTTTTCCTCACCGTGATTTGGTACGCTTATCTTCATAATTCGGAATCGCTTCGCTCAACTTCAGTCAGAAAATACATTTGTTTTATTCTCAGCGGACATCTATCCACGCAGTTAAACTTTTATGATCCAACTAAAGCCAAACAATATAGTGGCGTAAAAAAATACACTGTTACAAATTTCGACTCAATTAGATTATTTTTCGATTTTAAAAACCCGTATTCAAGTCTATTGTTAAAAATTAAACTAATGTTAATATTTAAAATGAAACCAGGCATATATGTTGGTTCTGTATGTATGTTGGTCCTGTATGTATATTGATCCTTTATGTATATTGATCCTGGCTATACAAGCGTGCTAAAAGATCCAAACATTTTTCTGCGTTTTCAAAATTTTCGGATTTTTAGCTGAGTCATTATTGTCGATAAATGACGTCATAAAAATATTTTCCGGTCCATAAAATGACGATAAATGACGTCAAAAAATATTTTCCGATCCATAAATTGACATCATAAAAAATATTTTCCGATCCATAAAATAACGATAAATGACGTCATAAAAAATATTTTCCGGATAGCACAACAAGATTAAAGATTGATTATTGTACTAAGTTTCTACTATTTCATGGCATAAATACACAGGGAGCTACGATTATAACCGGCAAACACTCACCTAAACACACCTACAGACAAACAACTATGTGAAAACCACTCAGAAGGTCTTAAAACACCTAAAACGGATAATTCAGGAGAAATATCGGTTTCGGATTTCTAGTGCAAAATACTTTTCCTAAATACCTACGGTGTAGGAAAAGTAAAAATTCGCGGTTTACTAAAGTAAATAGTAAACAACCATTTTTTGTTTTTAACAAATTTTTTGAGGATATCGATACAAAATCCATTCTATTACTTATCATATGATTTTAGAAGTAATAATATAGCTTTAAAGAAAATTACACATACATAATTTCTAAGAGCAGTCAACATCTTTTGAAATCTATCTTATTGTAGGACTTAATTTTAAAGCAATCAAAACTTAATATACTTAATTCGTTCTTTGAGAAAACCTTCAGTTTAAAGCAAGTTTCATATACAAGACATCATGTATGTATAGTTAATTCTTATTCGTCCTCTTTCAATCAAAAACTAACACTTATTGCTAAAAGCCTCCAGTTGTTTGTCATATAGTAGTTTTGTAAGTTGCAAATTTATTTCTTAAAACACTGATTTGTTGGCATAAATATTCATATATTTACAACGATAAAATCGCAATAATGCTCTTGATAATATTAGACTTCGTTGTTGTGTTTGTCTTGTATAAAGTAATATATAAACCAAGTAGGGAAACAAACGATTTCTGTCAGACCTGGCATGTACTTCACATTTTGTCCACCATGGACTTGGCTCAAATTTTCCTATGGATGTAAATGTAAACAAAGTATTTACAGTTTTCAAAATTTTTGTTTTATTGCATTTATTTGTTCAATTTAGTATAACATGTGTGGAGAATTTGTGTTAAAAATACGTTTTGTCACATCCAATAGAGGTTTAAGTGCGAATCTTTACTAGGTTTTTTAATAAAAACATTTTAATAAAAACATGTGCTTTACCTTTACTATATTTTCTCTTTTTCTTTAACTAATTTATTTTAACAATTATTTCACAGAATTTAATACAAAATCATTAAACTCTCACGTACATATTAAAGTAAGAAAACACAATTAAAAGTAAAACTCACCTAATGTTATCAGGGTTGCCAATAAAACTAAGTAAAAAACGTAAATCCTAAGAGGCGCATGCGCAGTTATTCCAATTTTAGCCATTTCTTTTATTTTTGAGCCAGCAATCAGCTGATCACATATGTTTGATTTTTGCACAGGTTTGTATAGGAGTTTCCCTACTTGGTTTAAAGATTACTTTAGTCTTGTATCATTTGATATAGCGCCGTGGAGTACCACACAATTAATAACAACGGCGTTTCTCGATTTTTACATTCTTCAATGTAAAGCCGCTTTTCGAAAAAATGGCGTTAAGAAAGACACGTCGTCAATAAAAGCGAAAAAGCTGTTCACTGGACGAGCTTGTTTACCTTTAACTAAACGGCACTCTTCATGGCATTTTGTTGAAAGTCGGCTCAGACAAAAAAGCATGTAAAGTAGAGACGTGGTTAATGCTTCTTATTGTCTTATATAGTTGAATCTAACTTATAATAGTTTGAATCTTAAATTACATGTAAGCTTGATCCGATAAGTTTGCGATTATCGCTCATTACTCTACAACTCAAAAATGTCGAAATATTTACGACATTTTCGGCTAAAAAGTAAGTAGAATCGAGCTGAAGCCGGTCTTAATAGCTTCAGGAGATCCAAAAACATGGTCTCCCCCACAAAACCTATGTTTAGAGGATTGACAGTCATTAAGTATGTTATTGACAACATAAACTCATCATAGAGATAGGTTATGAGGAGTCCATGAGTTTGACTTTTGTTCGATCTGAGAGAGTCTCCAGGAGTTAAATTCGGACAATAGACATTATTGTGCTTCAATGACCTAATCAAAGAAACCATCTCGCCTTAATTTAATCCCAATATAATTATCTTATTTCTTTAGAAAATTAGGAGTCGGGTGGCCTGAATGTTATTCGTATAGCCTAGGGTCCTCTTAGAGCACTCCGAAATTAAAGACAAAATACTTTTATTTTATCTTTAAAAAATAATTTTCCATTTGTTTACGGCGTTTTCGGCTAAACTGTTGATTGAGTGCTATTAAGTACGATTGAGCTAAAATCGGTCATAATCAAAGACCTAAAAACATTGGTCCAGAGACCCAAAAAAATAATCTCCTCCACTCTACCTATTTTCAGATGATTGACGACGCCACTAAGTAGGTTAATTACAACAAGCACTATTTATAAGAAATAGGTTATGAGGAGTACATGGGCTTGATTTTTTGTTCGATCTAAGAGTCTTCAGGAGTTATCAATTGGATAACGAAACCTCTAGCACCTCCGACATATATGTATCAAGAATCAGATAAAAGCCCAAGCGGAATCAATTTCACTTCATAAAAAATTTAAAAAATCATCTGAAACGCTTAATTACAATTTAGTACACATTTAGTAGGTATAAATAAACACCATGAAGGAATGATAAGTTTCTCATAATTCATTTGTAAGTACATAATTTTACTTAATATCTGAAACAGGCGAAGGTAGAATAATGTTTATAATAGTCAAGAAAAGGCAACCAACATAAAATAATCAAGAATGACAAACATGGGGGTTATCTCAACATTAACCTAATTACCTTCGTGACCACTGTAAACTTGGGGGATTAAATATTTAAATATGCATGACCCCCCACGATCCCTTTATCTGAGCATCAGATAATGGATTTAGCACCTCGTAAAGTCATTAATGTTTACATAGATTAGTATAAAAACACTTTTATGTATTTTATTAAGTACCGCATAGTTAATTAAAGTGCTCCCAAAAGACCACGAAATTAATTAATCATTTAGTTTTTGCTTGAAAAAAAAGAGGAAGTTGTGATAAACCATAAAATTGGAATTGGTAACATAACTTCGTTAAAAAAAGCTTGGCCAAGGATCAAAGCCAATTGCGATTTTGTGTGGGTCGAATTAAAAGCTAGAAGCCCTCTCTAATTCGACAAGTATTATCCTCAATAAAGTTGGCTTAAATTCAACCTTGAGAAACATTAAAAAGTTTGGAAAAATTTACATAAGTATAAGAAAATTGCTTTCCTAGTCAAATAGAATCCGGTAAGAGATATCTCGGAACTATCTTAACCTCAATGCATTAAGTGGCGAGGATGAAGGTAGTGACCTTTATCCTCGCCACTTAGGACAGGCTGTTTTACTTTCCTTAAAAATGAAAATATCTGTTTTATTCCCAACGGTTACCCATCTATGTACTGACCCTGCTTAACATAAGTAATCTGCAAAAACTATGGGCATACGATTCGTATTGAAATGTAATTTGTATACTTTTTTACTATAGAGGGTGAACCGAAAGTCTCCCCCTCTTAAATTTTGAAGCATGAGAAATGAATAAATGAAGCATGGCGTACTTTTTGTGTAAAGGAAACCCCTTTTCGGTGGTGTAATTAACTTCTTGTGTCCCATGGAACACTGCTTTTGCGAAAAAAAGTAAATTGGCAGGCATACTTTATTAGGCTTTTTGGTTCTAGGGATGAATACAAGACATTTTGCCCTTCGTATAATTTGTCTAAGGTAGCAATTTTGCCGGGAATAAGAACCAAATTGTAAAATTTTTTATTCATAATTAAAACTTATAAGTATTGACGTTAAAAAGATTAGGCTAAATGTAACAGATCCTTATTTTTGGCTTAAAAACACAATTTATTTATTACATATTCAATTTAAAAAAATCAGGTACGGGGTACCTCGTAACTTTTACTAATCAGATCGGAATCGCTGCGCTTATCTTCCCAGGTTTTGGACTCCGTTAGTTTCGTCCTAAAGATATAAATTCGCCAAATTTATACAGCAGCATGATTTCGACTCGCTGCGCTTGTCTCAGATAGTAAATACATCTATTTCATTCTCAACGGTCACCCATACAGCACTGAGACCACGCTCAATGCTACTTAACATTTATGATCCAACAAAAATCATGGATGTACTTGTCGTATTAAAACGAAACTTAGTGTACTTATGTATTACGTAAAGGTATAACTTGTACCAAATTTCAACTCAATTGGATTGTCTTCCGATCTACTACAGCGGTGGATTGATTTGTCTACAAAGTTTCAACTCTCTAGCATAAATACACGATGATAAAAGACACACACATACAGACAATTTTGTGAAAACCACTCAGGAAGTTTTAAAAACACCTGACGGATAATTCCTGTGACATCCCGGTTTCGGATTTTTTCCAACACAGCTACTTTTCCTATATACCTACGGTTATAAATAAGGAAAAGTAAAAAGATTAGTACAACTATTTTGCCTAAATTTAGCCATGTTAGTGACTAAATACCTTAAAATATTGTTAAGGTAATGAATGCAAATATGTTCTTGGGCACAAATTTCACACATGTTGTTAAGACATTTTTACTTTTGGCAAAATCGCAGTTAAATGGTTGTTGCACTGTGATCTAACAGTTGTGTATGTGTATTAAAATTTAGCCCGATCAAATAACTTTTCGAGCTTTTATTTATTTCTGCTAAGTCAATGTTGTAGGTTAATGAAATGCAATTTGATAAAACCATTTCGGAAAATCTTGATTTCTGATATTTCGGTTCTGGAATTTTAGTCTACACCACACTTTTCTAAAATACCTACAGTATAAATGAGGAAGGTAAAACAAAAGACCAGCGAAATAAAAATTGTTTGAGGAGTTAAGTTTTAGTTATTATTTTAAGCTTAATTAATTTTTCTATAGTTAAGAAGTTAGCATTAATATTTTTTTATTTATATCTAAACTATAAAATAGAGAGCAAATTAATGACACTAAAATGTACTTTTAGGAAAAATAAATATTTATTCAAACTTATAAATAAATAATAAAAACAAAACTGTAAAAATAAGCAAAAAGGTCTTATTAAATCTCTGGGGCAAGTTAGACGCCATTTAACTACCAAGTGAATACTATAGGATAGAGGAGGAGTAGGAGTAGGGCAGTAGAAGGGTGTGAGTTGACATTTCAAGCGCACAGTACCACCAGTCAATACTTCCCATAGCTGTTCATATTATTTCCAAGCAATATGGCATTAATAATACATATTTTTTTATGATTAAATAACAAAGATCACACTAAGAAGCATGACATAAAAATAAACATCTCTCAGCTGCTACCTTACCCTAGGAGAGAGTAAAACTGATCAAAGCAAACATTTGAGAGGTGGTGTGGGACAAAGGAAGCATCTACAAACTTGCACATACATACTCAAACATACATATATATAAATACCCATGGAATCTCTCAACGACTCGTTACTATGTTGACATCTTTCTCACCTCAGGTAAATTAAGATTTTCGGTCCATATTAAGCTAACAAACTAGCAGCAATACTAACTATCGCCCTAATTCTCAGAAAATATTTATCTTTACTCTACTCTTTTAGCATTAGAGGTAAGCGCATTTGTTCTAATGATACTACCTTCTGTATCATACAGCTGTTTCTGTTACTACCTATTATTTCGTGGGTACTCTAACAAATTAAATGACTCCTAAAATAGCTCCTCTCTTATTCCTCCCTCAACCTATACTCCTCGTACTAATTCTTTTCACTACATATCATCCAGAGATCCATATTCTCAGCAAATTTCTTAAAGTGTTATCCTTTCCTTTCATCCAACTACTACTGACTTACTACCAAACTCACCCTCTGTAACTCTCTATCTTCAAACCTAATGGACATGCAAGTCCGTAAACCCTATGGAGTTGGGTACCAAAAACCCTCCTGTCTCAAATCAAGGTCCACTACATCTATACACCTATACATCTCTCAACAACAATCGCAGCGGTAGTAGATATTTCTACCACTAACATCTCCCTTTTCTCTACCTTGCATAACGTTATATTAAGTTGGGGCCGAAATCGGTGTGCCAAGTTAATGGGACCAAGATAATCGTAAAGGTAATAGATAGGGCAATCTGGATATATACTTTATTTGGCCAAATGTCCCGGTTTCACACATTTTCCAGGCCATTATATTATATGCGTTATAGTTTTTGAATTACGAAATTCATCATTTTAATATATTGAATACGCGTAACCTAAAACGGTCAAAAATAAGAATTACTGTCCCTGCTGAGTCAATGAGTCAAAATTGCGTCTAAAGCTAAAAATTGACCTTTGGGGCAATAGCACTAACTCGGTTAAAATTAATCATAGAAAGTTGAGACCAGGTTCATTTCGTTAAAAATGAAGTATGCTGACTTTCCCTAAATGCATGTTTTCGCAAAATATTTTCAGTTGACCCATTTATTTTGAACCAAAGTTGACAATAATTTTTACAAACTTTTAAATTAAATTGCGGGAAAATGATACGAGATAGTGAATTCATTTCAATCCATACCCTACTTTAAAGAGATCTACAAGAATATGCCATCTTTTTTCTTTTACGACCAATGTACCTGACAGTAAGCACCACTTTTTGTATTTATTTCTCTAATACTATTTTTCTAACATGTTTGGGTTCAGGCCAAGTTTATTTCTAAGCTGGTTCTTGATCTTACCCAAAAAAAAACCAATAAATATTATAATATATATACATATAATATATATATATATATATATATATATTATATATATATATATATATATATATATAATATATATATATATATATCATTATTGGCCTGTTGTTGGTAGAAATAAATGGTGGTCTAACATATGGCATACCGTTAGAACAGTTAAAAAAAGTATAAACAATATGAAATTCACTTATCAGCAAAAAACTTTTAAAGTGAATATACTGGGAGCAAAAATTCAGAGGTACCCTATGCTTGATCTCTTTTATTTTCCAAAATTGTTATATATATATTTATAAATATTAGATACTGGTTGCTAGGCAATTTAAATTTAATCCTATATACAGCTGCACCTTATTGCCTAATACAGCATAATTATCCGAAAGATGTAGTAGCAGGGCCTTCTACATCTTCTAAAGTGTAGGAGGCACTGTTTAGTGTGTGTACCTATGTAGTAAGCATACCTATAGGTAGTGCCTAGGTAGTATAAATAGAAATACCTGTAGGATCAAATCAGCAAAAGTAAAGAATTGTACAAAAACTGTAATTTTATTTTTTTCAATAAATAGTTGTTTTAAGAAATTTTCAAACAAAATTATGCATACAATTGATTTAAGTGTATTACTAACCCAGGCCAGCTATGGATAAGTACTTACAGAAAATCAGTATCTCAATATTTATAAATGTATATTAAAATTGTTGGAAAATAAAATAGATCGGGTATGGGTTACCTCTGAATTTTCTCTCATGTTATATTTGCTTAAAACTTTTTCACTGATAAGAAAAACTTTAGGAAGTTATTTCATAAAACTAGTAATAAACTAAGAGTACAACTAAGATTGAGAACGTTAGACTTCCGGGTAACATGTAGAGATTTAACCAAAGTCTTAATGACATCTAATGAGCACGTGTTTTTAGTAAAAAAAAAAATGTATCAGCATATTACAAAATAATTTAAATCATACCTGCTGTTAGAGCTAAAGGAAGCACTATCCTCTGAAGGCAAAGTGATGCCAACCAATTTTTCATTATAGTCTACAAAAAGAGAAATACAATGTAAATATAAAAATAACAGGGTAAAAAGGAGCACCTCAATACTTTTTCTCACAATGACAGTAAAATGAGCTGTGGAGTTTCAAAATAGGAAGAAAAGAAATATGTCTCTCTACTTAATATATACGAAGTTGCTACTAACAGTTAGTAGGCACTGATGATGAACTGCAAAGTTTGAAAGTCGGGTCAATAAATAAATGGAGGGACATCTTACTTTTAATTCTTTTTTTTCAAACTTTGGACTAGCTTTGCTTGTCCTTAAAGAGTCATGTTAACCTGAATTTTAAGGTTTTAATACTTTGGTCTTGCTAAGCCCGCCTGAGAATAATAAAATAACCTAATGTCTAAGGCTGTTAAACGTATGGATAATTAAACATACGTATTACAACAGATAGTCTTTCAATCATGTAATACAAAACTACATTTCTATGATTATGAAAGCATTTAAAACTAGCTGTGGTCAAACGTGGCGGAGCCTAGGTTGATGGTTGAAAACTCTAGGGGGTCAAAAACAGGGATAAACCCCCTGCCAAACACCGCATATAAACAAAGTAATAGTGTGTTAAACAATCCGCCTCTGATGGCTCTCAAACTGTATCAGCAGAGTGAATTGGATTTAATCTTTTCTGTTCAGGTAAAGGATTTCTTTAACTGCAGATTTGCTAATATTTATAGAAATTTAACCCATTATTTATCATAAGTTTATGGTTCAACCTGGATTAAGGTAGGAGTTCATTTCTAATTTAGACATAGAATATTTATACGCGTAAAAATCTATAAAAACTAAATTTTAGATAGCAATGTCAACCATGATATAGATGTCTAACTAAACAAAAATTCTGTAGTAGGTCTACTCTGGGTATGGTTGATCAACAGTCTGTAAGAAGCAAAGGCAGCTTACTAAGAATTGACAAGAGGATGGGAAGTTAATTTGAAGGTATGACTTCTGTAATTAAATAGCAGAAAGCTCAAGTTATTAAGTTGATAAGTCTTCAAGTAAGTGCCTAGTTATAGTTAAATTGACTTAACTATTGAAACTTGATTCTGTTCCACTATATGGCACGTACACAAAGAAGCTGAGCCGTTAAAATGATAATGAAGCAATGACAATTATCATTATTATTGTCTAAATTAAAATACAATTAATTTAAAAACAGAGTTAATAAATCAGCAAAAATAAAAACTTACTGAGTAACTAAACCGGTCACAAAATATCAACCGTAAGCAAAGATAGAATTAATAACATAAACTACACATTTAAGTTTAACAGAACGGTGCATGCTTAGACAAAACACTAATTACGTAAATAGAAGTCAGACATAACACAACTTTAAACTCATTTTAAATAATTAAAAATTAAACTTGAACGAAATTCTCAAAATACGATCAAATTCATAACTGACAGACTCCTGCGCCACACGACGTTTCGTTGTTGACTGATTAAATTTTGTATTTTTGATTTTAATTTTTTTTCCAATGTTACCAACTGCTGTTATCAGCACGATTATCTTTTGTTTTGACAACACTGAAATTTGATTGTTTTTTAAAAATGGCGGTGAGCCATCCACTGCTGAGTTCACGTGAGTTTATTTTAATAATTAAATTATTATATTTACATCTTTTTTTTAAATTCTATTTTACGTTAAATAGCTTTACTAAACTTGTCTTACATGGTGGTAAAGTGATTGTGTTTATTTATTTATTAGGTTATGCATTGTAATAGTAGTTTCGGCTGCTACCATCACATGTGTTTTAAACAAAAACTGTTTTTTTAGAAATTAATAAACAGTGATCATGTTGTTAAAAGTTACCCTATGACGATTTCAGAGTTGGTGAGTAAGTTAAATAACCACAATGAAGAACTGGAAGAGAGATTCAAAGTTGCTGAACTGGTGTTCAGTTCCTCCACAATACCTATTATTAGGAAAGAAGAGATAGTAATTGAATGGCTTGCTAATAAAATCAATGAAATTGGCTGTGAAGGATCTGCCGTACCTTATGATGTTCTTAATAAATGTGTCGCTGGACCGAGACTACAAAATGTGACATTGGAAGTTAGGAGGAATGTTGTTGCATTATTAATAGAGGTTTGTGGTTACAATAGAGTATAGTAGAATTGAATTAACAATTGACTTTACTCATGTATTTCAGGCTTTCGATTTAACTGGAAATGTCAAGTAGAAAAATTTGCCCGCTAGGGCTACTGTTAGCAACTATTGTAATCGTAGAAGAGGTTTATGCCAATGTCATGTTGCCTATCATTGATGAAGGGTACATTCGCTTCACGCATGAGGATGCGCGAAGTGAATCCAATGTTGTGAAGAAAAGTTCTGAGCAACTTAATGTAATAAGAATTGGGTGGTGATTCCTGGATTGCTCAAATTATTTTAAACAATCTAAAAAATATGTGCACTACCTTAGATAAATGTCATTTAATTGAGAAGTTGATTAAAAATATATGACTAAGATTTTAGTCACAATAATATCCATTTTAGATTGGTCTAAAAATAAATAACTCATAATATACTATGCAATAGCAATAATAGTATATAATAATATATTATTATTATTATGTATGAAAAACAGATCAGGATATTTGTCTTGGGTGTAGAATATTTTTTTTTTTTAATTTTGTAGTACATATTTTAAAAGGTTGAATAGATGTAAGAGCTAACCATGGTGTTGGTTCAGTCAAGTTCTTCTTAAGTTTGAATTTATAAGAGAGTAATATGATCAAGCACATTAATGCAAAATGTTAGGAGGTCCTTTGTCAGGAAATGTGAAATTTATATCACTTAATTTCTTGTAGTTTCTCTTATTTTCACTACTCTATTAATTTGTTTGAGAGTGGAGGCATCAAATTTGCAGAACCCATTTTATAAGTTAATTTGTATTAACTGCATCTTGATATGTATACTTTTTGACTATAATAATTTATAACTTTAATTTCATTAATTTATGTTTTTAGGCTCTCACCCAACAAATTAATAATGAATGTTATGAAGTTGAAGAGAGCAGAAAAAAATGCATTCTTGCTATCTTATCCTCATCATACTTTTTAAATATTTTTTATCGTGATGTTTCATCATTTTCCAAACTAGTTAAAGAATACTGCTCTATAAGTTTAAAGATGGGTGCTAATTCTTTAGAATTGAAAAGAGTGGGTGAGATAACATCAAAATTTAGTAAGCAGTGTTTACTTCATGAAGATCTTCAGTTGAGTTTTATCAGGGAAATGATGATACCTCTTTGCCAGACTCTGTCAACTATTACTGATGATTACGAACCTTGTGAAAAAGAAATTTATGATTGCATGGAACAGGTGAACTAATTATTTTACTTTATTACCGAAAGTCATTATATTTAATGTTTCATTAGTTATTTAAGCATTTATGTAAAACAGATTAAGTCTAAACTCAAAGATGATTAGTCATGTAAGACCACAAGTTATTATGACCCAATCGGTATTTTCCTGAAAAAGCAAAATTTATTTTTATTCTCATCTATCAGAGTATTTTACATATTGGCCATTTGTAAATTACTTGTACATTCAGTTCTTATTGTGTCATAAAAAACTGCTTTGAAGAAAAATAAATTTAATTAAAGAATAACAAATAAACACTGTTTTATAGTGCTCCATAAAAAGTTATTCTAATGAAAAATTGGTTATTTAAAAATACAAGAATAATAACACACAACAGTGTATTTTTCTATTTAAATGTTGAAATATCTTTCAAAATATTTTACTGTGAGGATCACTACGTAGCATACTTTAAAACAATTTAGCTCAAATATTCTATTGAGATTGACTTTAGCACTTTCTCTAATGACGTTGTTTATAGTCAATTCCTAGTGTTTAGGTGTGATAAACATAGTGTCTATCTGTCCATGTTAACTAGAACACTGGCACAAACAAAGTATTCATTCTGAGATCTTGCCTTCTTATATCTAGTGTTTAAACTTGCAATAACCCACATAGATATTCCCTATTTTTCCCAATTAAATTAAAATACAGTCCTGGTGGATAATTTATTACTTTATTTTAAATAGTTCAATCTGATTCACAAATATTATGAAAGATCTAAACTAATGAATTATCAACTTAACTTGTTAAGAATGTTACCTGTTTCTATGGTTGATGCATTACTATTATTAATTTGTTAAAAATTATTTATTATATCCTTTGCTGGGCTCATATAATGTTTTTACGTAATTTATTAAAATCAAATTACATTTTTTTTATGGAATACATCCCATTTATGTTATACAATCCATTCATTTGATCTATTCATGTGAATGTTATGTTTGTTGATTTTGATTTATTTTTTTTAGATTTTGTCTAGAGAGTCAAATTTAACTGAGAAATTTATTGATCTTTATCGATCTAAAAAAAATCCTGAAGGAGATTCTTTTACTGCAAAAC
The DNA here is from genome assembly GCA_018340805.1 of Microvelia longipes. Taxonomy (NCBI): domain Eukaryota; kingdom Metazoa; phylum Arthropoda; class Insecta; order Hemiptera; family Veliidae; genus Microvelia; species Microvelia longipes. The sequence continues at coordinate 17,538,982 of JACMZG010001863.1, read as the reverse complement.
TAATTATTATCTTGAAGAAACTTCCTTCGAAGCACAGTGTTAATTTAGTCAAGATTATTTATACTTTATTTCTGAAAGCTATTTTCAAGAGCAACAGTGAAAATCATTCCATGGTTTTTAAGATATTCACTCTTCTATGTACATCTTTAGGAATTAAAGTTAAAGGAATGATTTCTATTGATACCAAGCCATTAAAAAATTGGTCTATGAAGGACAGTTTTACGGTGATATCTAGCATGCTACAACTACTGGATTCCATGAAACTTTCTATTGATTGTTCCTTAGACAATGATATCACACTTCAAGTTTGGTTTACATCCATGATAATTGGATTAGCTGGTATAAATAGTAGTAATCTGAGTCAAGAATTATTGAAAATGATAACTTCGATTTTTAAATTAAACCCATTAGTGATTGAAAGTTCCCATAAACACATAGTTACTATAATAATGTTAAGTAAGAAGAATGAAGAAAATCAAAAAGAATACATTCACTTGTTGAAGACTATGTTAGATGGATCACTTAAAGTTAGCAGGTTCCAGAAATTCATTACACGACTGCTTGAGACCGTAGAAGAACATTTGCAGTTTGCTGATAACGTACAATACAGTGTTGAGGATGTTTTCCCTAAAGAAATAACTGAACACTTTTGCAACACTGTTTCTATGATGCCAGGATCACAAGTGCTATCTACTGTCAAATCTTTACAATATCACATTCATTATATTTGTTCTAATAAACTTGAAGGATCTAATGTTGGTAAGATTTTTTTTTTTTCAGTTTAAAGCTCTAGTTCCTAAGAAACCTATTTTTCTTTAAAAAGAATAATTATCTATAAATATCTAACTTGCCTTCTTACTTAATAGCACCCCTTATCATAGAGACTAGAGGGGACATAGCCTATCTCAATACATTTAGAGGCCTGAAGCTCCTTTTTGAGGGCTCTCAGAGACTTGTGTAACCTCAATAAAACCTTCTTCAAGAGTAAGTTAAGATATCAATTGATTTCGGCTTCCCGATCATTGTTTGTGTTTTGAATAGTATTTTTAACATTCTACTACATAACTTATTGTAATTTGGTACTGATTATTTTATTATATTAATAAGCGAGGGTGTTCAAGTTACTTTTTACCTATAGGGCCCCTCTAGTAATATTATCTTTATGCTCCTTATCATTAAGCCATCTGTTATTTTAGTAGTGTTACAAGGGTATATAGTCATGTCATATTTTTGAATTCTTAAAAGAGAGCTAGTGAATTGGGAGACTGTGGACTGCTTTACTTTAGTATTTTTGGATGATTATGTTATTTTAAAAATTCCTTTAGATTACAACTTATTTTTCCAAAAATCTTATGGGCAAATTTCATGTCGATGAGTGAATGAAAGAGAAAGATTACTTACTTCTGTCAGCCTTTTAATCAAATATGGAATTACAATATAAAGTAAAAATGCTTATACCTTTATATTTATTTAGTTTACCTTTATATTTACTTTCGTAATTTATGTTTTTTAGGGGACAACATTCTTCTTTGCACCGAAATTTGTACCCACTTGCTTATTATGTTTTTAAACGGAGTTAAGATAGCTGATTTCAACACTCCTACTATTGTTAAAGATAAATTTTCTGGGATTGTTGCTGAAGTGGGAGAAACATTAAAACTATTCACTGAAATCATTCTTGACAGGGAAAGTGTGAGTATATTTATGGTTTTATGAGTGGTGAACTGTCAGTTGTGGTGATAGTTAAAACTAAGCTTGTGTAAGCTGATCTGAGGGTTAAAAGATAAATTGGGATAGGCATAACGAGTATTTCGAGGATTTGATTTGACTAGTCCCACAGATTATGTAAACTTTATATCATTAGCAGAGAGCTTATTAGTTATTGGGCCATTTTAGATATAGACCAAGAGCCAGGGGTGTTTTGTTAATAAAAAGTGTAATGGCTGGAACCGGTCTCAATTTTTCGTAAATACCTTCCTGAACAAGGATCTGCTATTCTGCCGACTCATGTCGGATGGGTGTCCCAGGCAGAACCTTTGACCCCTAAAGTGCATTCTGCCTGGGACACCCATCCGACACGAGTCGGCAGAATTGCAGATCCTTGTTCAGGAAGGTATTTACGAAAAATTGAGACCGGTTCCAGCCATTACACTTTTTATTAACAAAACACCCCTGGGCTCTTGGTCCTTTGTTCCTTCTTATAACTCTTTTCTATAGTTTTAACATTCAGGTTATCTTACTAAGTATAAACTAACATAGCTTACCTGATGACAACCTCCAAAAAAATTGCATTTCCTCATCTATACCATAGGTATATAGGAAAAGTATTATATTTTCCTAAAAAGCTAGAGATTTCACCTGATTTATCTGTTTCAGGCACTGATTATTCTCTGATTATTATTGAAACCTCCTGAGTAGTTTTCACAAAGTTGTCTGTCTGTTTATTTAACTGACCATACGTGTGTCTGTTATCATTGTAACTTAGTGCCTGGATGGGTAACCATTTGAAATGATTAAACGAATGTATTAACTGTCAGAGGACAAAAGGAAGTGAGTCCGACAAAAGGAGTGAGTCTGACAAAAGAAGTGAGTCCGACAAAAGAGTGAGTCCGACAAAAGAAGTGAGTCCGACAAAAGAAGTGAGTCTGACAAAAGAAGTGAGTCCGACAAAAGAAGTGAGTCCGACAAAAGAAGTGAGTGAGTCCGACAAAAGACGTGAGTCTGACAAAAAAAGTGAGTCCGACAAAAGAAGTGAGTCCGAAGATGGGTTGCAGTATAAATTTGGTGATATTCTGAGTACGAGTGAAGCAAGTTCATAGCAGTAAGGACAAGCATAGCGAACCTCATATGAAGATGAAAGGTTCTAAGGGACCTTGTACTTATTTTTTTTGTTTTAATAAAAAAAAAAGATAAATGTTTGAAAGTTTAAAAAAAAATGATTATATTATTCCCTAAAGTGTTGAGAATAACTTTCCAAAAATAATAATTAGTAATTTCTTTTACTTTTTTTTAAACAAGTTCTTTATTGATATTTCTATTACTTAATAATTACTATGTGACTTCTTCCCAGAAGTTTACTTGTCCTTTAATTGATTTACTCAGCTATAATCTATTTATCTTTATTTTTTTATAGAATGATAGACTGCTTAATTGTCTTCTAAAAATATTGCACTCTGTCGGAACATCGATTCTTCTGTTATGGGAGTATGACAGAGATGAAAGAAGACCTCTTGAAGATATAGATAATATTCCTACAAACCTATCGTTTGTGCACTCATACATCGATGCTGATATGTGGGACCAGATTGAGAAGCGTGTCATTGACTCTGAAAGTGATGTTGTCAAAAATAACTATGTAGGTTTATTTATTATTAATATGTACTTTAAATTTAACTTAATTGTAACGGATGATTATTGTTAATTATGAATTCTTAAGATATATTCAAGGCCTATAAATATAATTATAAAAAATCAATATAATAAATATCAAAATGTTAATCTTTAAAAATGTTACAATAAATGGTATAATAATAATAATAATAATAAATATAATTAAGAAGACTAATCAGTGCTATGCTTCTGTATTTAATTAATTATTATCTTTAAGCTGTAGGTTTTTAAAAGCCATACATTTCTTTGACAAACTTTTCAAATTGAGGGTTTTAAAATGAGTTAATTATTATGAAGTAAATTATAAAATTATTGAACCTTTATAAATTAAGCATATGATTAAAAAAGTATATTTAATTTCTGCCTGTGACTTTTAACCGTTATCTGTCAGTTATTTAGACCGTGGGGATATAGGAAAGGTATTCCGTTTGCAAAAAATATGGAGAATTATCTGTTTTAGTACAATAATTATCTAGTTAGAAGTTAATTTTTATCTACTTATAGTTATAGTATAAGTAAATACAATATAAGTAGTTAATATATAGTTATAGTTCTTAAGACCTGTATGGTATTCACAAAGTTGTTTGTGTATTTTTTCATTTTAGCTGTCAGCAGATAATGACTCAGCAAAAGTATTTAAAGTTCATAAAGCGCAGACAAATTTGACTATCGCTTTGAGATTTGGCTCGCATGCAGTCATATATAAGATCTTCATATGTGCTAAATTTTATTCTTATTATCACCATTAGTTTAATTTTTACCAATGACTTGTATGTTTTTTAAAAAATCAAAAACTTATCCCATTAGATTAAAATTTTGTACAAGTGTATCTTTTTACGTAATAAATAAGCTTATACTAAGTTTCATTTGAATACGGCATGTATATTTATTATTTTTGTTGGATCATAAAATTTAAGCAGCATCAAGCGAGGTCAGTGCCTGGATGGGTGACTGCTGGGAATAAAACTAATGTATTAAATCTGAGGAAAAGCGTAGCGAACGCGAAGTGGTGGGGTAAAGTTCTGTAGTACCCCGTATCCAATTTTTTTTAATTTTTTTAAACATAGAGAAAATTGTTACAGCAGTTGAATTGATTTACTGTTATTATGTGAGCAGCTCTATTAAGTTTGTTTGCTTAACAATGGTTTAAGCTTACAATTTATTTGTTAATCCTTCTCATGGTTTTGACGTTTATGTATTTTTAAATTTTGTTTGATTTCTAGTACATGCTGATAATGCAAAAGATGACGGCAGTTTCTCAGATAGAGGAAGGTGCGAATGGACCTGGTACTCTAGCTGCCAGATATTTATTAGCAAATGCTAATTCTTCCTGGCACTGGGATAACGCCACTGCTTTAGCACCTTTATTGCAAGACAATGAACTTCTTGGATTACTGGAAGGTTTAATTAAATCTGCCGGCTTAGATCACACCAAGTGGATTCCTTTTGTCTCTTCAGATTATTTTTCTCGAAACAAGTAAGATACTAATTATTGTTTAGATAGTGAGATAATAAGAACAACTCTTATACTTATTATCTTGATGAGCTTAGGATTTCATTAACTATCAATTCACTGTTTTTGGGTAATCTTTATAAATAATTAAATAGATAATATTGTATTATAAATATTTTTGCAATAAACTGCGTAGGCTTCCACAGTTATTGTCATGAAGATTTAGGTCTTCCCGGTGGTGACCACGTCAATGTAGATGAAGAATCCGACGTTTCGCTTCCACTGTGGGAGGCATCTTCAGGGAAGTAAGACATGGATAGAAACACAATGCTCTACAAAAACTGAACTGAGTTCAGTTTTGTAGAGCATTGTGTTTTTATCCATGATGTCCTACATCTCTGAAGATGCCTCCCACAGTGGAAGCGAAACGTCGGATTCTTCATCTACATTGACGCGGTCACCACCGGAAGACCTAAATCTTCAATATATTTGTAGTTATTTAATATGATTATATTTCTCAATACATTTTGAGAACAAGCAAAGCATCCTTTGCTTCAAGGGTAGACGGTTCCTGGAACTACAATGACAACAGACACATGTACAGAAAGACAGTATGGTAAAAAATCAATCAGGAAGCCTCTGATGCTGCTCCCAAAAAAATAAATTGAAAAATATATGTACATATAAAAAGATAAAAAATATCTTATCAATTATAAGATTTGAGGGCTTTAACCCTAATTATTGACAACAATTTTTACTCAAAGGGAGGAAAGGTTACTTTTTAGTCCCAAGTAAATATAATATTTATAATGTTAAATGTGTAATATTCATATTTTTTAAATAAAAAGTATTTTGTTATCCGTCAATAATATATTAAATTACAAACAAGAAAAGTATTTTAATTTCCATCTAGGGATCTTATTCCATCAGAGACTAAGAAAAGCTTCTTTACTCCCTAAAAACTAATAATTAAATTTCACATTATATACTATGATAAAATATTGTTATTAATAGGATCAAAATTTACATATGATAATTAAATGATTAGAATGAGCATGAATGGAGTCCAATACAACTAATGAAAACTAAGAAGTCTGTCCACGAAATATTATTGGCAAAGCTTTCAACCTACAAAGAGGCCATCATCAGTGCAAAACCATCATCCTTTTAACAGTTGAGATGTTAAAAGGAAGAAGAACGAGTTTATTTTTTTTACTTGATATCAGAGTCAGACTGAGTCTGACTTCTTCCTTATTAACATCTCAACGGTTTTGCACTGTTGATGGCCTCTTCGTAGGTTAAAAGTGCTTCACCAATAAAGTTTTGTTTCGTGGAGAGACTTCGTAGTTTTCATTATTTATATGATGATTAATTACATTAACATTTTTATTATGAGTAATATGAGGGCAATTCAAGTGACTCATTGTAGTAAGTGAGGAAAGTAAGAATGTTGTGTAAGTTTTATTTTGTTTCTTTTAGCTAGTGAATAATTATTGCTGCTACCTGAGTATCACCTAAAACAGCTATTAGTATTTCTGTAGTATTAGTATGACGTTTTACCTTGTGTGTGAGAAAAAAGCTTTAACAGATATAAAGGAATCCTTAACTCAATCTTATTTAGTAGGCACTGGCTTTGTATCATCAAAGTTTTGTACAAATTCAGCTTTGAAAAGTGATTAGTTTTTGATTAAATTGAAAATAGATTTATTAATGAAATTCATAATTTTTAAGCAGTGTTTGTTGCCCTTGTTTATATGGAATCCCCCTTCGTTTGGAATATACCCAAAGTGACATTTATATTATATGTATATGCCATTTATATTATTATAACTTGTATTTATGTCTTACAGGAGACTAGTGGTTGCTGCATGCACTGGTCTATTGTTAGCCATGTCTAAGCACATCCATAAAAATAGGAAAAATGGTGCCGTTAGTCACAGAGTCATGTCTAAAGTAGCCGTCGTTCCTCTGTTAGAGTATGAACTGTCGAGGCTGTTTGAGGATAACGAGGAGTTGGAATGTGATATTAGGTTTTTCTTTGAAGAAATGATTGCTGAATTAGAAACTTATTTATTAGAAGACCCTCCTCCGGCTTCAAGCAATGAAGATTTTTCCATAGGAGGGTATGAGAGCTTGTTTTCATGCATTACTTAACCATTCATAATGCAATCATATAATGCACTAATTGATACATTTTATATTATAAAAATAAATAAATATATATAAGTAACAAATATATTTCATTTATTAAAAATCATCAAATTACATATTATGATATTATAGTCTGAGACTTGCTTGGTGTTTTTGTACATTTTATTTTCTAGAGTTTACAATTTTACCTTTTGTTGACAAAAGGTATCATTCTTCTTTCTATTGCATTCTTTTCTTTTTATGAGAGAAGCAATAAAGTGAAAATTTTAAGGAATCAATAAATATAATTTAAAAATTATTATAAAGCTGTCTTTATAAATAACAAGCTTTTCCTTATAAATATTTGTCTTAAGATAGTACTATTAATTTTATACAGCAGTGACTTGTAATTTTATTTTGTTTTGACAAAGATGCTATAAGGAGCATCTAGTCAAACTTTAAAATACTGCTTTTCTTTGACATACAATATAGCTTTTAATATTTTTGTTTTGTTTGCTTTGATCTCGTTATGGATCAGTCAGCTTTATTAACCATTTAATTGATAAAAGTTGTGCTACCAGAGTTAACCTACGTAATGACTTGTTGATTCTTAAAACCGAAGAGAGACTCCGATAACAACCTTGAATTGGCATGATCAAAATATCATTCGGTAGTACAATCATTTTTATTATCTATCAAGAATGAGTTTTACCGCTCAAGAGGTGCTTTTAATTTGTTTAAATTAATTAAATTATGCTATTAATGTTATAATTAATTCTAGATTCATTAAAATAATAACTAAGATAAATTATGAAGACTGTAGTTATGCAATGGAGGTGTGTATGTTGGTAGCTGTTATTTCCTTCCTGTGTGATATACCTATAGGCACTAATGATGATCATTTATTGCTGGAAAAATTAAATGGTAATTTAATTTAATTTTGGTTCTTTATTTTTATTTTCCTATGGTTATTTACTAATTACTGGCTGGATGTGGATTCTACATTTTTTTATTAAGTCCGTTCAAATTTTATTAAAATGAATTTAAATTGTGTCACTGGAAGTACATTTCACACTTGTACTATAGGAAATAACTGTTCATAGAAGGTATAATGATTGCTGGCTTTTATTTTTGATATCTTCAATTTCTTAAAATTTTTAAAAGATTTTGGTTTTTCCCCTTGGGTATAGAAAGTTTCTTTTATTTTCAACATAGATGACACTCTCTAATCGTAATGTCCATTTTCACTTTTCAATAGTGTTTGCGAAAAGATCGGAAACCAGGATGTCACTGGAATTATCCGTTTCAAGTATTTTCAAGACCTCCTGAATCACAAAGTTGTCAGTATGTTGTGTGTGTGTCTGTTGTCATCATGGCTCCCAGTGTATTTATGCTAGGGAGTTGAAACATAGTACAAAAATTAGTCTATAGCTGAAGTGCTATCCAGAAAATAAATTTGTATGACGTCATGAACCTGCAATAATGACTCAATAAAAAAATCCGAAAAATCATTAAACACTGAAAGCTTTTGTGATCAAATTGAAAACAGGCTCCCATGTAGCCATGTATAAGACTAACATGTGTGCTAAGATTTATCTCATTATCAGCATTAGTTCAATTTTTATGAGATTACTTGTTTATGTTTGAAATTGGAAAATAATTCTATTGAGTTGAAATTTGTTACAACTTTATACCTATAAATAATAAATAAGTTTTTTTTTTCAAAATTAAGTTTTGTTTTAACAAAAACAAGTATATCTATGGTTTTTGTTGGATCATAAAACTTAAGGAGCATCACTCGTAGTCAGTCCCTGGATGGGTGATTGCTGGGAATGAATTTACTATCTGAGTAAGAGTGAAGCTAGGACGAGTTGCGAAATAAATTTAACCACATGTGTATACTGAGGATATGGGAAGCGAGTACGAAGTTGGGAGAATGAGCGTAGTGAATCCAATGTAATGAGGAAAAGTTCTGAGGTACCCTGTACCTGATTTTTTATTATTCAGAGGAGTGAGGTTCGCTTTTAGAGAGGTCTATTTTTCACCAACCTGCTGTCATCAGAAAAAACATGCCACAATTGAAAGAACATCAAGGACATAGGGTTGATTTTAATTTATTGTATTTTCCCCATCCTTAAATACTTTTTGTCTTTATTTGTAGTGTTTCTTCAAGAGCCAAGAATCAGTTCTCCAGCCTTCCTATTGAATCTTCACAGTGGTGCACTGCTTAGATTTTTAGTGAAAAGAACTGAAGGATTCCCTGATCAGAGACAACTGATCCAGAGGTTTTGTAACTTCTCTGCTACAAGTGCTTATACTAGTCATATATTAATTAAATACGTCAAATCACCATCTCTATCTACCTTATGGCAAACTTCAGCTGTAATTAAAGCTTTAGCTTTGGTAAGCCTTACTAAAAAATTATCAAGATTCCCTCTATTAAGAATTTGACTGATAACAGATTATTTTAGTTCTAGCCAAGTTTCTTGAGTTGGTGAAGAAAAAGTAAACAATGGCCTTATTGCTTACCCTCTTTACCTGACTGCACTTTTGCCAATACTTCAAACTGATACGTTTATCCACTCCCTATTAAATTAGAGAATAAAAACTGCTGCACATTGAATAGATTAAAAAACCGAAGGTTGTCAAACTGAAGTTGATCAAGTTGAGACAAAGGTGAAAACATTTATTATTATTATTAAATTAGTGGTAACTACAGTAAGTAGCATCACTTCGTCAGAGAGAGTAAAAAATTAAATTAAAAAAAAGCATGACTATTTAAATGAAAACTCTTCACAACAGTACAGAGCTTCATTAAGCAGGTAGTTTTTAAGAGAAGTCTTGAACTCATTCGGTGGCAGTTTCAGTAGGTTGCTATCGACTTTATTCATCAATCTAATGGCTTGGTGGTGTGCAGACTTTGTTGTTTTGCTGAGTCTATGTACAGGGGGTGTGATGATGCTAGAGGCTGAACGTGTGTTGTGGTTGTGCCGCTTCTCAACAAGGTCCAAATACAATGGAAAAATATACAATTTACAAAATATACTCAGAGCTTTTGACCTAACAATAGGCCATCATCAGTGTCTAACAAACCAAGAAGTAAATTTCTGTTTACTTAAAAAATAAATTGAATTTCTCTATTTCAGCCTCTATTTTTCTATGTTAACACACAAATGATAAAAAAATGACCTAACAGTTTATGAAATATCATCATAAATTTAATGGCACTTCCCTGGAAATTTCTTTATTGTATCCTGTTAATTAAATCATTTGGCTCTTTTTTAAGCTTATAATATTTTGTTACAGCATAGAAAAGACGGAGAGATGGAAAGTACAAAAGTAAAAAGTTTAATGAAGCTGCTTCACGCCACTGTTCCGTTACTTGAAAAAGAAGAGCCGTCCATTGAACTGCTATCAGATTATTACATCTCAATAGATCAAGTTATTAAATTAAATGATCAAACTATGTTGGCAAAGTTGCTGAGGAAGTTCAAAAAGTATTTAACATTATCGGTAAGTTAAATGTGTATAGTATTCAGTTGTTTTAAAAAATATGCATTTTAATTTATTCTATAATATCATTTGATACTACCAAGTTTTTGCAAAATATTAATAGTTGACGCAATATAATTGTGCAAGGGACACCTAGGAAAAACAGAGTAGGACATGACATTATGTCAAGCCATCAATGATTATAAATGTTGAATGATGAAACAGTTCCGAGATGCAGCATTGCATTTTGCTTGTTACATTCCCTAGGTTTCACTTGCACACTTATATTGTATCAATTATTTTACATTCATTAGTTAAACTAGGATTTCTAGGTGATATAATGGTCATTATGTATATCTGCTACCTTGACAGCTGTGGTTCAATCCAGTTTCGGGTCTTTTTGAATTGTTATACTAGGAATGAAAATGCATCTTCTTCCTTTAAGCCTGTGCTCAATGGATGAGAGTATGTCTTGTTTCTATTTTAAAGCAGTAGAAACTTGTAGTTAAATCACTGCTACTCAGTGCATAATGTTAAAGGAAGAGAATTTCACATGAGATTTTCTTAGTATAATAAAACCTTATTATAGTATATAACACGGTTATAATCAGTTGACAGTTTGAGGAAATAATGCGAGGGAGCTATGAGGTTAGTCCTTGTATCCTTATAAAACTATGCCTACAATTTCATATCAGGCTTACCTCATTGGTTCCTCAACACTATTTTATAGCAGGTGATTTTCTTTTGTTTATATTGTATATTGTTACACTTTTGTATTGGATCTTTGGTCTTTTTTTAAAATAAATTTATTATCATTTGTTTTATTTAAAACATTCTGTTCCAATTCTTCCCAAAGCCATGTTTGATATTAGCTCCTAGAGTCGTTGTATATATGTTTTAAGAGTTTGCCTTATTATACTTAAGGCGTAAAATTCTTACTTATGATTCTTATTAATTGTGTCAAATCCTTGTGCAGGAACGATTCTATTAGTCTCCCATCTTGGATTTGGTCTGAAGGCCCACTTTTAGAGAACCCCGTATTGTTGAGTTATTCATAAATTGCAATGTTGATTATGAAAATTAGTACAGTTTTGTTTTATTTCCCATTTTAGATTTCTAAATTTGATAAAGGAGAACAACTTATTAAATTGGCTCTCAAAAGGAATGAAAGCCTCTCATCAGAATACCCTGACTCTTTTCTAATGGATTTATGGCACAAAGTTCTCAAAGAACAAGATATAGAAGAGTACGACAAGATCCTTCGCATGTATTGTTGTTGCTTATCTTGTGAAGAAATTAAAGTCATACTTTCAGATTTGCATCATATACTGGTAATTTTCATCTTAATTTTAATTTGATTTTAAATCATACATAAAAAATAAAATTTTAAATCTGAAATATTTTCTGGTTTAGTTGTAAATTTGAAATTACGAAAACCAAAAGTTTCTATCCTTTCTTATGGCACATGAAGGTTTTTTTAAAACAAAATTAAATTTGAAATATGATGAGATTTTAGGGAGGTATGAAGCCTATAGGTATTTGAGAAATTTGTGTCGTCATATCCTCAACCTTATGACACCAAACTTTTGAAATGGTGTTTATACTAGAAGTGTAATATTCTAGTATAATAATATTAGAAGTGGGAAATCCATTATGGATGCAACCATATTAGCTTCTCAGCAGATCTGTGAATCATTGGATGGAGGGCTTTTGGTTTCTGGTCTATTTTTTGACCTATCTAAGGCCTTCGATCCAATGATTCACGATATAACATTGCAGAAACTTTATTTCTTGGGGTTTAGAGGATTATCTTATGAAATTTTTGATCTTTTTTAACTGGAAGAACTTTTAATGTCTCCTTTAATAGGGGACACTCAAAGAAATTTAATATTAATTGCGGAGTGCCTCAAGGTAGTATCTTGGGGCCTTTATTATTTCTCTTTTTCATTAACAACTGTAGCGTGTGAATGAGTCTGGATACATGTGAATGAGTCTGGGAAAGTGTGTGCGCATGCGTGTGATCTTTTTGTCATTGTTGTTATGTTAAGTTCTTGAGTTTTGTGATTGTTTTGTGTATTAACCTTGTATTTAGAGAAATAAAGGAACATTTTTGTCCAAATTAAGTGTTTAGTTTGTGATTCGCTACAATTCAGAAGTGGGATACGTTAAAAATTACGTGGATTTTTTTTTTTGGTTTGATATTTCGTTATTTTGTACTGAAATATCTCAATTGAAACGTATGCTCTGTTTACTTTATGTTTATTTTTTTGGACTTAAATATTTGTTTTGGAAGATTGTTATTGACGAAACTTGAAAATTCAGGTGAATTATTAGTTTTTATTGGATGCTTTTGCCACTTTTGTAATCTCTGTCGGCCATTTTGTTGTTAGTTCAGCGGGAAATTGCGTGTTCAAAATCAATCACTACTGCTGGATTTTTTTTAAAGAAGATCAAGAAGAATATTTTTGTTTTTTTTTTTAAATTCAGTAAGATGTCTCTTCCTAATATTAATGTTAATGCCAGACTTGGGCAATCACGGAGTCAATCTGTACAAGATTTAAATTTTGCTGGTTTTTCAAATAATAATAACCCTGTGTATGTGATAAAATAACAGCAATCCTAATGTGGATCAATTATTGGACAGGTTAGTTCAAGTTTTAGATAGAAAGAATGAACCTGCAGATTTCCGTATTATGCCTGATCTAGGAAATAATGTTGCTAAGTATGATGGGGAAAACTTGGGTTGTGAGGCTAGGAATTGGCTAAAGGATATTAACAGTTTGGCCCTGATGCATGGCTGGCCTGATTCTTTTAAGTTAGAGCTAGCTAGAATGAATTTATCGGGAGCAGCTCGCAGCTGGTTCAATAGTCGGCGATCAAACATTTCTAACTGGTTTGAGTTTGAAATAGCCTTTAACAAATCTTTTATTGGCAATGATAACCTTCTTGATAAGTTAAAACAAGCCACTGCCAGATTGCAACAGCCAAATGAGTCTGTGACCAGTTATTTCCATGCAAAATTTAGTTTGATGGCAGGGTTACCTATAAATTTTGAAGAGAAAAAAGAGATGCTATTAACTTGTTTAAGAAACCGAGATCATTGTGATGCATTGTTAAACGTTCGTCACATTGATGAGGATGATTTGTTTCATGATTTAGTCCGCAGTGAGCGTGTGAATGCAGCTAGGAAAGAGTTATTTGGTACAAAACCAAGTGCCAAATCAGATACTCGTATTACAAAATTGGAATCTGCTACAAATACAAAACCAACCTCCTCAATTCCTCAGGTTACAAGTTCATCGACTAGCAATGTGACAACCAATCAAATGAACAGGAGCCCGAAGCCTCCGATTTGCAATGAGGCCGGAGAACCCCTCTGTTACAATTGTAGAGCGTACGGACATATAGGAAAGGACTGTCCTAAGCCAAAACGAATTTTATCTTGCCTTAGGTGTAAAAAAGAGGGACATACACAAAGCCATTGTTCTGAAGATGTACAATCTCTTATTGTTGATCAAACTGTGCTTCCAGTGGAAAAATATTGCAAGGAAGCGTTATTAAATGGTACTGAACTAAATTGCTTTATTGATCAGGGCAGTGCTGTTTCTACAATTACATCAACTGCAGCCCTTGAACATAATCTTGTAGTTGATACGGCATATAAAAAACAATTGTTTGCGTTTGGAAACTCATCGGTTCCGGCTATTGAAAGTGTAGGTAAGACAAATTGTTCTGTTACCATAGATGATGTTTCTTGTGATGTTGAGTTATGGATAGTGCCTGACTATGCTCAATGTAAGCCTTTATTAATTGGACGCTCTTGGACAGAGCAACCACATGTTTGTGTTTTAAAAATTGATGATAAGTTAATAATAGCGGACAGACAGGCGGAGCCATTTCATAACATGGATACTAACGCATTGAATAATTATAGAGTTAAATTGTACCCTCAGAAGGAGACCTTACTCCACAAAGGAATGGTAAATTGGGTCTCTGTAATAGCAGACAAGAAAGATTGTACTTGTACAGTGCTGTGGGACAAAAATTCCCCGGCCTGTTTACTTGCTTTAACTGATTCAGAAACTTTGATGCCAGTTACGGTGCCTGATGATCAAATTATAACTCCAAAGGATTGTGTGGGACGAGCTAAACCAGTATTGGATGACAGTATAGTTGTTTCAGTTCCTGTTGTGTCTGTAAGGGTACCAATAAAAATGGAAGAGATTCAAGTAGGGCCTGATGTCTCCTTACCACAAAAACAGATCCTTGCAGATCTAGTAAATGAGTTCCGTGACTGTTTTGCATTAAATTTAAAAGAATTAGGGTGCGCCAAAAATTATGAAATGGATATAGTTGAGGTAGAAAACAGCAAGCCTGTTTGTAGCAAACCATATAGAGCACCTTTAAAGGATAGAGAAATTATGAAGAAGATTGTATCTGAATGGAAAACTGAAGGTATTGTAACTGAGACGAAATCACCTTATGCTTCTCCAGTGCTTCTGGTTGATAAAGCAAATGGCGAAAAGCGTTTTGTTGTCGATTTTCGTAAGCTTAATAAACAGACAGTTGAAGAACATTTTCCTTTACCAGTAATAGATGATCTTATAGAGAAAATTTCTGACAGCAAGATATATTGTGTGCTTGACCTTGCTCATGGTTATCTTCAAGTCAAATTAAGTGATAAAGCCAAGGAGAAAACTGCCTTTATCACCCCGGACGAGACTGGCCAGTTTGAAAGGTTGATTTTTGGACTTAAAAATGGACCAGCCAATTTCCAAAAGCTTATGAATAAAGTGATGAAACACTTGTCAGACAAGGCTATTTGTTACCTTGATGATATTTTAATTTTTGCTTCTTGTTGGAATGAATTGTTGCAAAGATTGAAAGAGGTTCTTCAAGCTCTCCGAGAGGCAGGACTAACACTGAGACTGTCAAAGTGTTGGTTTGGATGTACTTCTATAAACTATCTTGGATACCAGATTTGTGATGGGAATATCAGTCCTGGAGAGACTAAAACTGAAGCTATAAGCAATTTTCAAAAACCTACTAATGTTCATGAATTAAGACGTTTTCTTGGTTTAACTTCTTATTTTAGGAGGTTCGTACCCCATTACGGTCAAATTTCTAATCCTCTCTGCATGTTACTGAGAAAAAACTGTAAGTTTGTATGGGGCGAGTCTCAGGAAAATGCTTTTGAAAACTTGAAATCTGCTCTCACTAGCTCGCCAGTGCTTGCATTGTTTAATCGAAATCGTCCAACTGAGCTTCATACTGATGCTTGTCAGTATGGAATTGCAGGAATGTTAATTCAATTTGATAATGATGGAAACAAACATTTGGTCCACTGTGTGAGTAAAATCTGAACGAGATAAAGGCCGATATCATTCTAGTCGTTTAGAGCTAATGGCCATTGTATGGAGTGTAACCAGATTAAGAACTTACCTTTTGGGCATAAAATTTAAGATTGTCATGGACTGTCAAGCAATTGCGTATCTAAACGTGTACAAGACTAAAAATCCTCAAATTGCCAGATGGTATGATCTTTTAATGGAGTTTGACTGTGAAATAAGTTATCGACCAGGTAATAAGATGTTACATGTGGATGCCCTAAGCAGAGCACCACATGAAGTGGCCTCAGATGTTCTATCTGATGTTTTAGAACAGCGCGTTGATGTTTTATCTGTACTCTCTATGGAAGAGGAGATAATATTGCTTCAAAGAGGAGACGACGATTTAAAAAAGAAGTTAGAGATCCTACAAAAACCTGCAGAGGAGAGGTCCAACGAGGAGATAAATCATATCTCTGATTTTGAAACAAAAAATGGTATATTGTTTAAACGTGTTAAAGAGAGACTTTTATTTGCTGTGCCTGACTCGATGAGAAAAGGGCTGTGCATACGATTTCACGATCTCAGTGGTCACATGGGCACGGACAAGACAGTGGACAAAATCAGAGAGCACTACTGGTTTAAAAAAATGAAAAGTTATGTGAAAAATCATATTGGTCGTTCCTTGCACTGCATTGTTAATAAGCCTCTTTCAGAGAAATTGCCAGGTTATTTACATCCTATTCCTCCGGGTAAACACTCTTTTGACATAGTCGATGTTGACCATGTGGGTCCCTTGGTCAACACTGCAAGAAGGAATAAATACATCTTTGCTGTTATTGATAACTTAACCAGATTTTCTCGTCTCTACGCTGTCCCTGATACCAGTACCAAAAATATAGTTAGAAGTCTAGAATGTCTTATTAATGAGTTTGGTACACCATCTAGGATCATATCTGATAGAGGTACTGGTTTCACTAGCTGCCAGTTTGCTGATTTTTGCCATAGTTTAGGTATACATCATACCCTGAATAGTACTAAGCACCCTCAAGCCAACGGCCTTGTAGAAAGGTTAAATAAAGTATTGATTCCTATGTTAGCTATGGAGATGGATCATCCTGTTGACGGGAAATGGGATCAACGCTTATTTAAAGTTAATCGAGATTTGAACAACACTGTGAACCGTAGCACTCAAGCAACTCCATTTGAGCTTCTGCATGGATACAAGCCTCGCTTTGTAGATTCAGATTTAAGGCCATTAACAAATTTGGCTAACAATGAAAATTACTCAAGCCCAGCTGAAAAAATTGAAACTGCCAAGTTTAACATTTTAAATGCTCAAGATAAGTACAAAAAAGGATATGACCAGCGCCATTGTCTAGCTCCTAAGTATGAAGTGGGTGAGGTAGTATTCATGAAAAAGACACCTCAATCTACTGGTCTATCACTAAAATGTGAGCCAAAATTTCGAGGACCCTTAGTTATAAGTCAAGTGTTACCAGGTGACACTTATAGAGTTACTGATCTGGTGCAGACAGAAGGTCGAGTGTATGCTTCTCACACATGTTAGTCAATTAAAACCATGGATTGTTGGCAATCATAAGGATAGTTAAAATTTTGTTCAGTGCTTATTTAATTTGTTATTATATTTTTTTTCTTGTATACACAATTGAGGACAATTGTTCCTCCAGGATGGCCGAATGTAGCGTGTGAATGAGTCTGGATACATGTGAATGAGTCTGGGAAAGTGTGTGCGCATGCGTGTGATCTTTTTGTCATTGTTGTTATGTTAAGTTCTTGAGTTTTGTGATTGTTTTGTGTATTAACCTTGTATTTAGAGAAATAAAGGAACATTTTTGTCCAAATTAAGTGTTTAGTTTGTGATTCGCTACACAACCTACCCAATTTTTTGAAAAATCTTGTAAATTTTGTAAAGTAGTTTTATATGCAGATGATACCACTGTCATTGTCTTTGGTAAATCGTTTGAAATTCTGCAGGAGAGAATTAATTTAATCTGTTCTGCATTTGCGGAATGGTGTCAAATCAATAAACTAATCATAAATGTAAATAAAAGCGTTAATGTTATTTTTAGTAAATATAAACCACAGGTGTCACTATCAGTTTGTATAAATAATTCTCCTGTATCTACAGTGAATGTGACCAAATTCCTAGGGTTACTTATAGATAGTAAGTTAACTTATGAATCTCATATAGATGCTGTGGTTAACAAATTATCTTCCTTTTACTTTTTAATTAATAAACTCAGACAATATAACTCTCCTGAAACCCTGCTTATGCTTTACTATGGTTGGGGTACCCATACATTAAAAACCACATCCTTGTTTGGGCACATTCTTCGTTCAGCGACAGAGTGTTCTTGCACAAAGAAATAATTAGGAAATATTCAAGGTAAATTTGCCGGATTCAGCAAAACCATTATTTATAAAAAACAAAATTTTAACAATGCCTTCCATATTTATTATGGAAGCATGTAAATTTGCATATAGTAATAGCTTAAAAGTTCTGAAAGTAAATGATAAGAATCCTTACACCTAAGAAGTAAAGATAAAATTTATTAAACTTTTTAGCAAACTAATCTGCTAAAAAACTCTCCCAGCTTATGTCCACTGAATGTTAAACTTCCTGCAAACATAAGAAATACACCATCTTGCAGTGGTTTTCAAAGGCAGGTAGACAATGCTTTTACAGTATTAAACAATCCTGGATGCCACCAACCTGGCTAGAAATAGTTGTTAACCAACTATTTTAACAAAGATAAATATTTTAGTTAATTAGTGATTTATTTTATTATTTATTTTTAATTAGTGTAATTTTTTGTTTGTGTTTGAAAAAAAATTGAATTTGATTTGATTTTATAAGTTATTAAGTTATTGTCTTGTATGTATTTATTTTATGTCTATAATGTGATGACTTGTTATATCTATTGTTAGAATATGTAATTAATAAATAAAATAAATGTACTGAGTGTGATATTTTAAGGTTGTTTGCTTTCTGAATAGGATTGAGACTGGGATTCACCTCTATCAGACCATCCTAAGTAAATTACGGGAATGATATCTAAGTATATTTAGGTAAATAGATCATGGGAGTACAGTATGTGGCCTCACCACACCTAGGCCTCACGAGGACCTAGATGGGCCTGATATGTAAATTCAGGGGGAACCGAAAGTCCCCCCTCATTAATGGTTTAACTTTTTTTGGTGGTGGAGTTAACTTCAGGTGTCATTTGCAACACTACATTTTGTGAAAAAATAGAAAAGGGTAATCTGGAGGGTGTACTTTTTGGGTTCTAGGGATGAATACAAGACATTTTGCCCCTTACATATTTTTATCTATTGTCTGTATTTTGGCTGGAATAAATGCCTTAAGTGTAAAAATTGGACATTTTAACTCAAAATTGAAGCTTAAGTATTGACATTAGAATGAATTTGCCAGGATTAAAAATGCCCTTTTTTGGCTTAAGATCTCAATCCATTCATTACATTTTCAATTTAAAAAAAATCATCGTTACTTTTTTCCCTAAATCTAGCAGTATTAGTAACTGTGAATACCTTAAAATGAAGGTAACATAATGAATGATTTATGTTCTTAAGCCAAAAATGTTCCCAGCCTCCTTTTAAAAAATATTAGATAAGGGTGCTGAGTTTAATCATTTTGCTTTTAGGAAGAAGGTATGACGGAAACACCATTTTCAAAGGATAAAATTAAAAGGTATTAAGTCTTTGTTTGCCTACTTATTTTATATTTTAAGAATTAAATACAATTCACTGGTTACTTTCATGTAAAACTGGCAACTCCTCTTTATAATAATTTGAAACAGTGACTTGCCAAAAATGTTTAATGCTTGAGCAATACAACCCTAGAATGATCTGACAGCAGCTCAAGGAAAAGTTGAAGATGTTTAGGAACTGTTTCATTGCATGTATGCTCATCTTGATGAAGTTAATCACTTTAAGTCCTTGGTGTAGCCAACTTGTTGTGATATTTTTTTTCAAAAATGTTGTAAAACTTGACTCTAATTATGTCTAAGAAGAATATTAGATCAGGAAGAATATAGCATCAGGAAATGTTTGACCTGTCCATCAGCAAATGTGCTTCACATACAACATGCTCCTGATTATAATAAGACACCTTCATATTGAGCACTATGGTTAATTAATTAGTTGTTATAGACGGAGATTTTGTGGTATAGACTCACTGTGATGTTTAATAAAAACCAGAATTAAAAACAATAGATATATTGTCAACTTCAATAGTATAAAAATTATAACAGACCGCTTTTGAATTTACGTCATCAGAGCTGTTTACAGACTGAGTTACTCAGTCTGTTAACAGCTCTGATGATGATCTATTGTTTTTTTATTAAGCATCACACTATGATTGATCCTATCTCTATGTCCTAACTAAATACTTATTTAATACTTTTAGATGTTTCTTCTTATGGAAAGGTGTAATATGGGCTGAAATGGGAGTCTTGCAGAAGAAAGAAATAAGTGAAGCTCTAACACTGTTTATGACACCCTTGATGGAGCTGGTTTCTTCCTGGTCACATGACAAAGATCCAATAGTTGTACCCGTTCTAGACTTCTTTTCTGAAATTGCTCAAAGCCCATGTGTGAGTGTAGATTTTTATTTTTCCTCATTTATATAGAAGGTATATGGGAAAAGTATTGTATTCACACTACAATTCTTACAAATACAGTTGCCTATCTGTATGTGTGTGTGTTAGTAATAATTGTAGATCCCAGTTTTTTTATACGAGAGCGCTTACTATTGGCTCAAAAATTAATCTTTCCAAAAACTATTTTTCCCAAGACGCCATAAACTATCATTAATGACTTAGCAAAAAATCATAATAAATAACTAAGCTATTATGTTTTATTAAAACAATAAATACTTTTTGTCTCATTCATTTCTTTTTATTATGTAATGCTAATTTTGCATTAAAGAAGAATCAAAAAATAGATAAAGAGATCGTGAACAGTGTGTAAAAAGGAATAGATGGATGTGTACTGGAATTAAAATAAATAAAATAAAATAAATCTTTATTTGCATAAATACTAATACAAGTACAATGGCAAATCGTCAAATATACAAAAATTAGAAGTAACATAAATTACTCAAACATAATTTTATTAGACAAGTACTCATTAATACTATAAAAAGGCTGCTCTGTCAAGGCTTTTTTTACGGCTTTTTTGAAATTATCTATTGGCAACTCTTGAATTTTTACATCTAAATGATTAAAAAGTTTTACCCCCAATACACTATGACCCACTTCTGACTTCTTAAGTCTATGACTTGGTATTGTAAGTACATTTTTATTCTTTGTATTATATCTATGATAATCACTATTGGTTTTAAATTTATTTAAGTTCTTTTTAATAAAGAGCACAGAATTAAAAATAAAAGATTTATGACAGTCATTATTGCCAGTCTCTTAAATGAAGATTGACAGTGTGAACCAGGTTTGGCTCCCGTTATTCTTCTAATTATCTTTTTATTTATTTGTTTTATTTATTTAATTGTTCATGGTATGTAGAAACCAGGCCTGTGGGAGGTCATAGTTATCTTTCCACACTCTTTTGGTTCTAAAAGAGCCAAAATAGTGTACACCTACCCTCACAATTAATAATAATAATAATTGGTTCTAAAAGGGTTTATGCCATTTTCTTAAAAACTAGATGAGATGACAACCTGTTAGTGAAGATTTAGGTCTTCCGGTGGTGACCGCGTCAATGTAGATGAAGAATCCGACGTTTCGCTTCCACTGTGGGAGGCATCTTCAGGATGTAGACATCATGGATAGAAACGCAATGCTCTACAAAACTGAACTGAAGATGAGACGCTGCAGGCCCTATTTATACCTGTCTCTGACCTGTCTTCGAGGACGAAGATTATAGCCATGAGAAGGGATAATAGGGTTACTTTTTACTTTTACCTTCAAGTGGATTACGTCATACTGGACTGTCGAATCCTATTATCCCTTCTCATGGCTATAATCTTCGTCCTCGAAGACAAGGTCAAGACAGGTATAAATGGGCCTGCAGCGTCTCCATCTTCAGTTCAGTTTTTTGTAGAGCATTGCGTTTCTATCCATGATGTCCTACATCCTGAAGATGCCTCCCACAGTGGAAGCGAAACATCGGATTCTTCATCTACATTGACGCGGTCACCCACCGGAAGACCTAAATCTTCATGACAACACCGCGGAAGCCTACGCAGTTTAAAACCTGTTAGTGTAAAAATCCTTAAGAAACACCTAAAAATGTTTATGACCACATTTGATTGAAAGGCCTGTATCCTTTGATTTTTCAATAACTTTATTATTTTTTATTTTCAGTTAAACACATTTGGAAGTCATTTGTTAGACACGTACTTCACAATATTAAGAGCAACTCCGTTAGAAGGACCAAATACTTTAGAAAACTTAAACGCAGGTCTTGAAGCGTTAGTGGCTATATTTATGTTTAGACGTACTCTGGTTGTAGATAGGCTACCTCCGTTTCTTCAAATATTTAGATTATATGCTAAAGTATTAGGAAGCATATCCAGCCCTGATTTAGATGAAACTGTTCTTTTAAAAACTGAATCATGTGCTGACAAATTAGCCAGGTAAGACTCGCAAAAAATTATGTTTTTACTTTTTAATTTAAGACGAGTTATGAAAATCTTAACATACTTTTTTTATACTTTTCCTATTAATAAAACTTTATAAAAAAAACTTAACTAGTAATTAAAAAATAAGTACTGAAGTATATTACCCAGATAACATCTAGGGTTGTTGTTGTTTATATTCAGACAAGTGTCAAGGTTTAGCTACCTGTCATTAAAGGATTTTGTACTACCTAGTTTGGTTAAGACTACTTGAATTCATAAACTTCAGGACAAGTTTATGAAAAAAATAGAGAATAAAATAAATCCAGTATCTTATTTAACTTAATTGTCTGCCTATGTGTGTGGGTTATCACCGTATCTCTCTGTGTATTTATGCTAGAGAGTTAAAACTTAGTACAAATTCAATCTTAAGGTCTTGTGGGCTCTCTGTAAAATACGTTTTTATGACTTCATTAACCCACAATAATTGAGTCCTTAGCAGAGAGGACGAGTTAAGCATTATGTGGTGAGGAAAAGTTCGAATGTACCCTGTACCTGTATGTAATGTACCTATACCTTCATCAGCGGATGTCATTTTTTTTGAAAATTTACTCATTTGTTGGTCGTATGTAAGACTACAAAATTGTTTAATTTCTTATCAATGCATTCATTTTTCTTTTTCATGAATTTTCCTTAGTCATTATTTTTAATGACATCATAGAAACATTATCTTTAGCAAGCTGGTGCAACTATATCTAAAAATTGATTTTGGGTCCAAGCCTAGAGCATGAACACACTGGTAGCTATGATATTAATGACACACACATACAGACAAAAATATTATAAAAATAATTTCAAAACTCCTGGTGAAATTTCGGATTTAAATTGCAAACACAATACTTTTCGTATATAGCTATAGTTTACATAAGGAAAAGTAAATATTGTGAGATGATTCGTAACTATTAAGAGTATTTTTTCAGGAGTGCAGAAATAATGGTTAAGAATAAAAAAGATTTTGTAAGAGTAGCGCCTTATATTGTATCAGATTTGTTAAAAATATTTGAAACGTCAACAATGCATCAGGATATTAAGGTATATTATTCCCTATATTTCTCAATTAGTATTTATTTCTCAATTAGCAATTTTTCGTTGACGAACATTCGCTGATTGGTTGAAATATAGTGAGAGTTGGACTCGGGAAAGTGACAAAGTCTGTTCCAGAGGTTCCAAAGCAGTGTCACTTGTTATTTAATTTTTCCGAAGTATAAAAAAGAAAATGCACTTAAAAATTAGCATAAACTGAGTTTCAAATGAGTGGGAATAATGCTGTGCCGTGTATTGTATCATCTATGAGATAACTATCTGCATCTTCTTTAAAAAATTTAGAGAAGTTAAAGAACAATTTGTGACGCTGCTGCTCAGGTTATAAAGAATATATCAGAAATTAAAGCAAGAAAGCACCCATTTGAAAAAAATCACCTGGCTTGCAGACCACTGTGCCAGAAATGTTGATTTTATTTTATCTAAAACAAATTTAAATTTAACTGAGAGTGATAATGTTATTTAAGATCCTTATATATTAGTTTTGAAGATTTCATCTAGAAGATAAGCCAAACTATTTTAAAAGTGGTTTATTGAATAGATAGCAGAGCTAGTGCAGGAGTTACTGTCAATGAATCGGTTCATGTAATAATCTCATTATATGAAAATGGAATATTTTAAACTTAAATATTTGTGTATTGAGGTCCATTCAGTGAGCATTTTTCAATTATAAGTTGAAAAATAAGATTTGGTTAGAATTTCTTTATGTTCCTCAAAATGAAAGTGATGTGCTTTTGTGAAGCGTAAGAGTGCTGGACAATGAGTTATTTGGTATTTTGAAGTTAACCTTGATAGTAGAACTGAACTTCTAAGAAGAAAGAAGAGGATAAAAACAATGCACATTCTACCAATTAACCATCAACCTAACCTATAGTATGAAACTCAGTTGTTAAAATCCTAAAAATAATAACCTATAGTTAAATCAATTGACAGTGGTAGGAGAATAATGCGAGTGAGCAAACTAGGTTAATCCTGGATGTTAAACCACACACTCAATTATATATCAGGCCAGCCTCATTAGTTTCTTTACCACTATTTTCCCATGCTTTCAACTGATTTTAACCTTGTGCCATACTATAGCTGCTTTTGCAAGGAATCTAAAGTTTAGATTATGTTTTGGACCTACCCTAACTTGGTGTACCATACCATTGGTTAAAACTCTGTAAATCAATATATATATATATATATATATATATATATATATATATATATTATATATATATATATATATATATATATTATATAATATATATACATTATATATATATATATATATATAATAATATATATATAAATATATATATATATATATATATATATATATATATATATATATATATATATGTAAAATTGTATTTTTAATATGTTCTAGGTCCACTTTGTAAATACACTGTCATCATTCTTCTCTGTAATGGATGACCATGGTCAAGCATTCCTTGCTTCTGCTCTAAGCCCTGCTGGACAAGAGCTATACAAAACATATTTTGACCAATACAACAGATACTATAAGTATCATGGAAAAATATAAGTTAAAATAATACCGATTTGTGACGATTATACCTACAAGGGAAAAATTTTGTTTTATTCTGTTTTGTTGATATTTAACTGGGCTCAAGTTTTTACCAATCTAATAGCTATTTTATTGACGGTACTCAAGCTAAAGAAAAAAAATCACCTTCTTATATTTTTTTACTCCCCCAAAATAGAAAATTTACTTAGTGAAATGTTAAGTTTACTTGTACAAGGCAATGTTAAAAATTGTAATTTATAATAAATATAGGCTTAATTTTTATCATTTCCATTTTAACTACTTTTTAAATAAACTGATTTATGTAAAATAATTGTAAATAAATGTTTTTGTATAATTATTGACATTGTTTTATTTCTCATATGCAAGGATCCAGAATATGTCCAAACGAGGTTCAGGAGAAATGGTGGTGGGGCAGGGGAAGTTATAGCCTCAAAATATTGTGAGCAAATGTTTAGGAAAAATTACAAAATACACCTGGGACTTTATTGCAGATTAATGAATTTACTTACGTTTGAATTCACTTGTTACTGACGGCAGCCCACCTTTTTTAAAAAATTGCAATGATTTTATATATTTTAAAATGATATTGGTTTCAGTTTATTTATCCTTATCTTCTTTATAATTTGCTCATATTTATATTATAAGAAATATAAAGAAAAATTGTATCAGTCAGGTTTCTAAAGTGGTGACTGATTTATCACCTACGATTATAAACAAAGATTTCACCTGAATTATCTGTTTAAGGTTTTATATGATCTCCTGAGTGATTTTCTTATTGTTGTGTGTTAAAAACTTAGGTCTTTAATGAGCTTATGTATAGACAAATGAAGTTCAAAGACATTTTGCAGTGTAAATTTTGTTTCTTATATTCTGAGGACGAGCCAAGCGAGTCTGAAGTAGTAAAGATGAGTGTACAGAATCAGATGTAGTGAGGGAAAATCTCGAGGTATTTCATACCCGATTTTTTAAAATTAGTTTCAGGTTGTAACAATGATAGCGGGCATTAGCGAAAATTCCAGGGGAACAAATAATATAACACATCTAATATTAACATAATTAATAACTAATTTAATAAAAAGAAAGTAAATTTTATATAATAGACTGAAAGTCATATATAAACTGCGACATATAAAATTAAATTGTAATATTGAGGTTTACCAAATTCCAAGGGGCAAGAAGCTCTATATTGACCAAAAAGTGGTCGAAAGATACCTAACAGTCAACTAGGAGACAGTCAGGCAAAATACTAATATAAGGTAAGAGTCATTCAAGCCCCTATAAAGTAGCAAAATATGTGAACATTACGCTTCAAGGTGCAGGTTAACACATAACAACTACAAAACATAAATCGGGCACAAAATCCCTCAGAACATTTCCTCACACAACTGATTCTCTTCACTCATCTTTATTACAAGGTACAGGTAAAACATCAGTAGAATTATAAAATAAATGTTACTAAAAGGGTAGTAACCAATATTTCAGGCCGAAATACGGATACCATCAAAAAATAAAATGGGGGAAAATTATAATGAAAAAAAAAGTTTGGGGGAAATTAGAGGTTAACAATTATTCTGATTCCCTGCTCAAATGTAATTCTTTGTGTTTCATTAGTAAGGTAGACATTTATATAGTAAAATTTCTCAATGTTGTTTTATGGTTTTAGCAAATTTACAAAGAAAAAATTAGGTTGGGGTCATGGAGGTAGGAAGGTCAATTTTTTGAAGGGGGGGGGGCTTCCCTGATCAAGAATTCATATGTGTATGAAATGAAACTTGGTGTGATAATCAACCTTGTTAATGTCCCGAAACCACATTGTTAATGAAATATTTGAGACATAATGACCCCACTAACATTTCAAAAAATCACAAATCTTTAGATCACATATTGTTTAGATTGGGCTGCAATTTTTCTCACGTATTACTATTACACTACTATGTATGGTTTACAAAAATGCTTCATTTGTTTAATGAAATTCCATTTCATTATCAGATTTAGTTCCGGTTTTATTGATTGACATATAAGTCAAACAAAACATTATGCCATTGATTGACATAATGTGAACAAATCACATTTTTTGACTAATACATTTGAAAATACACTTATATCATGGCAGTATGCCAGTAATATGACGAATATGTACAATAATAATATGACAATAAAGTTCAACGACCATGTGGCCATGAAAGGGCCAGAGTATATTGCTAAAACAATATACTACGCATATATTTAGTATATTGCTAAAACAATATACTACGCATATATTTAGTACATTGCTAAAACAATATACTACGCATATATTTAGTGTATTGATAAACAAATATTAGTTTTAGTAGAGTTTCATGATGAAAATAATGCTTATAAGGTTGTTTGAAAGATGGGAGAAGGGGGATCAATTCAAATTTTATTTTGCTTGTATCTTTGCTTCAACAACAAAGACAACATTTAAAATTGATTTTTAAAGATACCTCGCAGGCATTCAGCTCTCTTGGGTTCACATTTGTTGTCCAATTATCTTAGAATCACTTATAAACAATTTGGCACCACAAACAGCATAAAAAATTACACCTCACTTGAAAAAGATTTTACTATCACATTATTATTCACCAATAGGAGAAAGAGGGCACAGAAAACAAACAAAGTGATTAATCAATTACTTTATTGTTTCTAAATAAATTCTTTGGTGAGACCATATTCAAATTAAAAATAACTGAAACAATTAATTTAGCAATTTCCATAATGCAAGCTGCCATTAAATGCTCATCATGGAATGGCAAAGGATGACATGTTTATATTTGAAAAAAAAATTACTTTTTACTTTTATTTATCAAACTTTATGAGTTCTTAACTTATTTATAATTCTTAAACTAATTTACTAACAACAAAATTAAATAATGTACAAATATAATAATATAATCTATTTACATGGTAAATTCTTGCAATTAAAGAGTGCTTGATGAATTAGTAGCATAGTTAATTTGCTGTTTATCGTTTCTTGCTTCCACCACCCATAGCAAGAATTTGGGCAATTCTAATAAATATGTTAATTGTATCCATGTAAATTGAAATTGACCTGAAAATAAGAGCAAAGTAAATCAAAATTTTCTGTAAAATATGTACAATGTGATACAATTAAACCTACGTAATGGTTAGTAATAAATACTAAATTTTTTCGAGGGTGAATTAGTCACTAGATTATAGTAATAAAAGGAATAATTTTTAAATGAATTAAAACAAAAATTAATTTTAAATTAATTAACCAAGTTATTATTTAGCTATTCAAATAATTAAACACTAAAATTGCAGTAATTGATTCTTATGTTTAGTAAAAGAATTCAATTACAAATTGAATTCTTTTCTATTTTGTTTTTCAACTATGTAATTATTGATAAATATATTAATTATTAATTAAGTATGGTGGCATGCAGACCACCAAGCCAACATTTTATAAATTATTCACTTAAAGAAAAAAATTATACAATTTTTTTTAGCGAATTCCAAAATTAAAAATTAAATAAATACTTGTTGTAAATGGAGGAAGTACTTACGCATTGACTGGATCAAACTTGACAGGATGATACTCAGGGTGGGTCTCGGCTGCCCTCACAATTCTCTGAGTGTCGTATAAAAGGAAACCAGAGAACACTAAAAGACCTCCGTACATACTGATGGAGTATAACCCTGCTCCAAGAGCTGTCACTGGAGGTAGAAACATGGAACCTTTGAACAACAATCATATTTGTTAGATTCCTAATCGGACATATCCTAACACTTCTACAAAAAATAAAAAGATCAGTCAATATTTTTTTTTTAAATTGGCCGAAACAAAGTTATTTTATCAGCTTGTAATGTAACTTTTGTGGCATTGGCTATCGTAACTTCTAGAACGCTTATCCTCACCACTGAGGACCACTCGTCCTCATAATATGGACAGCACCAAATTTATACTGCACTATATATCTTTAAGGAGAGGTTATAGTTGTCATCTGTGCAGTGTGTTCCGTGTGCCGGTTTTTTATTAAAAAACGTTTAAATAAAAGTTCAAAATACGTACCTTTTGGTATACATTTGTACAAAATACTTATATTTGCAACAATATCTAATAATTTAGTTCGGAAGTCTTAAAAGTTTAAGAATATTTGCGAAAAATCGGAAAAGGGTAACATAACCTGATTTCCTGTCATATAAACAAACCCGAAATTATTTGTAAAACAAATTAAAATGCCTGAGGGAAGTGAAAATAAGTTGTCAGACTCACAAAAACTTGATTTTATACTACAAGAAATGAAAAATGTGAAGGTAATAAGTGAAAAGATGGATAAAATAGACTCCAAGTTCGATGTTGTTGACAAGAAGATCAACGAATCCTTTTCCTGTCTGAGGAAGGAAAATGAAGAATTAAGAGGCAGAATTATTAGAATGGAAATGAAACTAAATGAAAATAATCTCATTTGGTTTGGAATAAATGAGGCAGAAGACGACATCGAAGTGGTATCTGATAAAGAGAAAATCATACATATTGTTAGTATAGCGATGGGCATAAATCTGGAAGAAAAGAATATTCTACAAATCTACAGACTGGGAAAGAAGAAGAAGGAGTAGTTAGGCCTATAAAAACGGTCTTTGATGACAGGAAAACAAGAAACGATGTATTGAGGCAGAGATCAAACCTTGTTGCCTTTGAAGAAAAAATATTTGTTAACGAAGACTTGCCAGCAGAAGTCAGGGAAAAAAGAAAAATTAGTAGAACTAAGAAAGCAATTAATAAGAACCAGGGCAAAGGAAAAGAAGTTGATGTCCATTCAAACGAAGATAAAAATAGGAAACGACTAAGAACGTCACCAGATACAAAAGAGGCGAAGAAACACAATACCGAAAAGAAGAAAATCAGTTTAGATGACTACTGGAAAAATGTTGAAAAGAGGGATAAGGAAAGTACCTCACACAAATAGCAACTAAAGAAAATAGGTAACAAAAAACTTAGTTTAATTAATCGTGCTAATAAAAAGAAAAGTACCCTAGAGCAGGTGGTCACTGAGGGTACTCTCGACCCAAACCCTTCTTGGAATAAACAAAAATTTGCTTTTGGAACCTTAAACTGTCAGACCCTATTAAGTGAAGCCAGGATTGTTGAACTTGAAAGAGCTGTAAATAAAACAAATATTCAGGTCTTAGGCTTAGCAGAGGTTAGACGGAAGGGAACAAGAATTATCGAAAGAAAAAACGGATCAATATTCATGTACTGTGGTGAAACTCCAGGGAGATATGGTGTTGGCTTTCTAGTTAAGAAATCTTGTAAAAATAATATATTAGAGTTTAAAGGGGTGTCTGAGAGAATTGCTGTATTAAAATTTAAAACCGATACCAATAAAATTGTTACTTTCGTACAAGTGTATGCACCAACAGCTGAATCTAGTGAAGAGGCAGCAGACGACTTTTATGAAAAACTAAGACTTACTATTAATAACAACTATAATTGTAAACAAAATATGATTGTAATGGGCGATTTTAATTCACAAGTAGGGAAAAGAGGTAGATGAAGAAAGAGTGGTCGGTAGGTACGGTTATGGAAAAAGGAACAGTAGAGGCTGGAAGCTGGTACGGTTCTGCCAAGAAAATAATTTGTCTGTTGCAAACACATATTTTAAGAAAAGGAAAGGAAGGAAGTGGACATGGTTATCACCGAACGGGGAGTTCAGAAATGAAATAGATTACGTACTGCAATCAGATTCTAATATAATTACTGACGTGGAAGTTATTAACAACTTGGACTTTTCCTCAGATCACAGGCTTTTGAGAGCTTATATCAAACTTAAAAAGAGAGTAAAACCGAATTTTATCTCTAGAAAGCCAGAAATACTTAATGTAGAAGAATTCACTTCTCAGTTAAAAGAAAATGTTAATAAAATAACTTGTGCTGAGTCTGCGCAAGAAATTTATGTGCAAATTAAAGACGTGTTAATGAAATCTGTCCCAAATAATACTCATAATATAAGTAAGGAACATAAAATTAAATCTGAGACTTTGGAACTAATAAAAAAAGAGAAACACTAAGAAAGAAACGAGACAAAACGAGAATCGAAAAAATTGAACTGAGTATGATAGCTAATCTAGTCAAATATAAGATAAGACAAGATATTCAAAAATATGATGAACAAATAGTAAGTAATTTAATAGATAATGCAAATGCCATTAAAAAATGTAGAAATACTATAAACAAAGGAAAGGACTGGATTCTTGGGTTAAAGGACTCAACTGGAAACATTGAAAGGTCACGAAAAGGAATAATAAAAATAGCAACTGAATATTATAGAAAACTTTACGATGATTTACCATGTAAGCAGTCAGTACATGATAATAGTGCAAGAAATAGTCAGCATGTTCTCCCCTTCTTAGAAGAGGAGGTAAGCAAACAAATAAGTACATTAAAGAATGAAAAAGCACCAGGAGAGGATAATATTACAAACGAGCTTATCAAACATTCAGCTCCAGTCCTTTTATCAATGTATACAAAAATGTATAATAGAATTATGATGGGGGACTCGATACCTGAAGAATGGTCTCAAGCTGATATAATCTTAATACATAAGAAAGGGGATTGTACTGATTTGTCTAATTATAGACCTATCAGT
The DNA here is from genome assembly GCA_018340805.1 of Microvelia longipes. Lineage (NCBI taxonomy): Eukaryota > Metazoa > Arthropoda > Insecta > Hemiptera > Veliidae > Microvelia > Microvelia longipes. The sequence goes on along the minus strand of JACMZG010001863.1, from coordinate 17,507,310 downwards.
CTTATCTCTGGTTTCAGTAAGGTCTTTACAAAAATTCTTCAGTATAGAATCAAGACACAGCTTGAAGAAGAACAGCCTGTGGAGCAAGCTGGATTCAGAAAAGGTTTTTCTACTATTGACCATTTGCATGTGATTAACCAATTATTGGAAAAAGCCAATGAATACCAAATAAAAGTCTATATGGCTCTAATTGACTATGAAAAGGCTTTTGACTCTTTGAGCCATAATTTTATGCATGAAAGCTTACAAGACATTCAAATAGAAGAAAATATATTAGAAAAAATCAGAGAGCTTTACAGTAAAAGTAAAGCTAGAATTAAACTGGAACAAGCTGGACCCCAATTCGAACTCAAGAAAGGTATAAAACAGGGTGAGCCTTTATCTTCTGACCTATTCATCAGGGCTGCTGAAAAAGTTTTCAGGGAAGTTGATTGGGCAGACGCTGGTATTCTCATCAACGGTGAGTACCTCACTCACTTGCGTTTTGCAGATGATGTACTTGTTTTGGCAAAGTCAACCTCTGAGCTAAAAGAAATGTTGATAAAAATAAATAAGGCTGGTAAAAAGAGCAGGGTTTAAAATAAACCCGGTGAAAACTCAATTACTTACTAATGGAGAGACGCAAGAAATAGAACTGGAGGGAAAAAGTCTACAGTGGGTTACTGAAGCTATATACCTGGGACAACTAGTCTCATTCCAACAAAGAGTCAGTAAGGAAATAGATAGAAGAATTTCTATTGCTTGGAAGAAATATTGGTCCCTGCGGTTCATTTTTAAAAGCTCAATGAACATAAGTTTGAAAAAAAGTCTTTAATGCTTGCATCATTCCCTGCTTGACGTATGGTGCTCAGACATGGGCCATGACTAAAAAACATGCTGAAAGATTAAAGGTAGCGCAGCGTGCTATGGAACGAAGTATGCTAGGTGTGAAGAAAATGGAGAGAAGAACAAGCCAAAGCATAAGAAAAATAACTGGTGTGAAGGATGCAGTAGAAGTAGCTCGATCAGCAAAATGGATGTGGGCTGGTCACCTGATGAGAGTAGACGATGATAGATGGACAAAGAAAGTGACTGAGTGGTGTCCTATAGGCAGGTCTAGGAAACGAGGTAGACCAACAAGGAGATGGAGAGACGATCTAGAAGAGGATTATGGAAAAATATGGAGTCGATTAGCACTAGACAGAGACTTCTGGTTATCCAAGAAGGAGGCCTATGCCCAAAAATGGGCTTAGTATTTCAAATTATTATCACAAAATTCTTAATATATTTATAAAAAAATAAAAAATAAAAATAAAAAAAAATAAATAAATTAGTGCATTAAAATTATAATATTATAACGTTAAATAAAAAATAAATAAATAAAAATAAAAATATAAAGTAAATAAATAAAGACATTAAAAATATATGTGTGTATGTATGTGTATGTATGTGTGTATGTATGTATGTATGTATGTATGTATGTATGTATGTATGTATGTATGTGTGTATATGTATGTGTATATATGTATGTATGTGTGTGTATGTATATATATGTATATATGTATGTATATATATGTATGTATGTATGTGTATGTGTGTATATGTATGTATGTATGTATATATGTATATAAAGAATTATAATCAGTTTATTAAGAATATAATAATATTTAAATAAGGATATTCTTGCAGTATTAAATAAATAATATGGCATGTAAAAAAAAAAAATTAATCATCTTGTTAATAATAAATGTTTTAAAGTTCTGAAAAACAGAAATATTGATCAGGGATAATGATAAGTTAAAAAATTCATATATATTTTGTGATTTTGTATTAAATATCAATTTTGTTAATTTATACTAACAAATAAAGGCTTTATTATTATTATTTTATTATATATCTTTAAACATGCTGCGACAGACCTCGCTCGAGGCAGCTTAACACTAGTAATCCAACAATAACCATGGATATTGTAGTCGGATTGAAATAAAAAAAGACACACACACTCCAAGTTGTATCAAGACAGACAACTTGGTAAAAACACCGGGAGGTCTACAAAACACAACAGATAAATTTTGGTATCAGAGTTTTAGTGCAAACATTATAGTAAAAATCAGAGAAATTGTGGCTTATTTGTAATAATTATTGGTAGTAAAAATGTATGAATAATAATTATTTTTTCATAGAAAAGTGTAAAATTATTTAATTTAGACAAAAGACAGTTAAATTTAAATAGAATCATACCTAATGAGGAAGCAAACACAACTCCTAGACCAATTGCTAGTGGTCCCCCCATGTTAAGGAATTTATCACTGGGAGCACATGCTGCAACTGCACTCAGACCTCCAACAACTCCAGCTGTGTACCTAAATATTTATATTAATTAAAATGTATTCCGCATAAATTAAATACTATAAAAAGGAATCAGGAAAGTATATAATTATAAGTATATACTTTGCATCAGAAGCCAGAGGTGAATCAATCCTTCCCCGATCTCCTTTGAACTATTTTCACAATGACCTCGTAAGGATATTTTTTTAACAAAATGTAAAATTTATATTTTATACTAAGCGATTATTCAGACCATATTTGTAGGCTTCATCTTGTACTTACATGTTTAAACATCACAATGATAAAAAACATCATAATGAAACTTACCATGCAGCTCTGATTAACAGGGGCCCACCAAGGAGGCAGATGGGAGCAATAACAGCTCCAACTACAGAGGAGTGCAAGATCCATGCCATCTGTTTGGGGCCAAAACCTGGCTCATAAGGTATTGATCTACAGAGAACACCTGCACCAACCATGGCTGCAAGAGAACCAGCAATAGCCTGTAAATTTATAAATTAAAAAAATATTAAACTATGACTATTTGTTTTAAATTTCAAAAAACCCTCTTCCTTCACATGTTTTTTTTAATTTATCTTGGTAGGCCATTGTCTAATTAATACAAATAGTGTAGAAATGCTCTTGCATTGTAATACATTAGGGTCAAGCAACCCAAATTTAATTAATAAATTCTTGATTAACCCTCTATTCTATCTAGTGAGTGAAGCAAGCTCGTTATTTTATAATTAAATGCATTTTTGTAACGCCAGTTCCTGATGCACTAGTTTAAGTCTATAAATAAAAGAATGTAATGTTCCATTGCAAAAGAAATATTAGAGAACATAAAAACGTTCCATGATTGATACCCAGGCCCAAAATTGAGGGCTTAAGAGATCTGAAATATCTTTTCATTTTTAATACCACCCCGTCTACATTGATGTATCAAAATCTAGTCTATTACTTTAAATAAATAATTCTTTAACACCCTACTGCAAGCACTCAGCTACCCAGAGAACCTGGCAGTACAGAGCTGCTCAGATATGGAACCAACTTCCTAAAGAAATAACAAATATAAAAACTATAAACTCTTTTAAGAAAAAACTAAAAGAAAACCTAATTAATACAGAGTATATAACACTAAACAAAAATTAAAAAATAAATAACACTTATAAATAAACAATAAATAAAATATAATTAAAAAACTAACACAACACAATAACAATATACAAAAACTACACAAAAATAATCTTACGACATTTAAAAAACAATAAATAAAATTAATAATCATAAAAATAGTAATTAAAATGCAAATCATTTTCTTCATAATACTAAAATAATATTTTCTATTCATAATCAATAATAATTTACTACTAACTATCTTCACTACTTTACTTACTAACCTACAACTATTTATTATAATTATACGATAAAACTACTAATCCTTAACAAAATATCATATAAATTTAATACTGTATTCTTAAAAAGATGAAGCAATTATTATAAATATATTTCTAAAGACTCCCTCCTGCAGCACAGGCTTTCTGGTCTACAGCAGGAGGTTTCCTTATACATGAAATAATAATATGTTATGTATTATATTATTTATAAAATAAAGAAATTTGTTAAAAAAAAATAATATAAGCATTTCTCAAAAAGGTTTCAGAAGATGGTTCTGAAGAGATCCTAAACCTATCTTTCATGTAAACTATATAAAACCAAAAAGTAAAATAATCAAAGGTTACAAACCAGAAAGGAGCTTTTCATCATCAGATTAAGCATTACAGGGGAACGGAATACAGCTACAGCACTAGCAGCTGTGAAAGCTAACGAACCACCAAAATAAAGATAGGTTGCTTTAATTCTGTCTCTTACATACTGAGGCCATAACCTGAAATTCAATAATTATTTATTGCAGACTATATGGTTAACTTATAACAAGATAAGGTTAACAGTTATTTATCCAGAGGGAGAAAAGTGTACAAAAATGTGGGACAGGACAGTTACCTATTTAATTCATGGTGAAAATAATGCAAATCCATATTGAAATGCAAGATGTTTGTATCACTTATTTGTTTTGTATTTTATTGCTGCAAGTTAACAGAAAATACTGTTAGTTGCTTCAAATTAAAGAGCAAAAAACTTCATCAGTTTTTTGTTGAGATTTATCAGCTCTATGAGGTGAGAAGTCTTTCCCGCAGCTGAGAGGCCATTAATGACCTGGATGAATATTGATTACATTCATCATGTACTATTCAGATGTTTTTATCATGTACTATCAGATGACATCCTGGTTAAATTCTCTTGCGTAACTCAAACATTGACATTTTTAATCAGCATATCTTAATGTTTAATTGGCAATATAATACTACCAAACATATCTATTACACCGAAAAATAACAATTGTTAATACTAACACAGCCTGATCAACAATACCAGCTTTCTTAGACAGTCCCAGGCCATAATAGCAAAGAGCTCCTAACCCCACCACAGCGCCTCCAGCTACTGCTGCTGACCCAATAACAAATGCTGAAAAAAATGCAAGTTAAATTAATATGTATTAATTTAACTTAATTAATTTATATATTTTAAAATTAATAAATATATATAACCACAAAAAGGGGGTAAAACAAAAAAATACCCAAAACAGATTGATTCTCAGGTTAATTGCATCAAATTTGTAAAAATAACATTCCTTTTTAAAAAACCAAAGTTGTTAGGTCTATATATTAGATAAAGTGATGTAAAAATGAGGGTTCAGTGGAAGAGACAATGTTCCGACTCCCACCCATTTCCCTATAGGTGAGATAGACCAGTTTACAATCAAGAGGAGTCTCACTATATCTTTAGACATGGAAAAACAGCTGATTTAATAGAAACAGCAGGTGTCTAACTTAGGAAAGAAGAAATACCTTCATGCATAGAGATATATACTAGAGGGGGCATAACCTATCTCATTACATTGAGAGGCCTGAAACATCTTATTAGGGCTCTTTGTAACCTCCTCCAAGAGTGAGTTAAGGTTATAACAAATTATCTGTTTTCGACTTCCTGTACACGTTTAATGTTCTTCTATATTAGTTACTGTAATTTTGTACTGATTATTTGATTGTATTTATAAGAGAAGTGGTCAGATTACTTTTTCGATGTTTCAAAATTTAACCTATAGGGGCCTCCTATAGGGGTGTGCTCTAATATATTATAATTCTTATGCTCATACATAAGGAATTAACAAAAGCAATAATTATCTGTGCTGCCGCTAGATAGTAAAGATGCTGACAGCATTTTGTTTTTACATGGCGATATCCTATATATCTATTGGCAAATGGATGGTGACAACCATAAAGATTTTGAGATTAGCAACAAATTTGATATCAGACTCTCATATTCATCTACATCAATACATTTCTTGTTCAGAATTATTATTAATAAGTTATAGTTTTTCCGGGTAGACATTGAATAAATAACAATATAATTCAAATAGAGTATGCAAGAATGCTATAAAATAATAATATTAAAAAGTTTTTAAGTAAAGGAAATGATAAAAATATTGCTACAAATAGTTCATTTCGAATAAAAGAGTTAGATAAGAAGTGCTGTGGGGTGGGTAAAATAACCTGACTTACTCCCACCTACATATCTCCTCCCTTTGCAGATGTAGGGACTTCTTTCATTCCTTGCAATGTGTTATAAGCGTTGCATTTTCTTCCTTCCAGCTCATTTTTAGTCATTTGACCATGTCAAAAGATATAGCACGGCGAGAATAGTTCAACTACTATGAGGCAAGTGAGCACCACTTATTCTTATATCCCACTTTGAGGCAATGGTCAATAAAGGGTACCATTTGAAGGGTGGGAGTCAGAATGATGTCTCTACTGCCAACCCCTCATTTTTACATCAATTTATGCATTTTATAAAACATTCTGGCTAGAATTAAAACTAATAGAAGACATGTCATTTTTTCCTCATAATAAATTAACAGTAGAAACATAATTCAGATATAATAGTAAATTATTAATATAACAGGTTAATTACGTGTTCCTTCAGTAGGTGCCATGGCTTGTTCTTTAAGAGTTCGTCGTCTCGAAGCTCGAGTCCATGTTTGTCTTGAATCTTCAGCATAGTTTCTACGTAATATTAACCGAACATTAGGTACTTTAGCCTTAACACTGCTTGTGACAATCGATGACCTTATCACCGGAGTGATTTGTAAGTGACATAGCCTCGCAGCTAGCATCTTTCTGAAAATTAATGGATACCAATTAAAAGAATTTTAGATCAAATAATAAATAAATTAATCTATCCTCTATAAGATATAGAGCTTAACCCAGGAACCAAATCAAAGTCGAAGTTATCTAGAATATTCTGGCATAATACTTTACCCTTATGAACCGAATCAATGTTATGCAATATCTATGCAAATCAAACTTTATTTAAAAAATTGTACTTATATCAATATAAACAACACTTACGCAGTGAATTAGAATAACCAGTCTTGTTATAAAATTTAAACTACAGCCACAAATAATAATTTCAAAACAGAATGATGCAAAAACTTGAGCACGGTGAAATACTTCTGACAAAAAAGTCAAAACAAGTAAGGTTGTGTCTTTGAGGCAAAAGTGCGCAATGTCAACTTCCGCCTCTAGAAAAGCTGCTCGCAAAACAACATGTTACGTTTTGCAAGCTGCTTCAGTTGGCCATCCACCAAGTGAGTAAATTAACCTTCTTGTCTGTTAAAACCTTGTATTACCTACGCTGAGCACGGTTTTTTGTTGAGATTAATATTATATTGTTAATAAGTTGATCATTTTCTATTATTGATGATTTTAAGTTGATTTAATTTGTTCTAATTTGTTATATTGAGATCATTTGTTATTACTGTTATGGCTGGAACTAGAAGGTTTCGGAGAAATAAACGTCCTAAGAAAAACAATATGGACAAGGTGATTTTAATGAGTTTGAGTACTTTAAACACATGAGAAGCCGAGGAGACATAAATGTCATTAATAAATCACGAATTTATTAATTAGGGTGGAGAGAACCATGCTTTTCGGGAAAAACTGTAAATTAAGTTTACAGGTCAATTCATCCATGTGACCCTATTACAATTCCCTCTCAGTTTTTACAGAATATTAGTGGATCATTCAGATCTCTATCATCTCAATGCTTGGGAGTGGAAGAGAGTGGAGGGAATAAAAAGTTTCCCCTCTAACGTACTGATATGACTGATCCTGTGAACGCTTTTTAACAGTCTTGCGTTAATCAATTGCTATTTTTTGTTTGTCCTGCCAACGGAAGGGAGAAGTGAATAAAAGTACTCCATGCCCAGTACTTTTGATAAGCCCCTCAACTTTTTTTTGCTTGGTGGGCTTGTAAGGCTCCGCTCTTGGCCATGCTTTCTGCCTTCTAAACAGTCGCGCCTTGCAAATGCATCCGGGATTCCATCTCTCCTGTTCTAGCATATGGGTTTGGATTCCCTCTGCATAGTTTGTTTTGAATATGATACTTATATTTAGTGATGACCTAAGCCCATCTAAAATGAGATAAGAACCTAAGGTTATAATTTTGACAAATTAATAACTATGTACTTTATTAATGTAAAAATGAGAATTCGGTAGTAGAGACAGTGGTTTTACTCCCATGCATTTCCCTATGAGTGCTATGGACCAGCTTTTAATTAATGATAGCTTAGTTCAACTTTTATACTGCCACTCAGAGCCACTAGTATCTACTGGACACTTAGTTGATTTTTAGCCATTTTTTCAATAGCTAAATTAATCTTCCAGTAGCTATTAGTGGTGCTGCCTGGTGGCATACTAGTTGAACTAGAGTTACCTTGACTAAAACGTATTATATACCTTAAATATTTTTTGTTTTTTAAAGTTTTTCCTTAAAAATATGGAACACAAAAATGAAGTAAGGGTTATACCATGTATTATTTTGGAACAAATCTTGATAAGCATAGAACGTGTCTATTCTGAGCTATGAGTAGTTGTAGATAAAAATTTAGTCATGATCTGTTAATTAGATTCTGAGCTGTTAGCATTTAAATCCTATTTTTTAATAAAACTAATCCCCTATTGTTACTTGTGAACAAATTTCGATGAGACATTAAATGACCGGCTTCAACTATACAGTCCTGTTGCAAAGGACTCCTATTATCATTAATTGTTGTTTGATAATATACTATTTGTTCTAAACTTGTGTTTGTGTAATTTTAACCTAATCATGTTAAATTAGAAATTCAGAACTTAGAAATTAGATTTTTTCATGTTTTAGGGTGATGGAAAAAATGGAAATGGTGACAACAGAGGACCAGCTTACAAACCTATTGTTAAAGAAAATGCTGATTTTGTCAAATATTATAAGGTTAGTAAATTTTATGTTAAAAGTATTAATCCATGATATTTGTTCTATTTACTGTAGTAAATTCAATTCAAAAAATACTTTATTGTCAATATAAAAGAAAAATAAGAAAGAAGTTTATATATTAGTGGGTCAAACCAATCTGCAAATCTCACAAGGTCCTTATGGACCTTTGTGTGGGGTATGATAAATTTTAATAACAAGTATACTTATAATACTATAATTACTACAGTAAAGGAATTATTGGTTTACATTTTAGTCAATAATGTAAACCCAATATCATATTCAAATGTCGATTGATGGAACAGTGCCCAGATGTAGCTATGCATTTTGTTTGTTACATTTCCCTAGGTGTCTCTCGCACAATTTATATTGTCATGGGTCTTAAATTTCTGTCATCCTCTGGGTCAAATCTCAAAACAGTGCCCTACTGGCTGCCAAATGGTATAGCGTCTCAAAGACCATACATAAAAAGGTATGTCTGTTATTAGGTATGAGTGTTTTGGTACCTTAAAATACGTTATGTATATGTTTGCATTAATTAATATATTTTTTATAGGCGCAGAATATTGTTCCTGATGAAGAATGGGATGCATTTTTAGCAAGTTTGCGTTGTGATTTACCCACTGCTTTTCGGATATCAGCTTGCGATGTTGGAGAGGCAAATAGACTCTTGGAAATAGTTAGGAGTGACTTTTTTGAAAAACTTCTTAACACTGACCAATCAAATGAATCCAAGAAAATACCATTTAGCTTACCTTGGTAAACTTACTGTAGCTTTTAATTTTAATCTTTCGTATTCGTGAGGGAAGTTTTCTATAATATAAGTATAATATCTACTGGGTTTGCACAAGTTCCTCTATGAATGTTTTCTTTATTTTACAACTGTTCTTTGTAGCTATATATAATAATAATATAATTGGAGTGGGGGTCAGAACACTGTCTCTACCCCTGACCCCTCAATTTCACTTCACTTTATTTTTAATATGGTTTGAAATCAAAACAAGCTCTTTTAAATTGAAGCAATCTAGGTAGCAAGTCAGAGTTCTAACTTAAAAAAGGTAATGTTTATGTTATAACAAAACACTCTCTGTAGGTTCTTTTTGGAACCTGGAGAAACACATGTTCTCCAGTTATGTTAAAAACCCAAAACGAATGATTATTCTTGTTTTACTCAGTTTGGCATTGGGGACTGTGTTTTACTTGATTTTTACTATATTTCTAGGTATCCTCGTGGACTTGCTTGGCAACTTGAATTATCCAGAAAGGACATTCGTAGATCTGAAGAATATTTTAGACTCCATAACTTTCTAATATCTGAAACAGAGACAGGTTGTGTTTCCAGGCAAGAGACTGTTAGTATGATTCCTCCCTTAGCTCTGGATGTCCAACCTCATCATAAGGTTTGTTTCTGTGTGTACGTAATCAATTTTGTTTGTAGTTTAGCAGCACAATATATATATATATATATATATATATATATATATATATATATATATATATATATATATATATATATATATATATATATATTTATTTATATAGATATATATATATATATACGATTTATTATTATTTATTATTAGTCACTAGCTCATTTTTTTATTGTTCTTAATTTGTGATTTTAGGTGCTTGATATGTGTGCTGCACCAGGATCAAAAACAGCTCAGTTAGTTGAACTATTGCATTCATCTAGTGAACCTCCAAGTATGTAATTTTTATATGAAGTTATATTCATGTATTATATGTTTATTACTTTATCTAAATAATTTAAATCTGTGGCGCTGTATTTAGGTTGACTTCTCTCTTAGAATAATACTATATATAGAAAGAGCCTAACTGCATAAAGCATAACAACAAACCTGGTTACTAGTGGTCTAAATTAATGCTGCCACTGTAACAATGTACAATTTTGTTATAACACAGTTGGCAATACTTCTGGTCACTGAATAATTATTTTCAATTATTAATTAATGCTTATTAATATAATATTCAATTATTCATAAAATTTTAATAAATATTGGTGCATTATAATTTTTTAAGTATTTTAAAAATTTTAAAAGTAGTTCTCATCAAATAAATGTGGATTCTTCTCTTTTGCTATCTAAGACCAATTTTATAAAATACTTAGCAGTTTTTATGTTATTATATTTGTTTCTTGCGATCTTTCTTCATTAGTGAATATTTATGACCCATTTATAAAAAAAAAAAAATTGTTATGGTGGTACAATAATGACCACCCTAATTAAGACCACCAGTTAACCAGCTTTAGTGTTACCAGTTGACTTCCATTGTGTTTACAGTCCTATGCTCTTTCTATATTAGTATTATTCTAAAACTTTTCTTTTTATTTGTATTTGTTTTAGGTGGTTTTGTAGTTGCTAATGATATAGACAACAGTAGGTGTTACATGCTTGTTCATCAAGCGAAAAGACTTAACAGCCCTTGTGTTGTTATTACAAATCATGATGCATCCACAATGCCTAACTTTTACATCAAAAACCCAGGTTTGTCTTATTTTTATATCCATTTTATTTTTCCCCTCCATCTTTTGATCATTTTTGTAAACCTATGGTTCAGTCATTATTGTTGGTGGATTATGAATTAAAATTAGGCTTGTTACAAACAAAGTGCTATGATTATCTTAAATATATATATATATATATATATATTATATTATATATATATATATATATATATATATATATATATATATATATATATATATATATATATATGTATGTAAATTTCAGAAGGGTACCACAGTCCAGTGATGATTTGCATTAAACTATAAATAGAAAATCTTTTTCTGGTTGTTTTTAAATGCAATAAATGGTTATATATATATATATATATATATATATATATATATATATATATATATATATATATATATATATATATATATTATATATATATATATATAGTAAAATTAGTATTTGGCTTTGACAGTGGGTTCTAATCATTCTTAAAGATGTGATTACTTTTTATTTACCTATATTTTTAAGGTATCTTATATTATGAGTGTGGCACAGTGCACAACAATTTTAACAGTATGTGTCCTAAGTATTAAGGTGTGTAATCTAAAACTACTTTTCTATTTTTTTTTTTATTACAGACAACAGTGAAGAAGAAATTTTAAAATTTGACAGAGTTCTTTGTGATGTGCCTTGTACTGGAGATGGCACGCTGAGGAAAAACCCTGATATTTGGCTCAAATGGAATTGTGCCAATGGCAATAATCTGCATGGGTAAGTTTAATAATTTTATTGTGATTATAAAAAATTTAGTATATGTATGCTGCTTGTTGTAGCAGAATAGGGTAGGAAGGCAAAGCCAGGTAAATAGGCCACGTAGTTGGGACTTCTTGCCAGCCCCAACTCCTTAGCCTACATCAACTCAACCAAGAATCTCTTGGAAAGGTTGATATATTGGAGGATATCCAACCTCCAACTAAGAGAAGAAAGCTCCTTTTCATACAAGAGGCCAACACCAAATATGCATTTACAAAGAGAAGTATAGGCCTCATACTCTGCAAGCAGGTGAAAGGCCGTCTCCTCATAATAAACTCAAATGGGACAGTTAGGCTCTGAGATTATGCCTAAAGTATTTAGATGTTTATTTAATCTACAGTGACCAGTCAGAACACTAATTAGGGTTTTAAAGCAAGGCTTGCTGAGGTTAATTTGAAAATTTGCAATTTTTACAATTGATTCTGTAATGAACATTCATTTTGATATTTTCATTAATTGTCAAGGAAATGCGCATAATTATCCAGTTGGTTGTACAAAACTATACCTCTAAAATTAGAAGTACGCACTATTATTTGCACTAGTTTAAAGCTTAGTTACTTATCTTTAAGCTTAGTCAGTTATGTTTAAAGGTTTTAGCGCATTTCCTTTGGAAAATACAGACAAAATGAGTTACGAGCAGTGCTTGAAAATTGAGTAACTGCTTAGGTTCTAAAGCATGAACCGGAACCACGCAATGGGCATGGTTCTTGCATAAGCAAGAAATAGGTTGGTTGTTTAGCACGGAAACACGCATTCTAAATGAAATTCGCCCGACAGCGGACCACTGCGCCGGAATTATTTATTTAGTAGTTGTAAACTTATTTAGGTAAAAATATATAAAAAATTATTGTCCCTACTAGGATTTGAACCCAGGTACTCTGGGTTTGAGTTTTCGCATCCAAAGGAAATTCGCCCGACATGCGGACCACCGCGCCAGAATTATTCTCTAGTTGTAAACTTATATTAAGTAAAACAAGCGATAAAAAATTATCGACCCTTCCAGGATGTGAACCCAGGTAACCTGAGTTTGAGTGGTCGTATTTACTCCGGACCACTGGCATTCAACTCAGAGGCCCAAAAAACATTGAAAACGACACCCTACTCGAAATTTAATTTTTAATGACCGTAATTTTGGTATTCTATAATTTTTGTGGGTTTTTCGACTTTTTGGTAACTTAAAGTAGTCGTATCGACTTCGCGGCAAAAAATATTAACCCTGAATTTTGCCGATTTTTTGAAAATTTCGCTGACTCAGCAAACCGGGTTAATGACGTCACCAAAACCTGGTTATCAATAGGGTTCGTGTCCTCCCGAAGGTTGATTTTTGTACCAAGTTTGGTTAAAAAATATAAATCCGTTCGAAAGATAGAGTGTTTACAAGAAAGTGTCTAGAAATACATATATATATATGCATATATATATATATATATATATATATATATATATATATATATATATATATATATATATATATATATTAATAATATATAATATATATATTATATATATATATATAATATTATATATATATATAATATATATTATATATATATATATTAATATATATATATATATATATATATATAATATATATATATATATATATATTATATATATATATATTAATATAATATATTATATATAATATATATATATATATATATATATATATATTATATATATTATATATATATATATATATATATATATATATATATATATATATATATTATATATATATATATATATATATAATATATATATATATATATATATATATATATATATATATATATATATATATATTATATATATATATATATATATATATATATATATATATATATTATATATATATATATATATATATATATATATATATTATATATATATATATATATAATATATATATATGTATATAGTATATATATATATATATATATATATATATATATATATATATATATATATATATATATATATATATATATATATATATATATATGGTTTGGTTTGGTTTAGTTACGTTGAAAATATGGTTAATTTTTAACTTGTAATCAATTTTTAATGGTTTTAAGTAGAGAGTAAACCAATAGAAAGTTATTTTTAGATAATTAACTTAGTTTCAAACTTTATTATAAGAGATTTTGTATTCCAACCAAGATATTAACAAAATCATGAAAAAATGGAACACCTTTTGGTCTATAGTGATAGCAGCTACGATGCAAAGTTAGGACACTTTTTTCTGAGTATACCTAAACATGTCCTAACAGAATCCCAAAATAAAATTTTAACAATTTAAAACTTAATGAAAAAAATGACTTGACTATAAGAATAATAATAATAAGAACTTACAGATGATGAAAATTCTGTAAGTTAGGTTAAATAATAATATATAAATAAACTTATAATATGTATATTATTAGTTTAGTTAAATAAATAATAAAAAATATACAATAATCCAAGAGGTTTGCAATAAAATACGTCTCTCCACCAATTATTTTATATATTAAAGAGCTAGCTTTCGGCTGCATCCAGCCATCATCAGTCTAGACGAGTGTTTGATAGTAGGAAGTACCGATATCAGAGGTAACCAGCACACTGAGTGTGCTGGTTACCTCTGATATCGGTACTTCCTACTACCAAACACTCGTCTAGACTGATGATGGCTGGATGCAGCCGAAAGCTAGCTCTTTAATATATAAAATAATTGGTGGAGAGACGTATTTTATTGCAAACCTCTTGGATTATAAGATGGACTCCACAATGCAGCCAACTTTACGGGATGAAAAAAATATACAAATTTCCATTGAAAAATACTCTTATGAGGACGACATGAGTGGTGGGGGATCAATTCCCCTTGGTCTCACTATTTCAAAAGTATATGTAATTGTTTATTTTCAAATTTGTGTGTTTTTGTTTGCCTTATACTTGTTGTTGGTTTTTAGTGTTCAGTACAGAGTTCTTCAGAGGGGATTAGAAATGCTGGAGATAGGAGGCAAGTTGGTTTATTCTACTTGCTCTTTTAATCCAGTAGAAAATGAAGCTGTTATTCAACGAATGCTTTTACATGCTAATGGTAAACATTTCAGTAACAATAATTTATTTGACACAATATAATTGTGCGAGTGTAACAAGCAAAATGCAATAATACTTCTGGGAGCCGTTCCATCAGTTGACATTCATCATCATTGATGGCTCTACATAATGTCATGTCCCACTCTGTTTCATTGCGTCTAATTCATCAAGGTGCCGACAGAGCCTGAACTCACTCTGACCTTCAATTAAATTTCGAATAATATAATGTGAAGTATTTACCAGAGACGAGCGGTGCTATCTTACCGCCATCATGCTTAGCGAGCAATACATATATCATTTGATACTACCGAGTTTTGCAAAACATGAATAGTTGACACAATATAATTATGCAAGAGACTCCTAGGAAATGTAACAAGCAAAATGCAATAATAAATCTGGGAACTGTTCCATCATTCGACATTTGTCATCAGTGATGGCTCGACATAATGTCATGTCCCACTCTGTTTCGTTACGTCTACCTCATCAGGGAGCCGACAGTGCCTGAACTCACTATGACCTTCAATTAAATTCTGAAGTATTTACCAGAGACGAGTGGTGCTCTCTTACCGCTATCATACCTGGCAAGCAAAACATATATTAGTTGATACTACTGAGTTTTGCAAAACATGAATAGTTGACACATACAATTGTGTGAGAGACACCTAGGAAATTTAATAAGCAAAATGTATTATTGCATTTTGCTTGTTACATTTCCTAGGTGTCTCGCACAATTATATTGTGTCAACTATTCATGTTTTGCAAAACTCGGTAGTATCAAATGATACATAATTTATTTGTATTATAAAATAAAATAAAGCTTAAAGTGTAACAGTTATAGCTCATTTAAAAAAATGCTATAAAGTTCACTTATAACTTTAAATGTTAAATAAATTGTATAAATTTGATTATACTTATAGGTAGTGTTGAATTGGTTGAATTTGCTGATACATTGCCAGGGCTGAAGTACAACCGTGGTATCACTTCCTGGAGACCTGCAACTCATGGTCAGATCCAACTCTATGATACGTTTGAACAAGTTGATGAAAAGTGGCACACTATACTCAGACCACAGATGTTTCCTCAAGAAAATCAACATTTACACCTTGATAGATGGTAAATATTCTTTTTCTGAGGTAGGGAGTTTAGGTTAAATTTATTCCTTGTTGGACAGAACCTGAAATGCAAAATTTGTATTCGCTGTAAAAAGAAAAGTTTTTTGTATGACATTAAAAAATAGTTATGCCATAAGGCTGAGAAGTGTGTCTTTATGTCACGGCAATTAGATTTACCGACGAGCGAAGCAAGTCGGGAAAAATTGCCAAGACATAAAGACATTCTCAGCCGGATGGCATACACTATTTTGTTTTTTGAGGTAGCACTCATTAAATAAACTGCGCTATATACTTAATTGAAAAAAAACAAACGTCCAATTAACTCCATATTATCGTCATCATTGAATTCATCCATAGCTTCACACTTTTACTCAAAAATGCTTTACAATAAACACACAAAAATTGTCAATTAGAACACCTTTTAAAAACGAAAAAAAAAATAGTCTATGAACAAAAACAGACACAAAATTAACGTTTTTAAAGAAACCTCATGAAGGTTTTACACAGATTGTTTTTTGAACACGCTACATTACAGTAATGGCGGCAATATATGAATTACTCTTACGTCCTAGGAGTTTTTTTACATTCATTATTGTCCTCGGAGGTGAAAAGTGCTAAATAACCTCCTATATCAATAATGATAGGCTTCTCATCCTAAAAACGGTGCAATAAAGTGCTCAATTACGTACTACCTCAAAAAAAAGTTTTTTTTTAACAACTGGGAGTCCATCTATTAGCTGCGAGAATCGCTGAACATCACATTCTTGTTTTAGTTCCGCTTAATAACAACACTGTTATAACAGTATATCATTCTTCCTGTCATCTATTTCGTGTTTCCTTACTATCAAAGTTAATTTTAAATTAACTACATACTTGTATTTATTTAATAGAAATTATAATTTACAATGTTTAATAGTGATTTAAAAAACAACAGGTTGGTAGCAACTCCACCATAGTTAAAAACTTTAGTGATTAAAGCGACAAATAAAAGTGTTTTGTAAATGTAATTTATTTTATTATTACTCTTTACCTCAGAAAAAAATAGCACATACTACATGGCTGTTAATAACTTTTATTACATTAACTCCTTGTGCTGACTCGCTTCACTCGTCTGTAAATATAGTCGCATCAGAAAAAAAATATTTCACAGCTTGTAGTATAATATACTCTTTTTAACAAATAATTTCTCATTTTATATAGGATTTTAGTGAGATATGATGTGTTTTAATTGTATCTTTTTTTTATAATATTCCTTTATTTTAAATAATTTTAAGTACAAAATAACTGACTCTATGATTAAAAGTAATGACAATTTAAACATTCTTATGTCTAATAAAGAATTTTTAAATGTTGCTAATTTAACTTGTTGGGTTTCATTGCAATAGATTAGCTAATTTTTGTTGTTATTTTCATAATGTTGTTTCTATTTTCAAGGAGCTTATTATTACTAGATTTCATATTAAGTTTTATTAGAATTACATCTAGACAAAAAAGAATTTGGGGAACCAAAACTCAAAAATAGCCAATATTGTTTAAGTTTAGGATTTTTTAAATAATAATCGTTGTAAAACAGAAAAAATTTACTAATTAAATAAATTTTTGCATGATATTTAGACCAAAATTAATCACTATGTTATTATATATTTTAATTAAGATAATACCTCCCATGTGACCTTTTTAAATTACAAGGCTATTAATCATTTAATTTCTTTAAATAAATAAATAAGTAAATAATTATGTTTTAATGTAATTATTTCTATTTTATTATATTAGAAGTTGAGTACGCAACCTAATAGTTACTAAAATTTGTATGTAAACTTAATGTTAAGTTGGTTATTTAATCTTCTTGCCTTATAAACAAAAAAATGTTTAGTTTAAGGATATTACCTCATCATCAAGATACTGGTGGTTTTTTTGTTGCTGTGTTAACAAAAACTGCACCCTTACCCTGGGAGAGAGGTGCTAAAGTGGCTAATCAAACCTTATCTACTGAGGTATCAAAAGATCCAGCAACTGACCATAATCCAGATTCAATAGAAGAACAGGATAAATCTGTTAATCAAGGTTTTGACAAGAAACCTCCAAGAAAAAAAAGAAGAATTCAAGGGTATAAAGAAGATCCGTTTATTTTCTTTAAAGAAGATGAACCTATTTGGTCTGATATTAGGTTGGTATTATGATTTTATACTTATTATAGTATTATATTTAATGAAAGTTATAGAAAGGGGAGCCGCCTTTGTGGTTGAGGTTGTTAGAGTGCAAATAACCTAACCTTTGAAACCATGGAGCATAACAGGTGCACATCCCAGGTTATGCTTTTAGTTTATATAAAATTATTGTTCAAATAAAGTAGTGCCAACTTTAGATTAAACATTGATCGTAACGGTTACAGCTATCTTAGGTTACTGTAGGTTCTAAACAGGCATTATTTTTATTATTATTATCATAAAATGCAGTGGCAAAATGGTTTCTTGTTTGGCCCATTTAGCTGTTAAATCCTCAAAGTAAGTTTGTGTCCGCAAATATGTTGCACATGAGTCTTTGTGTTGAGAGGTGAATTTTTACATCATTATTATTTTGAATGTGTCTATTTTGTTTATTTTTTTCTATATTATAGTCTAATTATTTGTTTAAGTATAATTTCCTTGGTAATTAGTTATTTAATTACATTTTTTTAGTAATAAGTAAAGTTTATTTGTAAATTAGTTCGAGTTCTCTCCTATATTTGTTATTATTACTTATGTAAACATAATAAGATTCTTTTTAGGTTTTATTTTATAGTTAGCTTATAAATAATTTTATGTCCCTTTTCATTGTTATACTTGGTTCCCTAGACCAACCCTCCCCCACGCCAACTCCTTCCTCTGCTCCCTCCTCCTACTTGCTATCCATCATAATACTCGATCGGTAAACAGCTCTGATGATGACATAAAGTCGAAACCGGTCAGTTCATATTTTTTTTTATACTATTGTGGTTGACAATATATCAATTGTTTTTAATTCTATTTTTCGTACTTTTACCCGTACCCAATTTTTTTCATATACATCATGTTTAGTTTATACCGCAAAGTCTCCTTCAACACAACTGATGATTTATTTTTTGTGTTAATCACCCTTTCAAAGTGGTATTTTAGAACTTGATATTGAGTGAAATTTAGACCTATGTTAAATGTGTTTTTGTAAATTTTAGTCTTTACCCATTTTCAGCAATATATGTCAAACATTAAACCTATGAGGCTCAGCAGTCATGTTTTTTTGGCTAACTCTTGGACTAGTAAACCTGATCTTATTCTTTGTCAAGTGATTTTCTTGAATGCTGGCCCTAAAAGTGTCATCCACAGGAATAGGTTTCATGCTATTAATAATCTCTTTTTTTATTTTCTTTCAGAGATTTTTACCAAATTGAAGGTTTAGAAACAAGTTGTCTTCTTACGAGGTGTTTAATTGGAAAAAAGAAAAACATTTATTATGTGTCTCCAAAACTGAAAGATCTAGTTGACCTGAATCAAACTAGTGTTAAGGTGATTTTCAATTTCAAAAACTCCTTTTATTGTTGACAAAAAATATACAGAAAAGTTTTAAAAACGTACGAATGTATAATTATTTGAGATACTGAAATTAATTTATCATTTAATACTTAGTAATGGTAGAACCATTACTCACAATGGTTGGGATTTATAACTAGTTTTTTACATTTTTAGCACATTATCAACTGTATTGGTCTCCATAATAAGTATAAGTTATGTGTCTAGGTGCTTAGAGACAAAATGAGAATTTAGATGTTTAAACTTAGTTAGTTAAAACTATGTTAATATAGCCTAACTATCAATTTTAATAACTTGAAAATGCTCTGTGTGATGAAGAGCGAAATATTTTTTAAATATAACATCTAAATTTTTATTTTGTTTCTTAAGCGCCCAAACACATAACTTATACATTTTTAGGAATTTAAAAAAATGAGCTCATGAGATTGGGGTCATGGAGGTGGTGAGTGGGGGGAGGTACTCTTGATTTTAACCAGTTCTCGGTTTAAACATTAGCTCAAGCTAATTAATTAGATTGTATCTTTTTTTTTTATTTCTTCTTAAATTAATTGTTCTACAATTATCCAGGTTGTTTGTCCTTTGGTTTCTTTTACTTGATTAATTACAACTTTTTTAGTGAATTATTTTTCACTAGTATATTTTGTTTTGTTTTTAACATATATTCTTCTACTGATAATTTATTTTCAGATTATCAACACTGGAGTTAAAGTGTTTTCTAGATGTGATAGCCGTTCATCTAAGTGTGACTTCAGATTTGTTCAAGAGGTATTTGTAAAATATCATCATTTTTTATTCGTAGTGAATTATTTTTTCTAGTATAGATGGTTTTATGTGTATACTTTACTAATTATAATATTTTCAACCCAATATAATATCCTATAGACCTGTTAGTAAAGTCAGGTACCTAGTAAGTCCAGTGCTTGACTTACTGAATAATTGATAATTGAATTTAAAGGGGAGAAAATTTGAAATCCCCCAAAATTTAAATGTCTCTAGTTTTGATTAAAATAACACGGGTTCCTCTATTGAGGTAGCAGTTAATCAAAATATGACGAGATATGTGACGCCATCAAAAACCTATGTTTGAAAAAACTGAATACTATTTTAAGGGTCGCCCCCAGGGTCTTGACACTATTTAACATTGACACATGTGTCGATCTTATGCAGAATTAGTACAATGGGAGTCTCGTGACACATTTTTGTCCTGTACAAACTCTACGCTACATCGACACATGGTATGGTTTAACTATGCCTCGACATGTGATAGTCTCACTATCACATGTCTCACTACATCGACAGACGGTAGCAAGTTCTCATGTAGTCTTGACATCACGATGTCTCAATATTCGTTTGTCTCGACACTTTATCTGAATCATGTGTCAATGTAATGTCGTGTCGAGACATTCAAGTGTTGATACAATTTAGAATCTTGCCAGGGTATAAATATTAAAAATAAATATTTCCAGACCCTACGGGGTACTGCCACTATAAAGCCTCAGCACTAATATAGGTGTTGATCTTTCGTAAAATCACGACATGGGTAACATTGACACATGATTCAGTTAAAGTGTCGAGGTTATCAAGTGTCGATACAATGTAAAATCCTTCCACGAAAAGTGTAGACGTTATATAGTGTCGAGACATCATGATGTCGAGACTATGTTACGGTACCCTATTTTAAGATATTCATGAGTATGTCTTTTAGAATTCTCAAATAAAATAGCAGGAAATAGAAGAAGGGGGAAAGAAACTACATTCAGAATTCACCTCCAGGACATTGCGTTCGAGTGAAGAGGTGACCGACAAAACTAACCTTTAAAATTTAAGTCTTATATTGTAAAAAAAACTAAGTTAAAAGTATTTTTCCAGGGTCTAGATAGTATTAAACGATTTGTTGGATCAAAGAGAAGAATCAAAGTGACGAGGAATGATCTGTTGCTTCTATTAAGCAATATTGACCCTAAGTTTCCTCCCCAAACAGACTCTCTTCACACTCCTACTCAAAATGATTTACTAGCAATTGGTTTGTATGATTCCTATACCTGTAGTAACGGTTTGTATTTGTTTCTGAAAATTAGGTAAGTATCTGGATAAACATTGCTTGCTTAGAGCTTTCTAGAGCAACCCTTACTTTAAAAAAATAATCTAAACCCTTATCTTTAATAGACTGAGAACCCCAGACCTCTGTGATATCAAAGGTCATAAAACGCCTCAATAATCTTGACCTTGGAGGTGGCTTTTTATGGGTAAAAAGACATTTATTTTATCAAAAGGCTTGATTTATTTTTAACCTTTTAATTTAGTTTTCAGGTTTTATCAAAATTATCCGTTTTAGGCATTTTTATGATGTTCTGAATGGTTTTTATCATGCTATCTATCCGGTTGTGTGTGTATGTGTTTGAATGTGTCACATGTTAGTCTGTGTTTATGCTAGAGGGTTGAAATATGGCACAAAAATCAGACTTTAGGTCTAATTTTGCTGCCTGGAATATGATGTTTTCAAACTATGATAACTTATTTTGAGTCATCAAAACTTTACAAAATCGATAAAATAACATTTGTTGACACATTGAGTTGACATTTGACACAAATGTACATCTACAGGTGGTCAATGAATCCACAAAGTTTCATTTTGATTTGAGCCACTATTATGTAATATTGTCATATTACATTTAAAAATTTTAACAGCCTATCAATTTTAATTGTTTTACTGCTTTTCGACATTCAACATATTGTCAGATAGTGAATCTTAAATTGTATTAGTAGTAAAAATTCCATAGCTTTTTAACTTTTACTCTGTATATTTTTGGTGAACATATATATTTATTTGTTTAACACTTAAAATTATGTAAAATAGTTGGTTTACATCTTTTAAAATTATTTAAATTTTACGCAGTAAAATTTAAATTATCATATCATATAGTACATTGATAAAGTATAGTGATAACAAGTGATAATATTCTTATAGAGATCTATAATAAAGAACTAGGGAGCCAAGTATGATCACAAGTCTTTAATGTATCTGTTAACATGATATAAAAGGATAACTTTTATATTTACTAAAGTATAATTATTTGATTGAATGTGTGTCTACTGTATTATTTTTCTTAGCTTTAATTAACCTAAGATTTTGACACCCTAGATGTTTGTTCACTTATGAGGTTGAACTTAGCAAGACTGAAATAACACAGTTCTAAGTTTTGGGTTATCATGATTTTCAAGGACAAGCAAAAAGAGTCCAAAGTTGTGAGGAAAAGTACCGAGGTACCCTGTACCCGATTTTTGGTGTTTTTTGTTAGTTAAAATATTTTAATTATTTATTATTTTAGGGCCTGGTAGCTGCGTAATAGACTATGAAGAAGATAATCTCAAATTAACAATGGTTGGGTGGAAAGGTGTAAAAAGCTTAAGAGCTTATATAGCCATATCTGATGCTGCTCATTATTTAAGACTGTTAGGAGGAGATTCTTCCATTTATGGTAAATTTTGAGTGCATTATAAGACTAGTCATATATTCCATAAAAAATGGAAACTGCCCATGTGTAATGCTACCTGATAAAATCTTAAATTCGACATTCCTATGCTGAACACGGAGCTAGAAACTAAACTATAGAACGCTGCTTTATATTCATTGACTCACCTTGCACTGTTTTAAAAAGAAATTTCAAATTAAGAATGATTCTGATTACGACAGTTTACTGAACTCACTAAATATGGTGTCTATCAATAAGAGAAGAATTTCTCATGATCTGAAACTCCTTTTTAAGATTAGATACTCCTTTTTAAGATTATTAACAGCAAAATAGACTGTTCATATCTATTAAATTGTGTTAGTTTCAATGTACCAACTTACGATACCAGGTCACCAAGAACTTTTTTCATTAACCAGCATAATACCAACTATGGACTAAATAGTCCAATAGATAGAATGGCTAGAAATGCAAATGCTCTTCCACAGCTTCAATTTTTTTCATCATCTCTCGAGCAATTCAAATTTCAAACTAAATTTATGTTTAAATTTTGCTTCAATATTAAATTTCTTTATTGTTGCATCTTCACCTTTTTGCTTAATTTTTTACTCTAACTTTTAAATATTTACTTTTAGTAATTACTTAACTTACTTAAATAACTTTAGGGCTACATTTTTCTTTTAGTAATTATATTTAATTTAACACTTAATATATGCATGTACTTTTTAATTTGTAATAACTT
>JACMZG010001863.1:17468397-17475897 GCA_018340805.1 Microvelia longipes | reverse complement strand
TACTACACCACCTTTGTGTGTGTATTACTTGACGAACACCAGCCTGGTGTCTTAATTCACCATCTTGGTTTGTGTATTACTTGACAAACACCACCTCGGTGTCCTCCCTAGGTGTCTTACTTCACCACCTTAGTGTGTGTATTACTTGACGAACATCAGCCTGGTGTCTTGGTGTCCTCCTTGGGTGTCTTACTTCACCACCTTAGTGTGTGTATTACTTAACAAACACCACCTTTGTAACTTAAGACAAGACAAATACTAACTATATTTCACTTAATAGAGCAGCATATAATTAATGAAACAATCTTAATACAAAAACTAATAACAACTATTTTTAAATCAATTTCAAATCTGTCATCAACATCCTGCCTCCTCCCCAAGTAATGCCACTTTGGTAACTGGCCGAGTGTAGGTTCCCCGGGGGGTATCGACGTCCACAACCCGTACCTGGCCATCTCGGCCTGGATAAACGGCTTTTATTCGTCCTAATGGCCATAATGAGGGAGCAACTTCATCAACGCAAATGGCAAGGCCACCGATCTGTGGCTGAATTTGCGGGGCGAACCATTTGGTACGCTTTGTGAGACAGGGCAGATATTCTTTGACCCAACGTCGCCAAATACTATTAGATAAATTTTGAATTTTTTGAATCTTTTTTCTCGGAAACTCTAAATGGTTAATTTTTTCCGAAAAGGGAGACAAAAGAAAGTCGTTTGGGGTAATCGGTTTGGGGTCTGCGGGATCCACCGGAAACTCAGTTAAGGGTCGGCTATTAATTGCGAACTCTACGCGAGTTAAAATGGTGCGGAGTTCCTCGTCACTCGGATATTGGGTGTTAAGTACCGCCCCTAGAGCTGTTTTTATACTTCGTATTAACCTCTCCCAGCAGCCACCCATGTGGGGTGCTTTAGGAGGTTGAAATGTCCATTTTATCCCATCCCCTACTTCTTGCAAAACTCTTTGTATTCGACCTTGATTCAGTTCTCTCACCGCATTTCGGAGTTCTTGATTCGTTCTTACGAAATTGGTTCCGTTATCAGAAAACATTTCAGCTGGCAGGGTCTTCTGCAAAACGAAGCGTTTGAATGCCATTATACAGCTGTCGGTGTCCAGCGAATGCGCCAGTTCCAAGTGCACTGCTCGAGAAGACAAACAAGTAAAGATCACACCCCATCTCTTCTCGTGTCTTCTGCCCACAGTCACTTCTATGGGACCGAAATAGTCTACACCGGTATAAAAAAATGCATGAGGCGGCTTTGTTACCCGGCATGGAGGTAAAGGAGCCATTTGAGGCGGCTTGGGTTTGGCAAATCGACGCTGACATTCAGTGCATTCTTTAGTGGCTTTTTTTACTGTCTCTCTCAGGCCTATAATCCAATATTTCTGCCTAATTGCAACCATTGCAGTGAGCACGCCTTGATGAAAAAAATATGCATGAAAGTGCCTGGCTATTAATCTTGGTACCCACTGCTTACCATCTAATAAAATCGGATTTTTCCCATCATCTTCCATGTCGGGCGACGTCCCCGTTCTTCCAGTCACACGTAAAATTCCGTCCTCGTCCAGTACGGGACACAGTTGGTACGTCTACTCTACGACTTTTTCAGGGTTTCCCTTGTATTAGCGTTTGGATTCTTCTCCAAATGCCTGAATTTGGTAGGACCTTAGAATCAATTTTTCAGCAGCAGCAAGTTCGTCAGGTCTTAGTTCGGGAATTCGTTCGTAAATCCATGAAGGAATTCTGGTTTCTTTTTCCGTTTTTCTCTGTTTAGATTCTTGTCACTTCTTGGTTCTTCTTTCTTTTTGTATTTTCGACTCTTCATCCGGTCTTCTTTCCTTAAGAATCATTCGAAATCGTAACACCCACGCCACACAGCGAAGTAGCCGAAGCCATGACGATAACTTGTCCAATGGAAGTACGGTGTGGCTAGTTTCTTTGAGTATGGCTCCAACAAACGAAGTTTCTTCTCTGGATCGTCAATAGGGTCTAGGACCTCAGGTCGACTGGGCCAGTCCTCTTTAGGCTTACGAATGAACCCTGGGCCCTCAAGTCACCATTTGAATTGCGAGGGATCAAATGGTTTGGAACTCCGTGTAGCTAGATCTGCTACATTTTGGTTAGTTGGTACCCAATACCACTCGCTGACTTCGCTCAGTCGCCGAATTTCTCCGATGCGGTTCGCTACAAATGGTTTATATTTCCCGATTATATCTTTGATCCAATGTAAAACGGTCTTAGAGTCTGACCAAAAAATTTCGTTGACCTAACTTTACTTCAAGTGATTCAGATATAGAGTCGGCCATACGGCATCCTAATAAGGCAGCTTCGAGTTCCATGCGAGAGGACCGTGATGGTTGATTTAAGGGAGGCGGTACGGGCGCGGGCCATAACTAAAGTTGTTTTTGCTTCTTCTCCGTGCTCCACTCGTAAATAACCAGAAGCTGCAAAGGCTTCTTCACTTCCATCAACAAAAATATGAAGGTCTATTTTGTTAGCTTTACTTAATCTCAGGTCGTAGCACCGAGGTATTTCTAAACTTTTCAGATGTTCTAGTTCTTGTATCCAACGGCTGAATCTTATTTGAAGTTCATGGCTAACTACTTCGTCCCAACCCGTCTGTTGTCGCCATATGCTCTGCCACCATTAACCTCCCTTTAATAGTTGTCGGCGTGGCAAAGCCTAAAGGGTCGTATATAGACATAGTAGCACTTAATACTTCTCTTTTGGTGGGAAACTGTAAATTGGCTGTGGACGTCATCTTTTCTAGGTTTTTATTCGACCGAAAGGTAAATTTATCAGCATCTGCGTCCCACCATACGCCAAGTACTCTTTCAAGTGGTAAATTTGAGTGCAGTTCAATGTTTCTGGCAGTTTTTGCTCTATTTTCAACAGGAACTTCGGCTAACACCTCTTTTGAGTTGGAGAGCCAGTTGCAGATATCAAATCCCCCTGCTTTGTGTATTTCGGTTACTTGGCGTACCCTGTCTATAGCTGTATGAACCGAATCGACTGAATCCAGCAGGTCATCCATGTATTCCTTTCTAAAATCGTTTTTACCGCGTCTGGATACATAGCTTCAAATTTTTTTGGCATTTTATTAACGACATAAAGGGCTGTAGTGGGGGAACAGGTTGCCCCAAAATCATAGCATCCATCTTATAAACATTTGGTTTCTTTTCTCTCTCCATGCCTCGCCAAAGAAAACGTGGGGCATCAGAGTCTTCCCTTCGTATTTTCACTTGAGGAAACATCTCTTTAATATCCCCTACAATGGCAAATTCTTCTTGGCGAAATCGAATAAGAATGACGGGAGTGAATTCAGTAAATCAGGCCCACTTAACAACTACTATTTTTAAATCAATTTCAAATCTGTCATCAACAACCTTGGTGTCTTACTTCACCACCTTAGTGTGTGTATTACTTGACAAACACCACCTTGGTGTCTTACTTCACCACCTTAGTGTGTGTATTACATGACAAACACCACTTTGTTGTCTTACTTCACTAACTTGGTGTGTGTATTACTTGATACACACCACCTTGGTGTTACTTTGTATTATGTATTTTTTATTTGCAGGTGTCTTAGGATGTGCACTGAGAAAGGGTTTCTAGAAAATAATTTAATACTGTATCGAGGGTTAACTACTGGTGAGGTTTCAACAGCACTACGCCCTTTCTATTTTGCTGTCCATCCTGACCTATTTGGTAGATATCCTTCAGAAAGGGTGAGATAATTTTGACAAATTTTCAAAGAATAAAGAAATGAAGAGACTGATGTGTTAGAAGTAAAATAATATACAATACTAACATGTATCAATAGTGATGACAGTGAGATGAAATCTTAAAGAATAATATTAGGCTATTCAAGAAGGTTACTACTTTCTATGAACCATATTAATGTAGTTATATCTCTTAGCATGGATGTAGAAGTGCTCAATAGTTTAGTCACTAGTATCACTAAAAACTTAATGATAGTGAGAAAATGATTTTAATATTTTTATGGTTTAATTGTACAAATCCCATTAGCAATGCAAAATTTTTTGAAAATCTCTATTTTTACTTAAAATTGTATTGGTTCTAAATAAGGGAGTTGCAGGGCACCAAGTCCTCCTGACTACTTAAGTTATTTTATTTATTGTGGCTTACACAATAGATAATAGTTTATTGGACTAACACCTAACAACACAATAGTATTCTTTGTTGGACCATGGTAGTCTATTTATTAAAAAAATACTGGTCAGGTTAGCCAAAACAAAACAAAGTATCTCACTCCTCCCAATAAAATAAGAGATGGTAAGTATGTTATTTTATTTTTTAGTTATAAGTTTTTTTTTCTAAGAACATTCTTCCATTAGTATTGACTTTTTTGTTGTAAATGTATTATTTTATGTAAAAAGCAAAGTTAATAGTAGATCAAATGAGGCATTTGCTTAGTAATTGAACAGTTGTAGATTAGGATTTCTTTTCTTCCAAACTTAGAATAATACTATATATAGAAGGAGCACAGGACCGTAAACACAATGTAATTCCACTGATAACACGAAAGCCGGTTGATTGGTGGTTTTAAGTATGGGTACCCTCTAACAAGAAAACATTATTTCAAATATGTGTCATAAATATCTATTAATGAAGAAAGATCGTAAAGAATAAATATAATAACTTAAAACACCTGCTGAGTATTTAATAAAACCGGTCTTAGATGGCAAAAGGGTGGCGGAATACAAGAATCTACATTTAGTTGACGAGGACTACTTTTAATATAATTTTAGTAAATACGTTAAACTACAATTTAAAATGCTTTAAATATTGTAATGCACCAATATTATTTGTATTTTATGAATAATCAATAGTTAATTAATAATAGAACATAATAATTCAGCAACCGGAAGTATTGCCAACTTTTTTTTAGAAAATTGTATATTGTTAGGGTGGCAGCATTACTTAAGTTCACAGTGATCCGCCTTTCGTGTTATCAGTAGTGCTCCTTCTATATAGTATTATTCTAAGCTTCCAAATGAGAGTGGTTGACTGTAAATTCTCTGATTGGTCAAATGGCTAAACAGCTGACTCCCTTCATTTTATTATAAATAGACTGGTACTATCAGTGTATTCAATGGTTTTTTTCAGGCCATCAATGAAAATTCTTTGAAAGCCTTAAGTTTATATTGAAACTATTCAGAAAAACAGGCCTATCAAGCCAACAACTCTAACATTTTATTTAAAACCTCAAGACACTTCTCCTGTTAAAGGTAAGAAAAGTGTTGCTATGTAATCTTACTATCTTATCTATGTAAACTTATTATCTTAAATAAGTTACGGGACATCTATTCAAATGAGAGATAGAAGGCACTTAGTTAAAAGTACATATAAACAACAGAACGACTCTCTTCAAATTTTAATCTATATTTCAACTCTTTAAAACCTAAAAAGAGAAACAATGTAAGAAGTATGATTTTAACCTACATATTAAGTTATCTTTTTGTATTGGGCTCCAAAAAGTTATAATAGTCAAATATGTACTTTTTGCATAGAACCTAATATTTTAGTAATTATTATACTCCCTTTTCAGTCTTGAAAAAATAAATAAAGTTTGTCTTTCCATAGATGATTTATTATTATAAAACAATAATGCCTACAGTCTATGGTTTAATTTAAAAATCTTGACAGGTCAGTTTAGACACCAACTGATTCTTAAGAAAAAAAATCCCTGCAAAAGGTAGCGGGAAAAAACGATGTAAACAAATCAGGTTATTTTACCCGTATTTTCTTATGGCGATGTTTTTTTTACTTTTCTTTTTGTAGTTTTATTTTAAAATATCATTTTTAAGATTAATTTGAAAGTAGTTTTCAAACGATGTAATCAAAAGAAGAACTACAAACAAAGTGAACGATTGCTGGAAAGAAGGTTTTTCCCTACAGCGGTTATTGTGGTAGGGATTTTTTTTCTCTTTAAGTGAGAGGTTGGCAGCGGCTTTTCTGATTGGTCAATCCCAATATACTTATGACCTTGGGGATTTTTAAACTAAACGATAGACTGTAGAACCCAATTAAATAAAAGAATAAACATAAGTCAAAAACTAAAATAACAAACAAAAAATGTTCACTAAACGTATGAAAAATGAAAAAAAGAAGGAAATAAATTAGTGGTGAGATGAGTTTAAATTGCTTAATAGAATCCTGATTCTAAGGTAACAGGTCCTTGTCAAAGAATACAATATACAGGCTCTGTTTCAGAAAAACAGAAAATCCAAGAAAAAATGTCTTATATTTTATGAAGGAATAAATATAAGGGATCCCGTGAAGAGATTTCTCCATCAAATTTTTTGAGCATGATAAGGCCCCGAGCAAGTTTTATCATCATCTAAAACATGATTATGTACCATATAAAGTTGCCTTCATCACTAAAATAAAATAATAAAAGCATCAAATAACAGCCCTTGGAAATCTTGAAATTTTGAGAAACGTAGCTCTGAATGGAAAGTGTGGGAGCCTCGGGGTAAGGTCTATGGGGGGGCCCCTGAGCTTCGATCTCATACATGCCTTGACCTCAGGAACCAGCTAAAAATATTAACTCATCTCAGCTCTAATTTATTATTATAGTTTCATTTTTTATATGTTTTATTGTATATTTTTGTTTTTGACTTATTTTTATTCTTTTATTTTATTGGGTTCTAGGCACTGATGATGACCATTCAGGTTTTAAGCTGGCTCTGTTTTATAACAATTAATCATCTGCAGGAGGGCATACTTTATTAATTTATTTAAGCTTATTCCACCTCTCAGTAATTATCGGATTAAAAGTCTTGAAATCTTTATTATTTTTTGAAAGAAAATGTGAAGGCTAAAAAAGACTGAATTATTGCTTTATTTGTTTTGACCTAACTCCACCCCAATGGCATCAATAGTGTTAGTTATACTGATGAATGCATCTCTTCTCTAAAAATGTTGGTCTCACTTGCTGAATTTCTCTTTTGGCAGCGCCTTTTAAGAATATTGGTTACAACTAGTATTGAAGGCAAGATTCTTTTATAATATTGTTTGGTTACTATTGAGTACAAGTTTTTACTATCTAAAGAGACTATTTATTGAAATTTTGTAGTTTACTTGTTACCACAACAAGTTTGTATTAGTGTATTACGTAGAAGAAATTCTAGTATGTGATAATTTTTAATAAAATTTCTGTACTTTTGTACGATTGCTTTTTGTTTATCTTGGGGATTTTAATTTCTTTGCTGAGCGTTTTCAAGATATTTAAATTCAAAGCTCATTTGTCTTAATTTATCATTATTACTCAATTTCAGCTTCATCCCCCCCTTTCTCAAATTTTATTGATGTTAATTTACAAAATATTTTTAAAAATTCCAGGTTCGTTAAAATTAGTGAAAATTAAACTAGCGCACAGAGATATAAGAAAAACTGTTGTATCTATTCTATCAACTTGTCAGCTTCCTACAACCTATGTTGATCAGATTTCTGAACCAAAACCATCAGAATCATCA
>JACMZG010001863.1:17448547-17468319 GCA_018340805.1 Microvelia longipes | reverse complement strand
CCATAATAGAAGTAAGATTAGAAAAATTGCTTATATGTATTATAATGATTATGAATTAAGGCTTACGAGTGAGCAAATCTTGGAGAAGAAATATTCACAATATTAATTATAAAGAATATAACAACAACACCGAAATTGATTAAGAATAATCAGCCTAACATTGTAATACAGAGTAGGGAGAGAGTCTCTCCAAAATGGCACTAATCATTCAATAACCGTCCATATAGCAATTAAATATATCAGTGATCTAAAGAACTCGACATTTATATGATTTAAACATGATATTATCCTTAAACAACCCCCAATACAAAATCCGAATTATAGATTATTAGATATCTTTTTTTAAACCATAAACAAATAATGGTGAGAAAAAAAGTTTGAACTGAAGCAAGATACAATGATTAGATAAATATGATCGAATAAATTGAGACTGACGAGAAGATTACTTTATCTAGACAAGATATAGAATTGGACTAAATGAACATCTAAATTTAAAAGTATCTTTACCCTCAAATATTGGAAAGGAAAAAAAGATAATAGCCAATTAAAAAAGATGATAAAGATTACTAGAGAAAATACTGATACATAAATTAATAATATCTAAAAACCATAAAATAAATGTTGTTTATCATGGACACCACCATACTATGCAACAGAGAAAGATGACAACACTTACCACACCACAAAAACATCAACATCACAGAAAAATTTACTTTTCAGTATTAGAATTAAATACGATATAGAATGAAAAGATTACACTCCAAATATATACATAAAACACTTTAACTTTGTCACTAATTAGTACAAACATCTAACAAATTGTCATATTCAGTGAGTCTCTTCTAATGAGAATATATCTCCAATATGTAGGAAAATAATACCTGTTGAAAGCGGTAGAATTGCAGCGAGATTAATTGATCTTGAATATTAGGCTAGAAACTGATAATAAGGATATCTGTGTATTTGAGATAGTGTGTGAGTCCCTTTTAATAATATAAAGTGCACTTAAAATTCAAGGAGTCAATATAATACCTATAAATAATTCTAAAGTAGTAACTATGAAAATGGGACAATAATTTTGAATATTGTAGGACTAATAGAAAATAAGGATTCAATTGAATTTGCGAAAAGTGTGTAGAAATTTGTTTTGATTAAATGAGTGCACCCACCAAAATGAGATCCATAATTTCATTCACATAATAACAACTATAGAGGTTATAGTGTGAATTCATCCATATTCTATACATCACACAAGGCTCATATTTATCCATTAAATGAGCATATGAACTATCACATACATTATCGACAGTATTCAATTTATACCACTCCCATCCCAGAACTCACTAAAATAAAAGATATCATAACATGCTCATTTAAGCATACACACCCATTTCCATTCATTAGCATTCACTCACATAAGAATAATTCTCAGAATTTCAAATAAACTCACAATAATACCAATACACAATGAATCATCCAACTTCCATTCCCACTTCAATCATTATCAAAGTATTCAATATAAAATGGAACATATCAATATCAGCCAATATTATTTCATTATTCTACTCAATATTCACATGTCCATAGAATGCCATTCGCTCCCACTTCATCATAACCTAATAGTTATTACATACTACACATGACTATTCACAATATAATCGGACGACATGTCTCAAAATACATAATTCAAAAAAAACTACATGATTCAATTCAAATCCCACTAGTACAGAGAATGCTCACAATCCAAAAGTCCATTCATTATATTCCAATGACTACATAATTACATTCTCAGTAAGATCAACTATGAATAAAAAGATAGAGGTAATAAAGTGGGCAAATTGGATTTATGATAAGCATCATCTATCGATTATCCATATTTCATACTACATTAACAATTTTCCCATATTGATCAACCTAAAGGCAGAACTCTATGCTCCATTCCATATACTATATTACATACTGTCATTCCTCTATTCTATAACTCTCAGAAGATAAAGATCAAGAAAAATAGTATCATTCCATATTCATGTAAAAAACTCCTATTTGTACATCCCCTCCCTCCATCCTTCAGGCCATTCCTACATTTCCAAATTGCCACAACTCTCAAGCATAGCTCCAAATGATATCTACAATCTAAATTAACCAACCAAAGCAAGTGACTCTTATCAATCATTCCTGAATTCATGCTTCCACTACATTCCATAATCATCAATTTAACAAATACAAAAGCGTGTGATTATTTTACCCCTATAAATGCAATCGTATTCTATCGTTAAGATCGAATAAATTAGCTTGTTTTATTACTTCACTTAATAGGTGATAGTATTTTCTAAAAAATGTCAAAGTAAAGTAACGATTCTGAGAAAGCAGCGAGGACAAAATCCAAATTACCCCAATCTTATTTTAGATAACCAATCGAAGATTCATGTCTACACGTTCATCATAATGAAGTCAGCATCACAGAAAACCCCTCACCACATCCCACAAACAAGTCCCCCAAAAGAAAATCAAAGATCAATCAATAGCAAGATTCTAAATGAATAATAATTCAAATTAAACTAGACACCAAATTGCATTGCTGTTATATGTATAAATGAAATCAACGTTATCTAATAAAAATTCCAATCATTTACCACACACCGACACAAAAAATCTCCTCACAGACCACAGCCAATATCTCCACACACAGGATCTGCAATAGGAGCAGATTGCAAGCATAAATCACATATCATATATAGTCCGTGAGAATATCATCCATACAAATCCAACACTCAATGGCCAGTACTAATAATCAGAAAAAGTATAACACAACAAACTATATACTGAGTGTGATCCCAATAAAGAGTGTCACTAAACAGTGATTTGGACTACTTGTAAGAAGGACGATATACGTGAACACAAACAACCTAGCACTGGGACTATCGTACAACATA
Source organism: Microvelia longipes (assembly GCA_018340805.1). Taxonomy (NCBI): domain Eukaryota; kingdom Metazoa; phylum Arthropoda; class Insecta; order Hemiptera; family Veliidae; genus Microvelia; species Microvelia longipes. The sequence goes on along the minus strand of JACMZG010001863.1, from coordinate 17,465,386 downwards.
CATTGAGAACAGATTCGCCATTTGAGCGCAATAATCCTCTAAATCACAGCGCGATAGAACCAGATCAATAAAGAGTTAGGTATATAGAAGTAATATAAATTGTTATAGGTAAAAAAATTATAATAAAAATAAATCATCACTAATTTACTACCTGTATCTTTATTGAAATAGTTGCCTTATGATAATAAAAGTGTACCCTTGTAATGAACATATATAACCAAAATATAGAGATACAATCAAATAGAGACAAAATGTATTATTATTGCCATGAATAGACACCAATTAAATGAAACTAATTAAAATATTTTATAGAAAAATTAATAATATAAATACAATGATTAAATATGAGGATAGTACAAACATATAAAAAAAATAAATAAGTCGCAAATTACAAATAGAGGAGATAGATAAAAAGCAGAATAAAAAATAATTAAATAAAATTCAATAGATTAAATTAAAAATATAATAATCTATAAAATATAAAAATGCAATAATAAAAGAATATATTAATATTAATTAAATCAATAAAATCTATAATAATTTAAAAAAAATGAAAATGTTGACCCTACTAATTATACATCGAACAACATTCTACAATTATTGTAATAATGAGTATGGATGCGAAGCAGTCTTGCTCACACGCTCGTGCGTTCAATCTGATACTGTCACCCAAAGATATTGAAGATGATGTTCTTTTCACACATACCAAATTGTATGGGCAAAAGACAGAGACACCAGGAGAGAACAAGTTGAATATTAATCTAAAAAAAGTGAACTAGATATCTCACTTATACAGTGATTGCGTGTGATGTAGTGTGGTATGCAAAATAAAGATCAGGTACCACACACATTGTGAACTCTCATGAGTTATACTCCCACTTAAAAATCTGCTCCAAGTTTTGGTTCGCTATAAATTGATACAAATTGTTACCGAACTATAGATCACAAACGAATACACAAAGAGAAGAAGCAGTTGTTTGGCACAAAATACATCTAATAATAGATTATCTAACAAAAAGCAAGTGTTTTGAATGCTAGAATGAAATAGAATGCATTTAGTAGGACTTGTATAAAAGTCTATAGAACAACCGGATGTTAGAGTATTCCTAATCATATCGCGCACGAAAATTAATACTATCACCTAGTTACTAAATAATCATTAATGATGAGAAACACTTGAACAACGAGGATAATAAAACATAGAGAAACACCTATACACACTACCTATCATGAATTCTGTGCATATAAAACAGCAAACAAGTCAATAAACTACCGTCTACCGCAGAATGATATATGTAAAAACGTAACATACACACCAGGTACTAAAAGTATTGAATCCAGTTTTTGCGACTAATACTACACAATGTCTAACCTAAAATAGAAAATCTTGACGAATATGTCACATAATTCATTCTAACAGAGATTGATAGAGAGAACAAATCAAGAGAGAAACTCCTATCAAGAACCGAGCTACACCGACAAGTACAATAGTGAGAGATCAACGGTACAAAGGTAGTTCATCAGTTAAACGAAAGATAGGACTTATTTCTTATATTCTATCTAATATATTCTATCCCTGCACATTGAAATAGATGCCAAAATGCTTCGATAGAATATCACATTCTCGTGTTGCATAAAATAGATGTGAGAGATGACACATCAAGACACGAGTCATTAGAATAAACAAAGCGAGGCATGAGTATATCTGCATACCACTAACGCATATGATACAGACCTAATCCATGATATCATACCAGTAGTACGGTTCAAAATATACGATTGTGATAAGAATTTGAAAATATTTTTCGATAAAAGCGAATCCAATGCATAACGGAATCAGATAAGCTCACCATCGATATCGATAGTATCGTAGAGATCCGAAAATTGAGATGAAGAATAAGTGCACAAGACAGTAAACATATAAGAAATAAAAACCATATCCACCACATATTGAGAGCGAGTCATATATGAATTATGTAATATGAACACACTTAAGAGTGAATATAATTCCTCTACTCCGCACTTATCCGAATATTAGAAAAGGTACAGATACATATCTCAATCAAAGAAAATTCAACACGCACATACATCAATAATACAATGCGATAATCTATATATCATTTTATATGAAAAACAAACAGCGAGAAGAATGAAAGCAAGAAATAGCTAAGCCACAACATACTAAATGACGAATTATCTCACCGAAGCGAGAAATAAGCAATATATCACACAAAATATCTATAGAGGAAATCAAGATAATTGCAATATTAAAAAATGTTAAATCTATATAATTAAATAATAAATATAAGTTGAGATTTATATTCAACATAGAGGCTCTTGAAATTGTTTCAGATTCTAATACATAGCGCTATAGCTATGACTTAATACTATATAGGTGAGTTAAAATAAAGTTGTATCTCTATTTGAAGCATTTTATATATAAGGGGACCAATGTTATTTTATTACAGCTCATCATACCCTACTGGTATGTAATAAAGGAGATAGAGTATTCAGGGAAGATAGAAGTATAATCACACCTATAGCGTTTATAATAAATATATTTGCCATTCAGCTATCTAAAGAGACACCTTATTCACAGTAAAAAAAATATCCAAATTATATTGCGGAAAAGTAATGGGAGATAAGGATACCAAGAGGAGGGTACGAAAAATTTATATTATGGATATGATTCCAAGGAGATTAACGCAGATAGTAATCTACAAAAGAAACTCGACTCATCCACTTCCTAACTCTGATACACCGGAACATATACTACAGAGCGAGAACGCACGCTAATCCTCATATACTAAATTCTGTCTGCTAAATAATATATTAACTCATCATATATCTCATATTCAGTATAATATGTATACTGCATAGTATAAACACTAATCTGCGAAAGATTCATACATGTGCAATAATCTTACGTAAATTCATACATCAAAAAACGTACAAATATCCATAAAGCTGCTATAATTATAAACTGTATTTTCAGCCAATAATAAGCCACTAAGAGTAGAAAATTAATCAACCATAATTACCAGAATAGACGAGATTAAATGAATTTATTGTTTTATAATTAAGAAAATTATAACTGAGTATACTCCGGTGCAGATAGAAAGACATGAGCATAAAACAGTTACTGAGACACGTTGTGATAATGACAAGAGTAATCCAAGAATGACAATGAAAAGATAGACTATTAGCTCAAATAAGAAAGATTTAAAAGGAAATTATAAAATGGTCAATGTCGAAGAGAATCAAATTAGAATAAGTTCTAAAAACATTTACCTTCTGATATTCAGCGTTGCCAATATGATATAGTGAAGACTGCTTTCAAACTAACATTCACGCAGCGGCCAAGAGAGAGAGGAAAAAAGCTATACGAATCTTCCAAGCATGAAAATTGCGCGAAGACGTGTCAGACACACAAGAGCTCCTGAAAAATATACTATTATACTATATTGATCTTTCATTGACCTAGTAGACTTTTCTCATATAACAAATTCATACGACCACAAATATTGTGGTTAAGCAGATCGAAAGTACGTACTAGTGAATATATGAAATCTGGTAATGAGGTTCGACTCTACGGATGATAATCCCCACTCAAACTGATTAGAATTCACGTATAAAAGAACAAATAATTCACTCAATTATGTCCACGAAGAGTTAAAATTACTCACTGAAGAAAAACTCTATCCCACCTCAATGACTAGATTTAAATCAGAGTATACCAATCCCAAAAGTAAATATACATAATAATAAACAAATGTCAATTTCTTCAAGCTCTTTATATATATCAATATATTGTGATCAATATAACACACTCTTATGTAAATGATGTGGCTGAAAATACGAGAGTATCCAGATTACTAAGCATTAGAATTGTCGTCTATTTTAGTATGGATTGAGAGCGAGAATGATATAGCAATTGCAGTGCAAGATAAGTATTCACAACTGAATCGAAACAAGCCTAGGTACAAAATGAAAAACATAAACTATAGAATGGTATATAAGGATTATGGAAATAATTTTACGATCTAAGAAAATCTATCATTAAGAATGAAGCAAAGAGAACAATGGATCATAAATAGCGGCTTTGTAGGCGCATGTTTGTATAATATCCCCTTTAAATGAATAACAATGGCATGAGTATTCTATAAGGTACACCACGATACAGAACTAAGAGATAGAAATAATACTGTAAGATAAGCTAGCAATGAGTACCAAAATGTAAAAATAATATCACTGCAGAACAAAATGCAAATGAAGCATCAATATTAAGCTTTAGAAGTGTAAAGAATATTTACAGAAGATATTGCAAGCAGTAAATCTTGCCACACTCATATGATATGCGTATTCATTGGATAAATCTCCGCCTAATATTAAAAGTATCGATGGTAGTTTAATCCACAATTAGCTATGTCACATGACTGGCTGAGATATCTTTTACACTTGGTAAATAATTCAGAAAGAAAGAATTTATAAATATTAAGTAACGATATGCTTTTTAGAACACGCACATATACCTTTCCCTGTGTTAAACTCACTAAATAAGTATCAATTATATTAATAAGTTAAACCTAGAAATAATCCACAAATGGAAGAGAGTCTTATCTCAATATACCACATAAATTGTCTATAATATAGAACTAATATGAGGCCGACAATGTTTAAGTAAGAATCAGCGTAAATCTCGAAAAGATATATACTTTCAGAGCCTCCATATTTGGAACAAATAATAGAACACAATTTATTATATATTATTTCAAATATTGATAACACTAAAATCGTTATATTAACTACTCTAATCGAATGAAATGAAATTCCTACACTAATAGATTTGTGAATTTGAGTAGACCACGTGTGAGAAATATAATCGTAAATCTGAGATTATGTGCGACTTTGCACAATTTTTATATTTTCACATATCCTATCTAGCTTTAATTTTCATAGAGTGAAGTAACGAACTTCTGAGAGATAACGAATATACAATTCCTTGTATATATGAAAGGCAACTATTATTATGTGGCAAAACCTCAAGTAAATTATCAATAGTCTCAGAGAAGAATCAAGTAGATAAACACATTATCCTACATCACACCAATGTCTTTTATCGCATTACATACATTTATTTGCGGTGATATTTTATTCTATACCGAACCTAACATTAATTCGTCACCTCACTATTATGTCATTACTAAATTACATCACCACCAAGCTGACACTACATCATCGATATCGCTGAACTGCATATGCTGAACACAAACGTTACTATACATAATAGGCATAAAATACGGAAACTTTTCTCAAACAGAAACAACTTTATCAATAATATCTATAAAAGTTCGTCATAGATGATCTCGGGCTCTTCTTCATTGTTCACGGAAAAGCTACACAAGCGCACAACATCAAGAGCATGAACTAATAACTCTGCCCTGCGGCAGTAATTCAAATTAGAATCGCGTTCTTTGCATTTCAACATATCTAAACAGACCAATTCAAATAAAATTTCGCGAAAAATCCAACGAGAATCAACCTATGAGAAGAGAAATAGAGTATTAGCTTTTTCCGCAAGGTATTCCGGATCAGAATTTGAAACAAATATACTATATCTTTTCGATTACAAATCTTTGAACTTGCCATACAGGACATCAATAAGAATTATGAAGATCACGAAGCATAAGATCCGTGTTATGGTTTCGCATCCAGAGGAAAAGTAATATAATCAATTCTTTTTTACCATTTTTATAACTCGCTGTTGTAAAGAAATGGTGGACTTCCGAGATTTTATAGACAGAGATTCATATAATTAATAGGTGTATAACTAATCACTTCAGATACTAGGTTTAATGTAGGTATATCGAAATATTACACGTAACATTACACAGACGCTAGAAACAATTGTGCTTTGTTTACAACAAAATACCACTTTTGAGAGGAGGAAGGCAATTGGGATAATAGAAAGATTCCTTCTCACTAATTATCTATTAAACCATCTTGACAATCCGGTCCGTCAACTAGTGCGCAATCAAGAACATATACTTGCAGATTGCCTTCAGTAGAGAGAGACGATTGATATTAATAAACCATTGACGTATAGTTAAAGATAATAAGAGAGGTAAACATCAATAGAAATACTATACAAATATTAAAATAGAACAAATGCATTCCATTCAATAAAGCTAAAACAATTGAATAAACGTAATATTGTTTTCTATGTATAAGTAATCTTGTATAAATCACATGAAATAGATATGTGAAGTGTAACAAAACTAACAAATATACTATCTACTTGTGAATAATGATTCCACAGAGTGAAATTACATTGAGTGATCTCTGAGACAATTGTTATCCAAGTCTATAAAACAAACAATGAAAGACGAATAACTGGATCCAATAACTAACGATCATATTGCACACTACACAGACACACATACAACAATTTGAATCATTCATCAGAAGTTATCAGCTGTTCCAGTCTTTCCAGAACAATGAGAAGAACTACAATCATTTCTACAAACAGTGGACAGAGGAAACAAGCTCTAGAATATTAAATAATAGTTGAAAGATTAGTAGGGGACATTTTTATTAATTATTGATTTATTTTATTAATTAATTAAATATATGATAATTATTACAGATTATTATTTTATATTATGATTATAATATTTTATTTATATCATTAATTAATATATTATCAATATTATAAAATTATTATATTTAATTGAATCATATATCACTCACAAGTATTATTATAATTAAATAGAGTTGATACACAAACATATATACTGTCACAAAGATATATATATTCATCGGAATCAATTTATATGAGTATATACTCGCATTGACAGGAAATAAAATAATAAAATATTGAGACTCAATCGCGAATATATTATGAACGCATATCACAAGCAGATACTGTTTATTCACGTCTTTTGATATGTATATGATATGAAAACCGCAGATGATAATAGAATGTTCAATATATGTTTTTATACTACGAATAATTCGCGTCAGCCATATATAGCGCGAAAAGTCACACAGATGTACAATCTATCATTCTAAGAGCACTAAACGACCAAATATTGATTTGCATGAGATATAAGAGATCAGGAAGACAAATTCTGGCCATATGAGATGATTGTTATGAGAAATACTGAGATAAGAGAGAGATATCGAGGACCTTACTCAAATACTTTGATTCTTAACACAACATGCTTTCGAGACATTTCAGATGCATAAGATTAAGCAAACCCCATGTTGAAAATCCATTAGAGTCACACAAATGGCAGTAATAGAACTCAATAGTACATAACAATTGAAGAAGCAATCCATAAAATTGAGTCGAGATAATATAAGAAAAGGGACATAACAGATTCCAAGAAGTAATAGAGAAGAAGCAACATATAATAACAACAGATATGGAGCCGAAATAATTTACACATAGGAAAAATGAGGAATAATTTTCAGAAGATGAAATTTACTAAAATAACTTGTTTCTTGGGGAAGTTTTGTGGTGAGGGGGGATGTTGCGTAATTGATGAGTCATGAATCTGTTGGTACTAAAAATTGGGATAGTTGGCATGTCTGTTTTGATGTACGTTTTCGCAAATTAGAAAAGTAAGCATAAAATGTAATAAACAACTATAAGGATAACAAGAATAGAAACGAGCAAATTAGAGGAAAATAACAACACGATTATGAAAGGGAATATGATATGGAATGAATGAGCAGAATATGGAATGAAATGAGTATGAAATAAGGAATGAATGATATGAATATGGGAATGGAATGACAATGAACATGGAATGAATGAGTGGAAGTAGTGGAATGAATGTAGCATGAATAATGGAATGAATTGAGTAATGAATATTGGAATGAAGACATGAATATGGAAATGAATGAAGTAGAATGGAATGAATGACTAACATGGAATGAATGAAGAGAAATATGGAAGAATGATGCATGAACAAATGCGGAAATAATGGAGTAGAATTATGAGATGAAATGAGCATGAATATGGAAGTAATGAGTATGAAGTAGGAAAAATGAGCAGAAAATGGAAATGAATGAGTATGAATATGGAAGAATGAGCATGAATATGGAATGAATGAGTATGAAATATGAATGAGATGAGTAAATATATGGAATGAGTATGATAATGGGAATGAATAGCATGAAATATGGAAATGAATGAGTATGAATATGGAATGATGAGTATGAATATGGAAAATGAGCATGAATAATGGCATGAATAAGCCATGAATAGATGAATATTGAGTCTCATTTTCAATAGTCACAGATAATCAAAATTATGATCCCTTTCGTAGTCACAATAATCAAAAATTATTGATCCATGCATAGCACAATAGACAATATTTATTGATCCAAATTAATTCCACAATATCTAAAAAGGAAACTCAACCACCAAAAAAAACCTTTCAGTCTTGCCGTAATTATCAGATAGAATCGATGAATTCTACCCAATTTTCAACAGGATATTCTAATAGGAGATATCCAAGAAAGATAAATAGATTGATTAGTTCTGACAAATGAAAAGTAAAGAGTAATATGATTTAAATCTATTCCGTAATCATTCTAAATCTGCAAGTAAATTGTAAAATTTATCAGTGCATCCAGAAAGGTTCCCAATATACAATTTGGCAAATATTTCCTCAATTCTAACGTTCACTTATTTTAAGGGCAACTTTTCCTCCAATTGATGCAATCCATCTCTGCAATAAAATCTCTCTCCAAAATTCGCAATCACATGCAAAGACAACTCAAATTTGGATTAATATTTACGAATGAGCTTAGTCAGGAAATCAAAAACATAAAAATTCAGTCTTAGCATTCACGAATTACCCGCGGAATGAAAATGTTTGTGCGTATAATGATACAAAGTGCAAATCTTAACAATTTACTGGTGAAATCCTTAATAAAAAATGAAAGTCCAAACGTAATTAGAAAAAATATAAATCATTATTCAGATAAAAATATTGCCCACGTTATAATAATGATTTCAATTTTTATCAAGATAAACAATTAAATCTCAATTTTGTGTGGTTAACAACGAAATAACTGAATTAGCGGTTCACTAAACACGCACACTGATCAAGTTAAATCCCAACGGTGAAATGGCCGTGTCTTCTCAAAGCAAAATATTGCAGATAATACTTTGTTTTTGATTTCCAAGACAATTTTCGCTAACTCTAAATAAGAACCTAATTTGTCATGTGGAAATAACGAAATATCTCCCAATATCACCATTTTTAAGACATATTTCATTCAATATGGGCGTTTTTATTTTCAAAATGCTTAAATATAATGAGGTTTAAAATCAATTATGCAAATACATTGATCAATAACAAACCAAATTGAACTCATGTTGTTCATTAGCTGAACACGAAAGTTAATATTGTTGTTCAGATCGACCATATCTAATTTAATTGTGAGTAGTTCCTAAAACAAAGTTCAATTATTGAGACTTGGTTTCATCAACTGCGTGTTATTTTGCCATAGCTTGGATTGAATTTCATGAACATCGGTCCAGTTCGTATTTTGCGCAAAACATAAAGCTGTTCATAATCACTAAGAATGATGAAGTTGCAAAATGCTTATAGAGATTTGAAGTATTATTGGATAAATTAATTCTCGAATTTTACCTGTTACAATAAACATTAATTCGAATCGACAAGTTTTCCCCAGTAAGCTCAAAAATCCAAAGTATTTCCAAACATACTCGTTAAAGAGGTAAGGACAGACCTATCAATATCGATATCTCATTTGAGTTTGCTAATAAATCGATTGATATTGTCTGTATTTTTTTTTTATTATTGATGTACGTAATTTAATCATAATAATTACTAACGACACGCAAAAAAAAAAGTTTAAGAAATGAATTATGACCAATCAAATCATACCTGATAATAAAATCCTTGATTTGATTGGCTTCCCTATAAATAAGAAAATTAATTATATTAATAAAATCAACTTAAGCAAAGTTTAACAAGTGAATTAAATTAATCTGAAAAAGAAGAAAATAAACAAACACACAGCACCACACACATACATACACAACCGTTTTTTCAAGAAGTTAGTAATTTATAAAAGTTTAAGAGCACAGGAATTTAAACCTTAAAATATAATTTTAACTAATTGAAGAAATTCAAGTGCCATTGTCTGACTTAAACAGACCCTAACAGCTGCCAAAAGCCGTTAAGAATTATTTAATTTTTAAATCATAATTTATTATATTGTAACATAATGTCCTGTCTGTGAAAAAAGAAACAGGAATATCAAGCCTCATGAATGATGGCAGAGATTGAAAGTCTGTCAGAAAAATTAATAAATGGTGAATTCGGTCTCTTTAAAAGAAATATATATATCAAGTAAATTCATTTCAAAGTAAAAAAATCCATATTTAGAATAATTCCATAAAATAAGTCAGCAAATTTTCTGCAAGTAGTGGAAGAGGATAAAAAAAAATTCCCAAAATCCGTATTACAATAAATTAATTTTACCCGAAATGTTGTTGTTAAAAGAATATTTTGTAAAATATTAGACTTTTCGATTTATTCTTTCTTTATAATTGATCCTAAAACTTCTCATGTAAGTTATATATAATTATAATTGCTTAATTACAATAATTTTTTATTAAATAATCATTATTATCCATTAAAAATTATTTACTTGTAAAAAATTGATAAAAAAAAAGATTGTTTTAATTTAAATACTTAACTAAATTAAGCTTTGTACTGTTAAGACTTTTACGACAGTGTATTGCAGATAATGCAATACACACACACACCACGGTATTTTTATCTACCTTGTATGAAATAATTGCGGTAATAGGCAAAGGTATTGGCGTAAAATGGTGTGTTCAATGCATGCATGAAACACGCACAACGAGATAAATTCATTCATCTCAATACTCCTGTCCTAGTATTTTCTCTTTGTCGTGTTTTGTGTGCTTGATGCATGCATCATTTAAACAATTATTTGGTTGAAACATAGTAATTCATGTTTGCATGGATATCATATCTCAAACCATTATAATACGGTAAATCTATTATAGCTACAAGTACGTAGTTAGTAAACAGTAAATTGAAATTAAATTTATTGCTCAATAAAATCGTGATTAACAATGCTGAAATCATGGTTTATTTTCTATTGAACCTTGCTGATCTGCTCCAAATTTCTATTATTAATCGCAGTTAGTAAACTACGTAAATGTTTAAAGTATGTGCCTGTTACTCAAACGATATCTGATTGTTTATAAAGTAATAATCTATTTATAAACAACGATAAATAATTCAAAGTGAAGTGGTTTACGAAGTGGACCAATATGACTTGGTATTTGGAACACGTTTAAACAAATATTATTCTGTAACCATGTTTTTGAACTTAATTTAATCCAATTTGTTAACATATCAACATATTTCTATAACGAATTGAAATGTATAAGACAAAGCCGTTTTGAATTACGTATTTTATTTCATGTAAAAAAAAGCTTACAAATTTTGAATTTGCTTGAGTCAACTAACTTGGTTATTCATATTAATTTGTTTGTTCTAAGCAAATGAAGGAACGATTTGCAATAAACATACGAATTTAAATGTTAATTTATTGTAATTGAAAATCAAAAGAAACCAATGTGAAAATAAATTGATAGATTCCGTCTGTTAAAAAATGTGCTTTGTACGCTAAATAGAGTAAAATGGCGGAAATGGGATAAGGTACAGGTACAAGTTGAGCAAAATCGTGAAAAACACTAAAAAACAATGAAAAACAGCAATAACTTTAATAAAGTTGTATCAATGGCATAACCGTTATATTCATAATAAAAATTCAATAAACAATAAAACCACAATAACAATGTTAAATGTTTAAAAAACAATAAAAAAAGGTAAATATAAAAGCAATAATTAATTAAATAACTAAACTAAAGTAAACTGTACTAAAATATAATCAAATAATCTTAATTAAAAGACTGTACTAAAATAGAATAAATAATAGTTAAATCAAAGTACTTACTAGAATATTAAATCAAATAAAAAATTGTTCCAACAGAAAATCAAAAATAACACACACACAAGCACACACACAAGAAAATTTTTTTTCAGATAATAAATAGATAAACGAAATAAAAAAATCCAAAAAAATTCCAATTGTGTCAGTGGGATTATAAAAATGTGAAAATTGCGGGAGATGTTTTAAATAATAAAACTGGATTAAGTGTCCATCTAAAAGCCAGATCATGTTTACCAAAAGATCAAAGAGAAAATTTGTTTGCGAAAAGTGTGGTAGGAATTTGTTAACCAGCAACATTAAATAAACATAAGTTATGTGATAATAACCAATCCAGACAACAAAAACAAGCAAGATTGTTTAATAGAAATGAAAAGTAAAATAGAAGAAATGTATAAAGACTTCCCACTATAAAATAAAACATTTTAAGAAAACTCTTTAGCATTAGAAAAGAATACTATAATAATGAGAAAAACAAGAGAAAGATCATCTTCCCACTTCAATCAAATTATATAAATGATATAAAGAAGATAGTAGATATCTTTTAATAATTATGCAGGAAGATTCGCTCCAATTAATAATGATAATACAATATAAAAAGAAGATCTAAAGAGATAAAAAAAGATTTTTTCAAATGCAAGGATAGTAATAAATACATCAAAAGATATTACAGAAGATGTAGAACTAGATGCAAAAATTAGAGGTAAATAATAGTGGGTCAATTGGATTTATGATAAACATTATGTTTTCATAATATCAATGACAAAAGCAGAATCCTTAGTAGCAATCTTATGTTCTTTTACCAGAATAAAAAGAAAAATAGTAAATGTAAAAAACTATGACATTCTGTTTCCTATATCATTAGCAGCTCATGATCTAAAATCTAACAACCAACCAAGAGCAAGTGTAATATATTCAACATATAAAAAATATAATATCTCAGGAATTACTTTCCAATGGAGGTAGATAAAATAACTAAGTTTGAGCGTCAAAATAATTATCTAATAAATGTCTTCCAGTTAGAGTATGAAGAATCAATCAACAACAGAATATAGCAGAATACTTCAACTACTAGATAGAAAACTATGGAAAATATAAAAGGAAAATATAAGTAACCCATTAAGGATAGTTCATCATAATTCCAATCCACACCAAGGAGGAGTAGAAGTAAATCTTTTTAATATATAAAAACCATTATATCCTTTCTAAAGATTTAAGGGTCTTCTATTCAAATAGAGAACATCAATTGAACTATGTTTATATTGCATGAACACTTTTAGATCTAAAGCATTTTTAAAAAACATTTTAATGAGTGTTCACATAAAATAGTGCATCAAAGGGAAAAGCAGAAAATATAGTATTTAAAAAAGAGGAAAGAATATTATTTCAATAAAGATTATTATATTAATGAAGTTCCATTTGTAATGTATGGAGACTTTGAATCTGGTAAATACCCAAATAGATACCTCAAACAATACACAACATAATATCAAAAAGCATTTTCTTCAGGAGTTTATATTAAATCAAGATATCCTAATTTATATCAATCAAACTATAAAGAGTTTATGGAGAGAATAATTTAGAGGACTTTATTAAATTCTAGATGAAATCAATGATGAACTAACAGATATAAAAAACAATAAAACTTTACCACTCGATCCAACAATAACTCTCATAAACCAAAAACCATGAAAAATGTTATTTTGTGAGTTACCTTTAGCAAAATGAAAAGTGGTAATGGATCATAATCATTGGAATGGCAATTCAGAGGCTTTGTACATCAAGAATGTAATCTAAAAGATAGATCACTAAAAGACTTTTTCATTCCATTATATTTCCATAACGGTGCAGGTTATGATTATCACATTTTCTTTTTAAAATAGTTGAGACATATCCAGGTATGATAAAAAAATATTATTTCACTAACAGATGAAACTATATTTCATTTCAATATAAAATATAAGATTCTTAGACTCAGCAAAAATGTGTCCATTTATATCAGTAGAAGAAATGGGAATCAACTAGTAAAAAATAATATTCATCCAATATTAGATTCATATAATCTTATACCAAAGAAAATATCCTTCCCCTATGAATATTTAAAAGGCAATCATAAAAGAAATAAATGATCTATTAACAAGCGATAATTCCCAACAAAACAAGATTTCTTTAATAGACTAAGACAAAAAGAATATCAGATAAAGATTATAATATATTTCTAGATGAGCTAACTAATCATAAAAATATGTTAGAATACACTTTACACTATATGAAATTAGATGTTTTAAATTAGCAGATTTCTTTGAGATAATAAGAGATACAGCTTTAAAATATAAAGTGGATCCATGTTATTGTTATTCAGCTCCTGGTTTAACATGGAGTTCAGGAATGAGATTCACAAGAACTAGATTAAAATTTGCAAAGAAAGATACCTTTCATAATTTCTTATTAATTGAGAGAGGAATAACGAGGAGGGTATAGTAGTGAATTAGGAGATAGATTAGTATTCAAATCTCACCACCACACCAAACAATCTAGCGCTACTAATAATCGCTAATACAACTACTAATACAACTAATACAGCTAATAACTCTAATACTCAATCCAATAAATTAAATTATAAAAAAATAAATCCAGCAGAGAAAAGAAAAATACTAAATTTAATGAGAAAGGAAACCATTACCAAAAGATATATTTGATCTAATTTTTAAAATACCTAGATGAAAATGGTTTATATTCTGCAGCAATGACACTTCATCTTCCAACAGGGAAATGAGAGAGTGCATAGGCTCTGAACTTATATATACACCAGTAGCTTATAAATATAACGACCAAATATTCCAGATGAAGTAATAGATTATATTTTGATGTAGATCTAGAATATCCACCAGAAATTCACAAAAGAACAAATAATTATCCTTTATGTCCAGAAAAGATAAATATCACTCAAGAAATGCTATCCCCATATCAATTAGGATTTAATAGGAAAATCCCAAAAGATAATAATAAATTAACTCTTAACCAATTTGACAAAAAGAATTATGTTGTACTAGGATCAGTACTAGATTTCTATTTAGAACAGGGAATGAAAATAATAAAGATTAATTACAAAGTAGAAATGAAAAAAACAAGATGGTTAAAGGATTATATATTATTCAATATTTCATTAAGAAATGAAGCAAAGAAAACAAAGATGCTTTTGGAGATTATCTCTTTAAATTAATGAACAATGCATTTTATGGTAAGACACTAGAAAATATTAGAAAGAGAAGAAATGTAAAAATAATATCATCTGCAGAACAAATGCAAGTTGAAGCATCAAGATTAACCTTTAGAAGTGTAAAAATATTTACAGAAGATATTGCAGCAGTAAATCTTGCTCACACTTCATTATTATATGATAAATTCCCCTATATAGGATTTACAATCTTAGAGTATGCAAAACTAATTATGTATAAATTTATATATGAAGACCTAGAAAGGCTAATTCCTGGTAAATATTCATTATATACAGATACTGATTCAATAATTCTAAATATTAAGAGTCACTTGATAAGATAACTCCATTATTTGGCAATGAATTATTTCAAATGAAGGATGAAAAACCTAATTGTGAAATCACTTGTCTTTGTGCAGTTGGATCAAAAATTTATGCATTTGAATTTATTGAGGTTCAACCAGCAGCGCTACCTGCTACGGCAACAGCCACAAAGCTACATATAAAACATAAAGGAACTTCAAAGACAAATAACTTTAAGTTTAATGATTGTCTTCATGTATTAAAAACACCAGATATAATATTTGGCACAAATTATTCACTTAAATCTAAAGATCATAATATCGAATTAACTGAAACAAAGAAAATAGCTTTCTCAGGATTTGCAGATAAAAGAATTATTGAAGATGATGGCATAAGAACTTGGGCTCATGGAAATAAATATTTATGTAAAAGGTGCAGCAATCAAAACAATCATTTTATCATTAAGGTTAGATAAAATTAGAAAAACACTAAATTGTGTTTAAAAAACTTATATAACCAAAAAAAAGCCAAATTCAAAAAATCTAAAAATCAGGACATTTCAGAAAAAATGACGCCGCCATAAACCCTTTCTATATAAAATGGGTACTAAAAAAAATTATTTTGATGATAATGAAATGATGAAATTTACAGAAATAGAAATCTGAAACCATGAAAAATAATTGTGAAGAAATTAAAATAAAATTTAAAAATGAAAAGAATTACCAGATTATTATTCAGATTATTATAATATTATAAATTCTGAATATATTCCACCACAAAGAGTAATAGATGGAAAAATAAATGAAAACTATTATACAGAACTAAAATATAATATGACGGAAATAACAGCAAATCTAACACTCTTAGTTAATATATTTAAAGATGAAAAAAGAAGTCAAAATTTTTATCGAAGATTAGCCTATTGTGATTCTAATTGTTTAAATCATTTAATTCAACATGCATTTGATTCAGAAATAAAACCAAAAGTCCATTCTTTATTGTAGAGAAACAAAGAGACATATTTCTACTCAAACTTGTCTAACACAACTTCAATTAGATTTTATAGAAGTAAACCATGTTGAAACACAAACTCCAATGGAAAATAAAATTACAAACAATTAAAGAATCAAGAGAAATAGAAATACAAACAGATCAATAAAAGAAGAAAACCCAAACCAAAGCAAATATTTAACAAAGAAGAAAAATTCAGAAGAATTATTAGCAAATTTAAAGAACACTTTTCTAATCAAATAGAAGAAAGAGAAAGAGGGAAATAAAAGAAC
>JACMZG010001863.1:17347083-17447547 GCA_018340805.1 Microvelia longipes | reverse complement strand
ATAGACCTGCATTAAATTCTAAGAAATTAGATACACATATTACTATGTCCTAGTAATTTGTTATGAAGCTATTGTTTGATATATCATAGAAGTTAAAAAATATTTAAGAATTAGATTAATGGACTATGAGAAATCTTAATTAGGAAAAGTAATAATGAAACAGCAATCCAAGTTTTATTAGATTAATTTATTTCATCAGAGCTTTCGCACAAGTGATGCTTGGCATCCTCAGTGAATCTAATAACAAGTAAACAAAACCATAAACCAATTACAAAAAAACAGAAATAAAAGTACACACCAAACAAGGCAAAAACAATTAAAATGCAGTTAATATTAAAATAATCATAGCCAAACTTGTATTTTAAAAATTTATTGCGAAAGTTCTGATGCAATAAATCAATTTAATAAAGCTCGGACTGCTGTCTTCATTATTATTTTTTCCGAATTTAAAAATATGTTAAAAAAATATGTATTTCTTGTAGTTTTAAACAAAATTACATGATATATGTCGAACAATAGATTAATGAAAAAATTATTTTAATGTAGTGACATTAGTATCAACTTTCTTAAATTTAATACACTTTCTAAAATAGGCAAAACAGTATCTCATAACTTAACTTTTCAAAGTACTAAAAGTAGTAACAAGTAGGTAATGCAGCGACTTGGAGGGCCCCAAAATTACCATATTTGGTTAATAGTTACCAAATAATAATTGTAAGTTTCAACTCACACGAGTCCCTTTACTGGGGGTAGAGGCTATTTTTAAACTCTTGGACCATGTTTCCCCCTTTTTGATCTGAAATGTTTTACTCATGGTAAACATTTATTCATGGAATACTCTGAATACCCATGAATGTTACACTTCTACTTTGTAATTGGAAATTATTATTCTAATATTTTTTATTATTTTAATATTTTTATAATTACTCGTTGTAATTAAATTTATTATGCTGGAGGGAAATTTTAACCTCTCCTTTTATCATTGGGCTATAACATTAAAAAAAATTGCTGCTCCCCCCAGTTAACAATTTTTACAGCTGGGCATAATTCCCACCCATAATTTTGAGACAACCTCTGAAAGAAACCCTGCATGGTAGCCCTATACGAGAGAAATTTAATCGTTTCAGTGCTTGACGCTGTCCTTCCTAATATGATTAGGACTGAAGGAGGAAAGTAGTGGGGTATTAGGAGTAGGGGGGATCTTATTGACCACGCCCCTTGCCTTTGTATCTTCCTACTGTTGACCATTTATTGTTACCACGATACAACTTGTTGCTTGTGCATTATTTAAACCCATTTCCCATTTTATGGTGGCACGATCGTGCATCCACAAAGTTATTCCTATCTTTCTTGCTACCTATAATTCTTATCCTCCTTCCAAACCTAGATTCTACCTGTCCCACTATTCCTACCCTGCCTTCCCTTTTAACAAACCCATACCTCTTTACCCACCCTAACCTCCCCCTCTTTTGTAACGCTATACTACCCTCTCCCCATTAATACTTAATAAATAATTACAACAAAAAAACTATTTTTTCTTTTATAGGCTAACTTAGTTTTGCTATACAATACTACTTATTCACTCATTATGTATCAACCGATTCTATTTAAATTATAACTTACTTTTATTAATAAAAATAAATTTTACAAACGTGTTTTATTAATACAATAATATTCATAATAATGTAAAAATATTTATTAATATTTAATTTGGTATGGTAATTTAATTTGTTATATGTTGACTGATTGTTATACGACTATATTTACAATCGCGTATCTTATTAACAACTAGTTTGCAATAACTTTAATTAATATTAATAATTATCTTAGTTTAATAATATAAGTTAAATATACTAAAAATTGTTCATAATTAATGTATTTAAGTTAAATAGTTTAAAAATTTATATTACAATGAATAGTTTATCTTAATATTCGTTATGGGTAATTATTAAAATTTTCAATAATTTCCTGATTAAAATCGTTTGATGATGGTTTTTAATTTAGCTTTTAGTAAATGTCGGACTTATTTATCCACTTTTAATATTGTTCTTTGATTTATTATTAATTTAAGAAATCTTTGATGTTTCAAATATTAGACAGGTGACTTATTTTATAGTCTATAAATAGATTAAATTTAATGCATGTTTTATTTTTTTTAAATCGGTTGATTTTTTTATTTAAAATTAAATATATTTTGTGTTATTAAGTAACAACTTAATTTTACGTTTGCTTTGAACCCCCTTATCTGAAACAAATATTCTTTAAACGAAATAATAATTTTAATTAAACTATTATTTAATTGAAGTGCTCAATACCAGCTTAGTTATACATTAAAAATGTTGCATAAAAAGATATTTAAAATTGAAGAAGCGTAAAATAAAAAGTCCTGTGCATTTTTAATTTACATCATCAGAATTATTATCAAGTAAAAAAATCGGGTACGAGAACATCGGAATTTATCCTCATCACATCGGATTCGCTTCATCTCCTCTCCGATTCCTAATTGCTTTCGTTCATCCTCCCGTTCCTAACTTGCTTCGCTTCACTCATCTTCCGAATTTCCTAACTTGCTTCGCTTCACTCATCCTCCCGAATTCCTAACTTGTTCGTCCGAATTCCTAACTTGCTTCGCTCGTCCTCTGAATATACAATTCGCCAAATTTTACTGCAACACGTCTTCGGACTCGTTTCGCTCTTCCTAATATTGCAAATGCATCCGTTTCAATCTCAGTTGTCACCATCCAGGCACTGACCACGTTCGATGCTGCTTAACTTTTATGACCCAACAAAATCATGCATATAATTTTCATATTAAAACGAAACTTAGTGTACTTATTTTTCACGCAAAGGTTATACCTTTGTACCCAATGTCAACCAATCGGATTATTTTATATTTTTTTTTAAACTTACACAAGTCATTCGATATAAATTGAACTCATGCTGATAATACGTAAAACTTAGCACATATGATAGTCATGTTGATCTACATGCATGCCAAACTCAATCGCACATTTTTTCGAATTTATGATTTTTCTAAATTGTTGTGTTATTATTGCAAGTTAATGACGTCGTAAAAAAATATTTTTCGAATAGCTCAACTACACTTACAGATTAATTTTTGTATAAATTTTCAACTCTCACAAATACTCCAGGAGCTAGGGTAATAACTGACACACATACAGAAAAAAACTTTGATAAAACCCCTCAGGACACTTTAAAACACATGAAGCAAATAATTCTGGTGACATCCCTATTTGGATTTTTTGCAAACACAATACTGTTCCTATATACCAACGGTGTAAATTGGGGAAAGTAAAAGAATGTATTAAAACGAAATAAACTAATATATCTAGGTTAAAATAAAATTTCGAATTTAAATTTTGTTAAAATTGCTGACATTTACAACATTAAGTTTTTGTTAAACTAACTTTGTTCATTTTTATTCAATCACATCAGTTCAAGGATTTACATTTTTAAATTTAATTTAGGAGAATCAAACAAAAAATTAAGAATTTAACTTAGAAAGTCCAAAGTTAATGGATGAACAAATCTTAATATGGACTGAATTATAAAAATTGGATGGGTTCATTCATCATTCTCATAATGATTAAATGCTCATAAGTTTGCATGGATGAAGAATATATTTGGATTAGGACTGAAAACGGCCGTGGTTGACCATGGATTATAAGGTAAATGTAACGTCATTAATGTGAAAAGTAAAGGCAGTCGAGTTCGACCTGATAACTAAGCTATTGCTTTTCTTTTACCTCGCCTTTTAGTAAATTTTCAAAGAAAAAATTAGCTCATGCGGTTGGGGGTCATTGAGAGATTTTTCAGAAAAGTGGACTGACTGATCATTATATACATCACACACTATATATATATTTATATATATATATATATATATATATATATATTTATATATATAATATATATATATATATATATATATATATTATTATATTATATATATATATATATATTATATATATATATTATTATACAGGGTATTAACGTATTTGTATGTTCCCTATTTTGTTGTTCAGCAAAATACGTCCTTTCAAGATATAATTATGATTTTATTTATTTACTCATAGCTGTTTTCACGCTACAGAACCTCTAAAACTGTACTTTGTTCCGTACAGTAAAATATACACTGGCAGCTTTAAAAGGGTTTTGACTTTTTACATAACTATAAACGGGGTATTTTAACTTGACAGGGTAGAACGCGTTGCCTTTCTAAATACCGAAAAATCAAGCATAAAGTATATTGATAAACAAGGAAGCGTGCATTTAAAAGAAAATTCACCAGGTTTGCGGACCTCTGCGCCAGAATTATTTATTGATTAGCTCTGTCAAAAGAAGCGTGGCCCAAATTCCATTGTTTTTTTGGAGATACTTATCGCTCTACTTCGCAGTTTTTTGTTTTAACGGCACAGCTAATGTCAATTTTACTGCGCTAATAGTAGATCCTATCGACCCTAATTTTTACTACAGTACCAATTCAGAACTTAATACTAATTTATTTATCATCACTACTTAGTTTATATTTGTATTTTATGTTAATTATATAGATAGTAATGCGGATGGTATAAATTTTATGACACGTGCGTCTAGTTTTTATTATCGAATCATCGGCTATTAACGTAATAGTATTGTATGTAGTCTATAAGTATTGTATTGAAATATAGCTAATAATGCTCATTTCTTATTTAGCGATTTTTGCGTCAGATCATTTCGCTCTTTTAACCACGTAAGTTAACCTAAAGTTGCAGTTTGTTTTGGTTAGTGTACTTAAGACAAGACAAATACTAACTATATTTCACTTATAGAGCTGCATATAATTAATGAAACAATCTTAATACAAAAAACTAATAAAATACTATTTTTAAATCAATGTCAAATCTGTCATCAACATCCTGCCTCCTCCCCAAGTAATGCCACTTTGGTAACTGGCCGAGTGTAGGTTCCCGGGGGTATCGACGTCCACAACCCGTACCTGGCCATCTCGGCCTGGATAAACGGCTTTTATTCGTCCTAATGGCCATAATGAGGGAGCAACTTCATCAACGCAAATGGCAAGGCCACCGATCTGTGGCTGAATTTGCGGGGCGAACCATTTGGTACGCTTTGTGAGACAGGGCAGATATTCTTTGACCCAACGTCGCCAAATACTATTAGATAAATTTTGAATTTTTTGAATCTTTTTTCTCGGAAACTCTAAATGGTTAATTTTTTCCGAAAAGGGAGACAAAAGAAAGTCGTTTGGGGTAATCGGTTTGGGGTCTGCGGGATCCACCGGAAACTCAGTTAAGGGTCGGCTATTAATTGCGAACTCTACGCGAGTTAAAATGGTGCGGAGTTCCTCGTCACTCGGATATTGGGTGTTAAGTACCGCCCCTAGAGCTGTTTTTATACTTCGTATTAACCTCTCCCAGCAGCCACCCATGTGGGGTGCTTTAGGAGGTTGAAATGTCCATTTTATCCCCCCTACTTCTTGCAAAACTCTTTGGATTCGACCTTGATTCAGTTCTCACCGCATTTCGGAGTTCTTGATTCGTTCTTACGAAATTGGTTCCGTTATCAGAAACATTTCAGCTGGGTCTTCTGCTAACGAAGCGTTGAATTGCCATTATACAGCTGTCGGTGTCCAGCGAATGCGCCAGTTCCAAGTGCACTGCTCGAGAAGACAAACAAGTAAAGATCACACCCCATCTCTTCTCGTGTCTTCTGCCCACAGTCACTTCTATGGGACCGAAATAGTCTACACCGGTATAAAAAAATGCATGAGGCGGCTTTGTTACCCGGCATGGAGGTAAAGGGCCATTTGAGGCGGCTTGGGTTTGGCAAATCGACGCTGACATTCAGTGCATTCTTTAGTGGCTTTTTTACTGTCTCTCTCAGGCCTATAATCCAATATTTCTGCCTAATTGCAACCATTGCAGTGAGCACGCCTTGATGAAAAAATAGTGCAATTTCTTGGTACTGCATTAATAAAATCGGATTTTTTTTCCATTGGGCGACGTCCCGTTCTTCCAGTCACACGTAAAATTCCGTCCTCGTCCAGTAGACACGGGGTTATACTCGACTTTTTCAGGGGGTTTCCTTGTTTATTTCTTCTTGCCTGAATTTGGCAGGACCTTAGAATCAATTTTTCAGCAGCAGCAAGTTCGTCAGGTCTTAGTTCGGGAATTCGTTCGTAAATCCATGAAGGAATTCTGGTTTCTTTTTCCGTTTTTCTCTCTGTTAGTATTCTTGTCACTTCTTTGGTTCTTCTTTCTTTTCGTATTTTCGACTCTTCATCCGGTCTTCTTTCCTTAAGAATCATTCGAAATCGTAACACCCACGCCACACAGCGAAGTAGCCGAAGCCATGACGATAACTTGTCCAATGGAAGTACGGTGTGGCTAGTTTCTTTGAGTATGGCTCCAACAAACGAAGTTTTCTTCTCTGGATCGTCAATAGGGTCTAGGACCTCAGGTCGACTGGGCCATTCCTCTTTAGGCTTACGAATGAACCCTGGGCCCTCAAGCCACCATTTGAATTGCGAGGGATCAAATGGTTTGGAACTCCGTGTAGCTAGATCTGCTACATTTTGGTTAGTTGGTACCCAATACCACTCGCTGACTTCGCTCAGTCGCCGAATTTCTCCGATGCGGTTCGCTACAAATGGTTTATATTTCCCGATTATATCTTTGATCCAATGTAAAACGGTCTTAGAGTCTGACCAAAAATATCGTTGACCTAACTTTACTTCAAGTGATTCAGATATAGAGTCGGCCATACGGCATCCTAATAAGGCAGCTTCGAGTTCCATGCGAGGGACCGTGATGGTTGATTTAAGGGAGGCGGTACGGGCGCGGGCCATAACTAAAGTTGTTTTTGCTTCTCCTCCGTGCTCCACTCGTAAATAACCAGAAGCTGCAAAGGCTTCTTCACTTCCATCAACAAAAATATGAAGGTCTATTTTGTTAGCTTTACTTAATCTCAGGTCGTAGCACCGAGGTATTTCTAAACTTTTCAGATGTTCTAGTTCTTGTATCCAACGGCTGAATCTTATTTGAAGTTCATGGCTAACTACTTCGTCCCAACCCGTCTGTTGTCGCCATATGCTCTGCACCATTAACCTCCCTTTAATAGTTGTCGGCGTGGCAAAGCCTAAAGGGTCGTATATAGACATAGTAGCACTTAATACTTCTCTTTTGGTGGGAAACTGTAAATTGGCTGTGGACGTCATCTTTTCTAGGTTTTTATTCGACCGAAAGGTAAATTTATCAGCATCTGCGTCCCACCATACGCCAAGTACTCTTTCAAGTGGTAAATTTGAGTGCAGTTCAATGTTTCTGGCAGTTTTTGCTCTATTTTCAACAGGAACTTCGGCTAACACCTCTTTTGAGTTGGAGAGCCAGTTGCAGATATCAAATCCCCCTGCTTTGTGTATTTCGGTTACTTGGCGTACCCTGTCTATAGCTGTATGAACCGAATCGACTGAATCCAGCAGGTCATCCATGTATTCCTTTTCTAAAATCGTTTTTACCGCGTCTGGATACATAGCTTCAAATTTTTTGGCATTTTTATTAACGACATAAAGGGCTGTAGTGGGGGAACAGGTTGCCCCAAAAATCATAGCATCCATCTTATAAACATTTGGTTTCTTTTCTCTCTCCATGCCTCGCCAAAGAAAACGTTGGGCATCAGAGTCTTCCTTTCGTATTTTCACTTGAGGAAACATCTCTTTAATATCCCCTACAATGGCAATTCTTCCTTGGCGAAATCGAATAAGAATTGACGGGAGTGAATTCAGTAAATCAGGCCCACTTAACAACTACTATTTTTAAATCAATTTCAAATCTGTCATCAACAACCTTGGTGTCTTACTTCACCACCTTAGTGTGTGTATTACTTAACAAACACCACCTTGGTGTCTTACTTCACCACCTTGGAGTGTGTTTTACTTGAAAAACACCACCTTGTTGTCTTACTTCATTAACTTGGTGTGTTTATTACTTGATACACATTACCTTGGTGTTACTTTGTATTATGTATTTTTTTATTTGCAGGTGTCTTAGGATGTGCACTGAGAAAGGGTTTCTAGAAAATAATTTAATACTGTATCGAGGGTTAACTACTGGTGAGGTTTCAACAGCACTACGCCCTTTCTATTTTGCTGTCCATCCTGACCTATTTGGTAGATATCCTTCAGAAAGGGTGAGATAATTTTAACAAATTTTCAAAGAATAAAGAAATTAAGATACTGATGTGTTAGAAGTAAAATAATATACAATACTAACATGTATCAATAGTGATGACAGTGAGATGAAATCTTAAAGAATAATATTAGGCTATTCAAGAAGGTTACTACTTTCTATGAACCATCTGAATATAGTTATATCTCTTAGCATGGATGTAGAAGTGCTCAATAGTTTAGTCACTAGTATCACTAAAAACTTTATAATAGTAAGAAAATGATTTTAATATATTTATGGTTTAATTATACAAATTCCATTAGCAATGCAAAATTTTTTGAATATCTCTAATTTTACTTAAAATTTTATTGGTTCTAAATGAGGGAGTTCCAGGGCACCAAGTCCTCCTGACTACTTAAGTTATTTAATTTATTGTGGCTTACACAATAGATAATAGTTTATTGGACTAACATCTAACAACACAATAGTATTCTTAGTTGGACCATTGTAGTCTATTTAAAAAAAATAGTGGTCAGGTTAGCCGAAACAAAACAAAGTATCCCACTCCTCCCAATAAAAGAAGAGATGGTAAGTATGTTATTTTATTTTTTAGTTATAAGTTTTTTTCTAAGAAAACCAACCATTCTTCCATTAGTATTGACTTTTTTTTTTGTTGTAAATGTATTATTTTATGTAAAGAGCAAAGTTAATTGTAGAACAAATGAGGCATTTGCTTAGAAATTGAACAGTTGTAGATTAGGATTTCTTTTCTTCCAAACTTAAAATAATACTATATATAGAAGGAGCACAGGACCGTAAACACAATGTAATTCCACTGATAACATGAAAGCCGGTTGATTGGTGGTCTTAAGTAGGGGTACCCCCCTAACAACAAAACATTATTTTAAATATGTGTTATAAATATCTATTAATGAAGAAAGATCGTAAAGAACAAATATAATAACTTAAAACACCTGCTGAGTATTTAATAAAACCGGTCTTAGATGGCAAAAGGGTGGGGGAATACAAGAATCTACATTTAGTTGACGAGGACTACTTTTAATATAATTTTAATAAATACGTTAAACTACAATTTAAAATGCTTTAAATATTGTAATGCACCAATATTTATATTAGTATTTTATGAATAATCAATAGTTAATTAATAATAGAACATAATAATTCAGCAACCGGAAGTATTGCCAACTTTTTTTTAGAAAATTGTATATTGTTAGGGTGGCAGCATTACTTAAGTCCACCAGTGAACCGCCTTTCGTGTTATCAGTAGTGCTCCTTCTATATATAGTATTATTCTAAGCTTCCATTGAGAGTGGTTGGCTGTAAATTCTCTGATTGGTCAAATGGCTAAACAGCTGACTCCCTTCATTTTTATTATAAATAGACTGGTACTATCAGTGTATTCAATGGTTTTTTCAGGCCATCAATGAAAATTCTTTGAAAGCCCTAAGTTCTTATATTGAAACTATTCAGAAAAACAGGCCTATCAAGCCAACAACTCTAACATTTTATTTAAAACCTCAAGACACTTCTCCTGTTAAAGGTAAGAAAAGTGTTGCTATTGTAATCTTACTATCCTATCTATGTAAACTTATTATCTTAATAAGTTACGGGACATCTATTCAAATGAGAGATAGAAGGCACTTAGTTAAAAGTACATATAAACAACAGAACGACTTCTCTTCAAATTTTAATCTATATTTCAACTCTTTAAAACCTAAAATAGAGAAACAATGTAAGAAGTATGATTTTAACCTACATATTAAGTTATCTTTTTGTATTGGGCTCCAAAAAGTTATAATAGTCAAATATGTACTTTTTGCATAGAACCTAAGATATTTTAGTAATTATTATACTCCCTTTTCAGTCTTGAAAAAAATAAATAAAGTTTGTCTTTCCATAGATGATTTATTATTATAAAACAATAATGCCTACAGTCTATGGTTTAATTTAAAAATCTTGACAGGTCAGTTTAGACACCAACTGATTCTTTAAGAAAAAAAATCCCTGCAAGAAGGTAGCGGGAAAAAACGATGTAAACAAATCAGGTTATTTTACCCGTATTTTCTTATTGGCGATGTTTTTTTTACTTTTCTTTTATGTAGTTTTATTTTAAAATATCATTTTTAAGATTAATTTGAAAGTAGTTTTCAAAACGATGTAATCAAAAGAAGAACTACAAACAAAGTGAACGATTGCTGGAAAGAAGGTTTTTTCCCTACAGCGGTTATTGTGGTAGGGATTTTTTTTTCTCTTTTAAAGTGAGAGGTTGGCAGCGGCTTTTCTGATTGGTCAATCCCAATATACTTATGACCTTGGGATTTTTTAAAACTAAACGATAGACTGTAGAACCCAATTAAATAAAAGAATAAACATAAGTCAAAAACTAAAATAACAAAACAAAAATGTACACTAAACGTATGAAAATAAATGAAAAAAGAAGGAAATTAGTGGTGAGATGAGTCTAAATTACTTACTAGAATCCTGATTCTAAGGTAACAGGTCCTTGTCAAAGAATACAATATACAGGCTCTGTTTCAGAAAAACAGAAAATTCAAGAAAAAATGTCTTATATTTTATGAAGGAATAAAATATAAGGGATCCCGAGAAGAGATTTCTCCATCAAATTTTTTGAGCATGAAAAGGCCCCGAGCAAGTTTTATCATCATCTAAAACATGATTATGTACCATATAAAGTTGCCTTCATCACTAAAATAAAATAATAAAAGCATCAAATAACAGCCCTTGGAAATCTTGAAATTTTGAGAAACGTAGCTCTGAATGGAAAGTGTGGGAGCCTCGGTGGTAAGGTCTATGGTGGGGGCCCCTGAGCTTCGATCTCATACATGCCTTGACCTCAGGAACCAGCTAAAAAATATTAACTCATCTCAGCTCTAATTTATTTCATTATAGTTTCATTTATTTTTATATGTTTTATTGTACATTTTTGTTTTTGACTTTTTTTATTCTTTTATTTTATTGGGTTCTAGGCACTGATGATAACCATTTTAAGCTGGCTCTGTTTTATAACAATTAATCATCTGCGGGAGGGCAAAATTTATTAATTTATTTAAGCTTATTCCACCTCTCAGTAATTATCGGATTAAAAGTCTTGAAATCTTTATTATTTTTGAAAGAAAATGTGAAGGCTAAAAAAGACTGAATTATTGCTTTATTTGTTTTGACCTAACTCCACCCCAATGGCATCAATAGTGTTAGTTATACTGATGAATGCATCTCTTCTCTAAAAATGTTGGTGTCACTTGCTGAATTTCTCTTTTGGCAGCGCCTTTTAAGAATATTGGTTACAACTAGTATTGAAGGCAAGATTCTTTTATAATATTGTTTGGTTACTATTGAGTACAAGTTTTTACTATCTAAAGAGACTATTTATTGAAATTTTGTAGTTTACTTGTTACCACAACAAGTTTATATTAGTGTATTACGTAGAAGAAATTCTAGTATGTGATAATTTTGAATAAAATTTCTGTACTTTTGTATGATTGCTTTTTGTTTATCTTGGGGATTTTAATTTCTTTGCTGAGGGTTTTTTAAGATATTTAAATTCGAAGCTCATTTGTCTTAATTCATCATTATTACTCAATTTCAGCTTCATCCCCCCCTTTCTCAAATTTTATTGATGTTAATTTACAAAATATTTTTAAAAATTCCAGGTTCGTTAAAATTAGTGAAAATTAAACTAGCGCACAGAGATATAAGAAAAACTGTTGTATCTATTCTATCAACTTGTCAGCTTCCTACAACCTATGTTGATCAGATTTCTGAACCAAAACCATCAGAATCATATAGTGTGCCCAAGTATAGGACAGTTGTTTATAATCAGTATGATGAACAAGCAGAGGATGAAAATACAAATAGAAATATTTTTAATAGAAGACAAGACTTAAGAGCAGCTAAAGATAATCAAACATTAATGTTAGTATAGATTAGTAAAAATAGTTTATCTATTTGAAAAAAAAAATTCAAGATGATATACTGATTGTATATATATTAATCAAATATACAATCTTGTATATTTGTATATTCCCACACAATATACGATTTTGTGGGAATATCTGGTAAGTGGTGCTTTCATTTTTTTTAAATCTATCCATAGAGATATTATTACTAGAGATCCTATCGGTGGAATTTCAAAACATTGAAAAAGTAACCTGAACACTGTAATTATTTATATTTTTGAATAAACTGTTCAAAATTACAGCAACTTATATTATAGAAGGTTTACAATACCAACAATGTTTGAAACCCAACAGTGATTAATTTATTATAACCTTAACTCACTCTAGAAAAATGTTATGATGATGTTTCACAACGCCCCAAAAAGATGCTTCAAGTCTCACAATGTATTGAAAAAGAGTATGTCTTCTTTAGTAAAATATCTCTTATGTCTCTATCTTTCAAATTTTTTTTCTCCAAAGCTTGGTTGGCTTTTGTCATGAAGTTTTAAGTTTTTTAGCCATGCCAATGTAGATTGAACTTGGGTTATTATTATGGGATCCAAAGGATCCCATAATGAAGCCTCAAGTCAACCTAATGAAATGGTTTCGGTTTAGATAAAAGAAATCTATTGCAATACAGCCCTAAGTAGTAATAACTAATTATTTTAGCCCATAAGCATATCTCACCAAATATCAGTTTTGTAATGACAATTTCAGTATATTTTTAAATTTGCTGGTGTATATAGTCTTCAATAGGTCTACAAGTGGATCCTACACCTTTAAAGGACTACTTATAGCTTCTTAGCTATAAGAAGTCATGATGATGGTCAAAAGTGAATGTATCTTGTTGATAAACATATTCCATTCTATAGCAGACATAGTGATTGAATCAAACTATTAAAATATAATTTTATCTGAACATTATAGATTTTATTTACTAGCATTGATTGCTTAGAAAATTAATGTCCTACTAGTACAGCTAAATGACAAGCAAAGAATTATTTATTTAATGTTATAAGGCGCGGTCGAATATCCGGCCTTCTAGAACATTGGATCACCAACAAACTTTTTTTATAACTTTTTTTTCAAAATTTTCAGTAATTAGCCGGATTTGTGATAAATGAAGCCTATTTCCGTAATCTGCACACTCTTTTGGTTAATCAAAGAGTATTTACATTCACTCAACGATTTATTTTAATCTAACTTGGTACATACATAACTACTGTTAGACGTCAATATTTTGTGTTATATTTTGACATGTCATATTTGTTAACATTGACGTCTAACAGTAGTTATGTATATACCAAGTTAGATTAAAAATAAATCGTTGAGTGAATGTAAATACTCTTTGAGATTAACCAAAAGAGCGTGCAGATTACGGAAATAGGCTTCATTGATCACAAATCCGGCTAATTACTGAAAATTTTGAAAAAAAGTTATAAAAAAAGTTTGTTGGTGATCCAACGTTCTAGAAGGCCGTGGATATTCGACCGCACCTTATTATAAACTTAAACTAAGTAAATTTTGTTTCAATGTTCATGTTTAATCTGTTGCTGGTAAATATCACCAACATTATTGGAACCTCAAATAATCCGAATACTAGTGTAGGTATAACATGTTAGTTTGTGTAATATCTAGGAATATGTTGGCTGTAGGATTTGGCTGGGTGAGAATGCAAGTTCAGCACAGGAGAAATCAAAAGGATGTGATGCAGTGAGAGAAGAGATTAAGAAACTAATTGATGCCATTAAAACTTCATTACTAGTGTCTGATGTTGTATGGGACTGTGGATGGAATATAACACATTTTCGTGGATGTCTCCAAGCTTTAAACGCACTGTCCCAACATTATCCCGATGATATGAAACATTTGAAAGGTATACTCTTTGTAATTTCACATGAATATTTTTTATCACGTGACAGCCCACTAAAATTTTGCATTTTGGAATTTTAGTATTTTTGCTGTGGATGGACGCATTTGCCTCCACTCCTCATAGAGAGCTAATTACTCCAATAGAATGCCTTTTATCCGAGATTTGTTTGGTACAATGTGAACCGATCAATTTTTTACAGTAATTATATTTTATAATATATTTATATTTTATCAACATGCCGATGTTTTAACAGCTATAATTAAATCAAGCTTGTGTGTTTTTCACAATAGCATTAAAGCTGTGCTATCCATACCTTTTTCAAATTTTAGAGACCGCTCCGTCATTATTTCTCATAGACACTTGAAATTTTCTACACAACCTCTGAAAATATTGTTGATGTGATACAATCTCATCTGTTTTTTTGTACCATGCTGAGAAATTGATTTTTTACCCATCATTTGAAAAAATCCATTAATGTTAGACTCAATCTGTAGATTTTAAAATGTCGTATACTATATTTGGTACGATTCTAATGAAAATGGTGGTCATAGTTTTGGAATAAAATAGATTTCTTGGGTGATAAAAACAGACCTGTGTAGCATCTCAAAGCCAAAATTGTCTTGTAAAA
The DNA here is from genome assembly GCA_018340805.1 of Microvelia longipes. Classification (NCBI taxonomy): domain Eukaryota; kingdom Metazoa; phylum Arthropoda; class Insecta; order Hemiptera; family Veliidae; genus Microvelia; species Microvelia longipes. Next base: position 17,432,883 of record JACMZG010001863.1, on the reverse strand, counting down.
ATAAGATAAAAAATCAATACTGATTATAAACAAAAATAAAAATTTTGCTTAACATTCAGAATAAATTGTTTTAGGTCGTAAACTTGTATTTGGCAATGATACTGGTCTCAGTAGAGATGGAGATATTTTACTTAATAGTGGAGAAGTTCGACACAATTGGCTAGATGTGAGTAATCTCAAGTAATATAAGTTGTATTAATGGGTTTTCAATTGATTACTGTATTAATTGAGCTATAAGCTCATGGAGATAGCAGTGAGTATTGTATACTATTAGGTAGTTAAATGCAGGCCTAAGAGGACTTGTTGTTTCCGAATTTACTTAAATGTTATTTCTTATATAATTTTATCTTATTCCTCAAAATTTCATTTTAATGTACTATCATATCTCAATTTTATTATCCTTCTTAATATATTTTTTACGAATAGATTTAGTGTAAAATTTATATAAATTTATTTATATATATATATATATATATATATATATATATATAATATATATTTATATATATATTATATATATATATATTATATATATATATATTATATATATCTGTGTTGTGTGTATGTATGTATTGGTATCAACATTTGGAATGGACCAGGTTATTTTCTAATTATTCTGATTACCAGGTAGTTTTTGGTTAATCTTTCACTTTTCAGGAGTATGATTTCCTCACACATTCTGACTAAATTTTAATGGTGAAAAGAAAGCTCATATTAAAAATAAAACAATTTACCTTAGGAATATATATACAATTTTAAATCCTCTATGAAGTTATTCAGCTTTTGATTCTAATAATTGATTTTCATTCTTGTGTTGTTTTGATTATATTTTAACAGTTTATTAAAAACGTGCACCAGCATGAAGAAGCCTTAAAATCTGTTCCTGCTTTTGAAAAAGCTATTTCCAAGGTTTTAAGAGATATTCAAGTTGTTCGAAGGTTGGTTTTTATTTTTAGATCTTAATTATTTTTTTTTGCAAATTATCAAAGAATATAGACTTTTCTTATTTTACTACATTTGTTTTATACTGATGAACCTATTGTTTTGTATGATTACAAACTAAAACAAAGCTAACTACTGTTGTTAATATGATTGGTCTCCATTTATCTATACTGTTATTAAAATTAAATATTTTAGTAATTGACCAAAGTCTTAAGGTCCTAAAGTCACTACATTCTCTCTTTAGTTCAAAATTAGCTGATTTTGTTATATTGCTATAGTCTTAAATGACACGAAAGGTTTTTTCCAACTCTTTGAATTGTTTTCGTTTTGGTGGAGACTAACAAGGTGTTAAGGTTACTTTTTTGATGTTTCAAAATTCAACCTTTTGATATCATATCTCTATGGGAATAGTGACCTTACATGCATTAAACTATTTGAAACAAAGAGACTCTTTGTTAAAGGGCTCTTGTCATTGTCTGGGTAGCTTGCCACCATAACTATACATAGGTGTTGTCATTTTTTGATTTTTCATAATATTATTTTTCAGAAATATTACATTATTTTTCAACTATTTTGTCTTAAATTAAGTAAAATAAATTTAAAATAAGTTGTAAAAATGCCCGCTGTTTGTTGGGTGATTTATAAATATGTGCTCTGATAGGGATTGTAGAGGGATGGGGAGTCTCTAGTTTCCCTCTAGGATGACTCTTATTTGAGTAAATACTGTTCGAGTATCAAATAGATATTTTCACACTACTAGAACTCTTCTAACTTTGCTTTTCCACCCTAGTCCTCTCTCTAATAGTATAAATTTCTTTAACTTGAAAGGTCCAGAGTAATTTATTCTTTTAAGTATTAATTATGGTTTTTTATCTTAATTTAAATTTGTTAATTTTGTTTTAGCTTGTTCTTAATTAACTTGATTAAAAATGTTTCAGGAAATTCCAGCCCAAGACAATGGCTCAACAGTATGAGACTTGTTTGAGGAGATTAATTACATCGCTTAGTGATTATCATGTTTTTAAAGGCTTTCCAAAACACTGGCCCAAATCTCTTGAACAATTTGAACTTGTTATTGAATCGTAAGTCTACTAATCACCTTATTTCTTTTGTTGTTGAGGTAGCTAATGTACTTCTAAGAATCATATTTTGACATGTATATATATATTATATATATATATATATATATATATATATATAATTTACATACTTATTTTTTGAATCAGGATGAATAAATATATTTTTCTTTTTAATTAGAAGATCAAATGGAATCAATCCCCTCCTGTCATTCAAATAAAGTTGTAAGCATGATGTTCTGATAAAAATCCAGTTAAAAGTTACTTGATAATCTTTAAATATCATAGATATTATGGTAGATTATTTAATCTTGTACTTTTTGTTTAGAACTTCCGTAATAGGACTTTTTGAAAAAATAAACTTAAGTTCTATAAAATTTTATAAAAAGCTATATTTTAAAATATGAAGTAATCATCAGATAATTTACATAAATAATGTCATGTTACAATGACATTTTTGCTTACATTGCTCGGCCAGTGACCTTCCTACACTTGAGAAATTTATTAAAAATATTGCCTATTTGTTTATTATTTGTAATTATATTACCCGAATCGTCTTTTACTTTATTTATTCCATGATTATTTTTTTCCTAGATAAGCAATTATTTATTGTGTCCCATATTTTCTTAGAGTCATTATTCACTTCCTCGATTTGTTTTTTGTAATAATTTATTTTTGTATATCTAACTAAGTTATTTATTTTATTTTTATAACATTTGTATTTAGTTTTTAAGTCAATATTTGTAGGATCTTTTCTTAGCTTCGCAGCTATTTTATCTCTCTTCTCCATACTAGCTATAATACCACTCGTTATCCATGGTTTTAATTTGCTTTTATTTTTCTTATGTTTAATTTCTATTTTACAAGCTTCTATTGCTGTTTTTAACTCATTTTCAAAATAATTAGCTGCCTCATTGACGTCTAAAATTTTATAAAGAGGGTCCCAGTCAACAAAACTTAATTTGTTGGTCACTTCATCAGTATTGACTTTAAAACTTGCTACAGGTTTATTATTACAGATATGATCTGGATTATTATTTGATAGATTATTTGACCTATCTCTAACAAATATTTTCTTATTAGTTTCAATAGATAGTAGGACAGGATTATGGTCTGTAATTTTATTAAGTAATATAAATGATTTGGTATTAAACATATTACTTTGCTTAAACCAAAAATGATCTAAACAGGATTTCGAGTTATTTTCAACTCAAGTATAATTATTTATATAAGACATAAACCCATGAGAAGATAGCATGGTTTGGTATTCATTTGAAATTTTTGAATTTTTATTGTTTACTCCTATATTTATATTAATGTCTCCAGTTATTACGTGGTTAATATGTTATTATTTAATTGTAGAAACTGATCCAACGATTCTAAAAAAGCGTTTGATCTAGTTCCCAGGAACGATAAGTAAATTAAAAATATAGTTATTAATTTTTAATTTCAGAGCCAAACTATTGCAATGTTGTAAGGGGTTTTTGTTATATTTAATATATTAATGTAATTTTTATCATATATTTTTATAAATATATTGTAGAACCAAAGTCTATTTTTTACAAAAAAATTCTAAGATATTACAGTATTTGTTGTTACATCTCTCACAGCATATTTAATTATTTACAAGAACAGGCTTCTGGTAAAATAAAATATATTCTATTTTCATTGTCTATTATTTATTGCAGAGCAAATAAAAGCAAATGTGTGATTTTTAAGTTTGACAAAGGTATAGTAGATAAAAATATCCTCCAGTCATCTATCATCTTCTGTCAAACTGTTATTTATTTTTCAATAAAATGAAGTTTAATATTTTTTTTTTAAATATCAGGTCTTGATTTCTTTCAGTTTTAACTTGAGTAACTGAACTTGAGAGAGAGCTTATTGTAAAATTCTGAGGACAAACATATGGTTTGTAATTAGCATAAAGACAACAATTTTTATACATCAGTGAATGAAAGAGCACTCTCACATTTTGTTGTATATTTTTCATTACATACAAAATAATTACAATGACTCTTCACTGCTAGTATTAGACAAAGCCAGCACTGGATTGAATTTATCACCAGCAATCTTACATAATTGCTATATCATTTATTAGCGAATTTCATTTGTTTGTTAATGTTACAGGGAAGCTGGTCCTCTGATGTTATCCCCGACTGGTCAGTTTATAGTTCCCTGCTCATGCCCAGCTTTTCTCCTTGTTAATTTTATAACTGAAAATTTAGAAACAGCTACTAAACTGTTACATGAATATCAAAGGTTTGCTTTTTTACTTTTTATTATTCATATCTTAAGTAAAAAGGAAATAGCATGTATTGGTTTTTAAAATGGACAAATCTTCCTGTTACACAAGTGTATACCTTTCTGTCAAGAACAAGTATGCAAAGTTTTATTACTGCTTGCATACCTACGGTATTTGTTGATCATTTGTATTAAACAGCATTAAGTGAAGTCTGTACGAAAATGGATGACCGCTGGCGATAAAACACTAAGGACAAGAAAAGAGAGTTCAAAGATTTACTGCAATATAAATTAGGTGACTTTAATATTTCACTCCCAATTGGTGAGGATGAATATTGAGCATCCGATAAGGTGGGGAAAAGGTTCGAGGTGCCTCATAGCTGATTTTACTTTTCCTCATTTATATCAAATTTTTAAGTTTTTTTTGTAAAAATCCATTGTATACTATTTATTATTTATTTAATAACTCTAGGTTATAGTCTAAATGGATTTCAATTTTTTTTATCCACTTTCTTTTGCTCTGTATGTTTCATAAAGGAATTAAAGATGCCCAACTAATAAGGTCTCATTTACATGCAATATTGTTTCCAACCAAGTTTCGTTTTATTAACACAAGTATATCCATGAATTTCGGTGAATTATAAAAGTTAAGCAGTATCGAGCATAGTCAGCGCCTGGATGGGTGACAGCTGGAATGAGCGCAGATGTGCTGCAGAATAAATGTAACCTCTAGTATAATCTAAGAGCGAGCGAAGCGAGTCTGAAGTAGGGAGAATGAGCGTAACGAATCCGATGTGATGAGGAAAGGTTCCGAGGTACCCTGTACCCAATTTGTTTCTGTTGTCTTCTTTCCAATTGGTTCTTTTTTTGTCACTACTTCCTCTTAATTATCACTGATTAAGTCTGTTACTTTTTCATTGTTTATCTAATTATTATATCTTGTTTGTTATGTTTCAGTCATAAAGATGTTGAAAAAGTTTTACACAGAAAGATATTAGATATGTATAAATTATTATCCCTGAGCAAGGATGACAGTATAACTCCAAAACTAATGATCTCTTGCTTATCATCTCTAGTGAACCATTATTCTTCTCTCAGTCCTCATCTAGCTGGCTTACACCTCTCTATAACCAATTATTATTCTGTTATGTCAGATGGACAGTTATGTATACCTTGGAATTATAAACTTTAAATTACATTTGTAAAACTATTATAGTAGATCAACTTCAGTTATTTTATGTTCTTCTTTTAGTCACTTTTCCACGTAATATTAATTTCTAATTGCCTCATTTATATTATAGGTATATAGGAAAAGTATTTTGTTTGCCAATAATAAAAATGGGAATCCACCTGAATTATCCGTTTCTTGTGTTTTAAGACCTCCTGAGTGGTTTTCACCAAGTTTTTGTGGCAGTTGTCATTGTAGCTCCCAGCATATTTATGTGGAAACTTTTTACAAAAATCAAATCTTAAGGTTCAGTTGTGCCATCCGGAAAAATTTTTTTTATGAAATCATTAACCAGTAATAATGATTAAGCAAAATTTCAAAAAAGTAATAAAACACAGACAAATGTTTTGGTCAATTAGATTTGACATGCATGGAGTCATATATATATATGTATCCTTCGGATGAGCAAAGCGAGTAGAGAGGATGAGGGTAGCATATCTGATGTGTTAAGGTAGAGTTCTGAAGTACCCCGTAACCGATTTTTAAAATTGAATTTATTGACTCATGCTTTATACTTATTTTGTTTAGAAATATTTTAATTAAATTAATAAGAGCCCTGTTTCATGAAAGTACAAGTTTACTTATAATTGAAATTTGTTTCACTATGTACAAGTGTAGACAGGTAATTAATTACAAGCGGTTTTTATACAATTTTATTAAAAAAAGCACTAGTAGGTTACAAGTTTTATTTTAGATCTCCTAGAAAACGAGCATATTTGTGTCAAAATCCAATCAAATTTGATTATCTCCGCTACAAATCTTACAAAAACAACTTGTAAGTTCTAGTGTCAAAATTAAGCGTTTCACGAATATTATTACAATTTATTGTAACCTATAAGAGTTTTTGTAAACAATGTGTCTAAATATTATTAAAACCAAATTATTTCTAAAATACAAGAAGTAATAATTATAAAAAAACTATTTAAAAGCTATTGAGCACTATATTACTAAGAAACTCGAAAGTTGGTGATGAAAACTAAGTTTTAATTAATAAAATGAACTTGTAACTCAGTCTATCTAGATTCTGACTTGGGAAGAAATTTACAAGTAATTGTACTAGACAAGAAAATGTTGTTTATTAATAGAAAATGCTACAAATGTACAAGTGTATCCTTTGTAACAATAGCCATTACAAGTTGTTTTTTACAATTTTTTGTAACAACAAGACTTTACTTTTGTGAAACGGGTCCCAGATGTTATATGCTTGTATTTATTTGTGCCAGTTATTTAATTTTTTATGATTTATTTATTTATTTCATGTGTAACATAATACTTTATTTTAAATTATTGCTTAGTAAAAAATAAAATAAAATTCTGTGAAGTAATAACTAGTCTGAAAAGTCATTTAAGGGTTTATTCTATATTATAGTTTTCAGGACTGTTATGTCATTTGAAGGTGCTTTGTTTTAATACTCCTAGCTACTAAGATCTTAGTTTAGATTTACTCAGCTTAGGAATAAAGTAGAAAATTATTTGTTTCCTGCGTTTGCAAGACTGGCTACAATTAGGTAGACATAGAGTTGAGATCTCTCAATTTCAAAGCTTATAATAATACTATAAATAGAAGGAGCATTACTGCAAAGCTGGTTTTCTGGTGGTCTTAACTAAAGCTAAGTTGGAAAGTTAGCAAAACTTATGGTTGTTAGGATAATAAGTTAAAAAATGATCAATTAACGCTCAAGTAATTAAGTTCTAATGTAAATATTGGTTTATTGTAATATTGAAGTATGTAAAATTGCATTTTAATATTTTGAATGAAAAAATTATGAGTGGTCCTCATTTAAAAGTAGATTCTCTCACTCTGTTTAAATCTTTTTGCTTTCTTAAGTCTTTATGACTGATTTATTGAATGTTTATTGCATTCTTATTCTCGTTTTAATGATTTTTTTTTTCATAAATCAAGTTACTTTATTGATTAAATCTCTTCCTTTTTTTGTATTATTACTTACTCTATTCTATCATCATATTTTACTAAAGTAATTTTTGTATAATTTCCTTTTTTCTCTTATTGTATTCCTTTTTAAAAGTTTTTTTGTATATTGCTTATGTTACCATATTGTGTATTTATAAATAAATAAATAAAAGTACATTTAAAATACATTTATAAAAGAGGTTTTGTTGTGAAGATGGTAAGCCTACTTAAGACCTCCATAAAACAGATTTCCATGTTATCAGAGGAATTCCATTGTGTCACAGTCTTATGCTCCATCTATTTCTGTATTATTCTAAAACCTATAGCTTTTGTCAACTTTATAGCTGGTTTTATCATTTATATTTTAAGCATTACATTAATTTTTAATATACTTTCTGTACTGGTAACATTCTAATATTAAGTCTTCCGGTGGTGACCGCATCAATGTAGATGAAGAATGTGGGAGGCATGAGAAGGGTTAATAGGGATCAACGGTCCAGTATGACGTAATCCACTTGAAGGTGGTGTAGAGGTGTCCTGTCTGGTTGATGAGCTTGACAGGACACCCCTTCGCGACCTTCAAGTGGATTATGTCATACTGGGCCGTTGAACCCTATTATCCTTTCTCATGGCTATAATCTTCTTTCTCGAAGACAAGTCCAAAAACAGTTATAAATAGGGCCTCCATTGTCTTCATCTTCAGTTGTTTTGTAGAGCATTCTATGATGTCCTACATCCCTGAAGTGGAAGCGAAACATGGATTCTTCATCTACATTGCTGCAGTCACCACCGGAAGATTTAAATCTTCTTGACAATATCCGCGGAAGCCTACACAGTTTATTATTCTAATATTACATCTAGTCTTGAACAATGGCAAAACAGAAAAAGTCAAATTATTTATAAGTCTATTTTCTATCATTTAATGATATCAAAAGTTTTATCACTATCAAATAGAAAATTTTAAAACTAATTTATTTTAAATATCCTTTATTAGAGCCTGTCTAAAATATAATGTTTTATGTTCTTGTCCAAGAAATGTTATTTTCAAGGGGTTAGTTATTCTATTAAAACAAAGAAAAAAATATAGTGAATTATATAATAAAGTGATTTTTTTTCTTTTCAAGTTTTGTAATTACTAATTAAATTTTAGGCAAATAAATTTTATTTTAATTAAATTATATTGCTTTATTTTCTTAGCATTTTGGTTAGCTTCCAACCCTTTTACCTGAATTTTGTTGAGCAACAGTATAATTACTACACACAATCAGCCTCCATTATAATCCTTCCTTCTACACATTGGTTCAAAAAAACAACTAAGTCTCTAGGGAGTTGAAAAATTCTGTTAAAACCATTTAAAGATAAAGCATCAGCTCTTTACTATCTTGACAAAAAGATGTATTATTTATTTTTTATTGTTTAAACAATTTCTTTATCGGTATAGGTCACTGATTAGTTGTGCTATATTACTCCATGGCATAGGTCATTACTTAAATTTGTTTGCATTATTAAACAAGATTTTATGGCATTTTAGTTAATTTTTACTTTTCCTCATTTATATCGTAGGTATATAGGAAGAGTATTGTGTTTGCAAAAACTGCCGAAACTGGGATGTCACCGGAATAATCCTTTTCAGGTGTTTTTAAGGCCTCCTAAGTGGTTTTCCCTAAGTTGTCTGGCTGTATGTGTGTCTGTTATCATCATAGCTCCTAGTCTATTTATGCTAGAGAGTTCAACTTTGTACAATAATCAGTCTATAGATATAATTGAGCTATTCGGAAATAATTTTTTATGAAGTCATAACCCCCCCCCATTAATGACTCAGCAAAATTTTGAAAAATAAAACATGAAAAAATTATATGAATGGATTGGGATTTAGCACGCATGTAGCCATGTATAAGACTAACACATGTGTTAATTTCACCTCATTATCAGCATTAGTTCAATTTTTATCAAAAGACTTGTCTACGTTGTGGCCACATGATACTTGTTCTGTTGTAAGTAGCACAATGCCAGGATAGTCATAAAATGAGATTTGTTTACATAATGTCGAACCATAAAATCGAAACTAAAGATGATAATAAAATTTAGCTTTGTTTATTGTGTTTAACATAATAAACAATATATATTTATATATTAACTTTAAGATTACTTTAGAGGTTATGTGAATTTTTGATTTCTTTAATGAGGAAAGACCTTCCCTCCATGACCCCGTCCTCACTAACTTATTTTTTATTAAGAGGCTACTAATTTTAGGATAAATTCTTTGTTCTAATATAAATAATACTAAATTCAATGGTAAATCGAAATTAAAGGCTTTTTCCAGATTTTTAAGGTTGGTAGACACCTTGTATAAGTCAGATTATATTTGAATTTCCATCATAAAAGAAAGGGTTATCAGAGAGTTAATTTGTGTTAGAAACCCCAAATCTGGGGCAAGTGCACATCATGAAATTTTTAAATATTAATAAAATATACTAACTTCAGATCTTGATGGAAGTAGATAATTATTTACTTTTGGTATTATTGAATTATTATAGAAGCAAATTCATTTAAAATGCTCTTCTAAATATCACTGGGCAGCAGGCATATTGTTCTGATCTGCCTGAAAAGACTACAACAAGGTAGAAGAAGAACAAGGAAGGAAGAGAGATCATCATCAGATGATCTCCCTTATAGATAAATAGGAAGCATGGGAACTCAGACCTTCAATATGATTGAAAGTAAATAAAACAACAAATAATTATAAATCCAGATTTTCTTACAAAATAGTTATTTAATTTTAAAAATAATCACAATAATAAATATTTAATAATTATAAAACTTCTCACAGACAAAACAATAAATCTTAATAATAAAGATATTACTGTAGTTTTATTTCTTAATAAAATATCAAAACAAAATTATTTTATTCTAAGACTATTTTTTCATTCCTAACATTAACTTAGATAAATATTTGGTTTAAAAATTAAATAAAAAATACTAAAACTTCCAAAAACTATTACTAAAAAAATTCTTTCAATGTCAGTACGAATTATAGTTGTAGGCTGTGTAATATGAATATTGTTTTTAGTCAATTTGATATAAAATTTAAGGTACAAAGAGTGATTTAAATATTTCATACAAAATAGAGCAGTAAAGAGATGAAAGTGAGATTTCTATTAATAATAAAAGCTAAAGCTTTCATTTTAAAAATTATTTCTTTTTAGAAACCAGTTAAAATAATTTCGGAGTGTGGTCTACGAACAATGATATCTGTATTGTGTCGGTAACCAGCTGGAAGAATAACCTGAAAAAAATTATTCATCAGGAACTATTAGGACAGTTAAGAAAATAGTTTTATGTACTATTAGCATTACAAGTTCTATAAAGTCTCATTAACTGACACAGAAAATCCAATTTCCCTCCCTAGGACTTATAAGTACCAGCAAATCGCACAGGCGGACAAAAACTCTTCAGCAATAGCATGATCTTATTATTCTGTCATCCCTGTTTGATTTTTTGATGATTAGTCATGGGATACAATTTAATAAGCAACAGTGGTGGAAGATCTCAGCTCTCAAATTATCTCCTTTGGCAGGTCTCAGGAGCTAACTAGCCCATCTTCATTGGCCTCAACTTAGACTTGATTGGTATAACTTTCTTCCAGCCATTATTTCTTTAATATCTATACTCTATGGAAAATATATTTCCTTGCAGCAAATAAAGCAATACTTGCCTCACTGATACTGCAGAGCGACTGGAGGTAGAAGGTACCAGTTTTATCAATAAAGAGATCAATAAATGTATGGTTAGTGAACTAAAGGAAATTATAAGTTTTCTTCTAAAAAGTATACATATTAAATTTTAATTGAGCTGTATGACATATTAAGGGTACCCATAATTAATCATTTTAGACTATTAAGTCATACTTACTCCATCAAGAGTGTGAATAAGTCCATCAGTATGAGGCTGATCACATGCGTTAGTTGGTACTCCAGCAAACGTAACTTTACGAGTTCTATAAGAACGGTTTGTTTTTACAGTGGTGCCACTGATTGTCTTTTCACTGGCAATAAATGGCCACGAACTTGAACCAATACCAGTGCAGCAAACAACTCCTAGAAATTCATTTTAAAATTATAATTTATAAAAGGAATTTAATAATAATTTCAATTATATAATTAATTATTTATTTTACTTCTGAATTTTCCCTCTATCCACAGTTAAATATTTTAATAACAATATAGGAATATATTCTATATATATATATATATATATATATATATATATATATATATATATATATATATATATATATATATATATATATATTATATCTATTTATTTGAGGGGGGGGGTAGAAGTCTACTCATTCTTGAAAAACATGGGAACAAACAAATAATTCTTCTTTTTAAGCTCTTCAATTTGTAAATGTATTATGGAGACAAAATGAAGTTAATTTATTCATTGCTTCATCATGTTAAGGCTTTAGTGAAGAAGAATATTTATAAAAACCAATAATAAAAGCAATTAAAATTTAAACATACCGTTAAGAATATGGTTTCTAAGGATTTGATCAGCTAAATCTTTATCCTTCAAAATGATATCAAGATTCCCAGAGCCCATCTTTTCAAATGCTTCAGCTGTGGGGGCCAGCAGAGTGATATCACTGTATTTACCAGCTTTCAAGTCTTCTTCCAATTTTGTGCCCTAAATAAACAATAGTTACAACAATTGCTATTCCATACAAGTAAAATAACTATTAAGGACAAATTTGGAATACTTGCACATAAACACTTTCTAATTCTATATTGTATTTGCTAAATTCTCTTGTTTTCAAGAATCAATTTTGTTATTAATTGTGTTATATTTTATATTTCATATTATTTGATAAATGTGATGATTTAAATGTTGTATAGTGACAAAAGCTTGCTTGTGTTTTTAATAAATTAATAACGTATGAACTACATACAACTTGGAAATTCCTTCTTAGTGTTACATTATTCATACATTACCTGATACTACTAATGACTTGATTTTTAATTAAATATAAAATATAAATAGCAACGCACTTTAATCCCCTGTGATGCTGATGTGTTAAAATAAATATTAAAAAAATATATAAATAAACCCAAGTAACAGATAAAGAAGAGAAGAGTATAAAAACACCATAATATGAGAATTAGATTGAAGTTGTGAAAGTTTTACAAACTTAAGGATCATACTGAAGTTTACAACAGATCAACAAACACATCATTAACTAAGAAAAGTGTTAACAAAGCTTCATGACTGATAAAAACAAAAAGTCAAAGCTGTGTATTAACAACTTGTCAAGTTGGAGATTATATAGAATGTGTTATTTATTTTTAAAGGTTTATTTTGGTTCGTTTAAACCAAAATAATAAACAAATAAAAACTTCGAATATTTTTTTAAAGAAAACAGATACTCCAGTTTAAAGAATGGTGCAAGAGTTCCCAGCCATAGTGGACTTAAGTCGCTCAATTTTTAACACCATACACAATTTCATTATATTTTTATAGTTTTTTGAATAAATTATATAAAATTTGGGATATAACTGAATCAGGTTAATATAAAAGAATAAATGATTGTTTTTACCTCCAGTACTTGTCTAAATTTTTCCAAGTCAGGCCTGTTTAAGATGGCTTCAAAGACTGTCTGGTTTGGTGGGTTGGCCGGAGTTAAAATTTCATGTACAACACCATTACATACTTCTCCATCAATACGAGTTACAGGCGAACATTGGATCAGAGCACGAGTCCCAATACCTGCTAATCCTGTCAATATCTAAAACAATTTAAGATTCATAATTAATTTAAAAAGTAATCTATGCATATAAAACCAAAATTCAAAGCAGTAATCAATTCTTAATACCTATCTATGTTTTTATTAGTTTTTTATTCTTTTATTTATTTTTTTTTACTTACAATAGTATTTTTATGTTTCTACCCCTCCTTTTAAAGTATTATTCTCTATAATTCTACCTTTCTGTCAAAAATTGTTTCAGTTAAAAAACAGTTTATAACCATAAACTTCTTCACCCCTATGTTGTTGCCTGGATATAAGAATGTCTAATAAAATCTACTAAAAAAAATAAAACTATCTTATATCAAGTAACGTCTTGATTTGAAATTATAAATGAAAGAAAAAGAATTGAACATTTTTAGTCCAATTAAAAAAAATATATTTGAGCTTTTATTAAGATGGTATTCTAGCACATTAATAAAGCTTATTAGCTAAAAATGAATGACCACCCTGAGATTATTTGTTCATAAATTTACTAAAATAATTCTTTCCAATTTTTTGAAGAAGTTCAGTAAAATTAGAAATTAAAAACTTACATTATTGACAAGAGAAACTCGAAGAGTTTTGTTGTCATCAAGCGTTGCTATTTTATCATTATTTTTCAAATTTCCACTGCTAACTTTCTGAGCAACAATGTGATAAGACATCAATTCTTTGAGTTGGTCTGTGGTCAACTCGGCTAGTTTTTCTTTCTGCGATTCCAATCCTCTTTCAGAAGGTACGAAGAGAGTAACATCTTCTAAATTATCTACAACTTCTTTCATTCCAGTCTTATCAAGGATTTCTAAAAATCTAGTGTGATTTGTGTTTTTAAGTAGTTCATAGGCAGATTTAGCTAAAACAGTTAATAAAACAATTGAGTTTGCTTAGTAATTCAGAAAGCGAAACGAAATCGATTCCCCAACTCCATCTCAACATATCATGTCATCCGAACATCCTAGCAACACTTTAATGGAAAAAATTCACTAAAAAAAGTCAATGTCACAAAAAATTGTCTTATAAAAATAACAATACTTTAAATTCTTAAAAATGGTTTGTTAGTGAATTAAAATAATTGTAATAATGCTCTTACATAAGTGTAAGACAATGCTTGTTAACATCAGTCACCATAACTGTAATGACTGATTTCAACAAAATTAGACTTGCAGCAAATTAATGGGAATGTGGTCAAAATCTACCCAATATCAGTGAAATGAAGTCAATAATAGACAGATACATAGTTAATTGGTTCCAAATATTCATATTAATTTATAAATCTAACTAATTATTAACAATTGGTGGGTAAACCTTACACATTTTACTGAACCTTAGGATATTATGGAAGGTTTACTCCCATCACTAGTAAAAGGCCAGTACAATATATTTATTTTAACAATTAAATGTCCAGAGTAAATAGTATGAAAATAAACTCCTTTGTCAAAATTTACCCCCCAAAAGAATATCAGAATCTAACCAATACCAACGAAATGAAGTCTATAATACGGAGATATTATTAAATAAAAGATAATCGGTGAAATATTCACAAAAGTTCATTCTAATCCCACTAAAACCCTCTTTGTTTTAGTTTTATTGTGAAAGCAGGCTTCCAACCATTTCCAGAATATATTTCAATACTTGTACAATTTTTCTTAAAATCATGTCATTTTGACTTTTATTGCCCTTCCTCTACCCCTGTGGTGGGGGGGGGGGATAACAACTCACTTATATAAATTTACCTTTTTAAAAATGAAATACATACCAGCAGATGGAACAATAAAAGAATCAACATCATGAACAACACCATTGGTAGCTTGAATGTCTGTCCTTGTAGCCTTGACTTCACCGTCCAATATCAATTCATCGTTTTCGTTCATTTCCATTCTCATCCAATCAGAAACAAGATCAAAGGCTGATATCTTGCCGTCACGAGCAGCCTCGGAACAAACAGTGTGGGGCAGAATGTGGTGCTCAAGGATTTCTGAAAAGTTCCAAAATCAATCAATTCCAAATCAGAAGAAAATGAATTACTTTCAACAGGTGTTTTGTTATTTTGGATAATTTGATATTTGTTGTGATGAAAAAGGAAGTTTCATAAAACAAAATATTTTAAGCAATAATTATTTTGTTCCAATTTGGGTCAACAGGCTTAAACTGGTGTGTGTCAACAGGCTTAAACTGGTGTGTGTCAAGTGGTGTGTCAACAACACTGTGAACTGGTTATATGTGCTACCATGTACGGAGGGGGTGCTTCCTAGATGATTAGATGTGTACAAACTCAGGGGTTAAGTAGTTGAGTGAGATTTGAGTGAGGGGAAAACGCTAAATGACCCTACGGGTTAAAGCGTAAAAAAAAAAAAATTATGTCATAAATATAAGTTACACAATAAGTCCTAAAATGTAAACATATAATGAGTAAAAAAATTAAAACTATCTTTAGGCAAGTATGCTATTATTTAATAATTCAAAATAAGTTTAAGATTAAATAATTAAAAAAAAAAACATAATTAACACACAATCATTTCTTGGAAATTACAAAACATCATATTTACAGGATTTTTAATAGAGGGGGCTAGAGGAGTTAAGTTAGAGTGATTATATTTAATGAATAAAGTAAACAAATAAAAGAAGTTAATCAATTAAAAATTATATAAAAAATATATACAATTCGTGGCGTGCCCAATTGTATTTGTATTTTTATGAATACAATTCATAAAATTGTTTTCACTACGAGCCACCGGATAATAATATTATCCTGATAAAGGTTCAGTTAAAGCATACCTCAACAAACCTAAAAATTCAATTTTTGCAGGTAAATCCCCACACAGTGCACAGTAGAGGATATAACATTTTTTAACTTCCCAAAAAATATTGTCATAACAGGTTTCGTTATGATTTCATCGTATTTTATTTTAGAACTACTCTTGGTAACAGGAGAACATTGAATGCAAATGCGATACAATCACCTGTTACTTGTAAAAAAGTCAATACAATAAGTCTACTCACTTCTAAGACACATTTTGGAAGTATCCACCTTTTCAAGAGCTTGATTGGTCAAAGCAAACACGGTAAAAGGTCCTTCAGATTCTAATTTTTTCAATAAATCATGCTTCTCAAGTACTGCAACAAAATCAGAAGAGCAATGATAACAAGTTTAGCAAATTATAGAATTCATTTTAAATAATTTTATTTATTTATTTAACTAAATAAAAAATACAATTAGTATGCACCTCCCATATATAATAAGTTTATAACTGGACAAATTTAACACAATATAAGTTTGATGCCGAAAAATCCAGCTTAATGCAATTTATTGATTTCATTATAATTTTAACAGGTAGAATACTTAGCGTGACTATTGTTTTATCCTTCTGTAAAAAACCAATTAGTAATTTAAGATTGCTTTTCTTTTTAGATGTACACATAAATAGGCTTGATAAAGAAGGAAAAATATTGTAAAATATAAAATTATTTTTAAAAAATAGTATTATCAGGTATTATGTTACAAGACTGAAAAGAAGGTCTTTTTTACCGTGGGCGACTATATTACTGTCAAACAAGACAGTAAAAGGAGCTGAGGTAAAAAAGTCATTCCCAGTCTTGTACTTATGCTATTTTTTGGAAGTAGTAATAGTAAAGAAATACTTAGAAGAAAAACAGTAAAATGTATACAAATTTGCCGGTACACTTCTTTCAATCACCTCGTTAGCTAATGGTTTCAATTCTGACGGCATTTTGTCAAAGCCTGAATCCCTATTCATGATTCAACACTTATAAATAATTAATAACTCACTTTCCAAAAATATAATACCTTCATTAAAATAAAATGTTGAATTCAATATTTGATAAAAATAAATAAAAAGATCAAGGAAGGTAATATTATAACCTTATAGTAAACTAGTAACTCCACTATATGTACATTTGAGAAACTTCGCCAGCTACAGTATTTTATAGTCGCCGACAGTAAACAACAATGAAACTGTGGCAGATGGTAAAAAATTCAGTTCACCTACTTTTTTGAGGATGTAAAGTGCCTACTTTACAGCCATACAGAGTCCTGTATTTGTTTTTATTTAAAAAAAAACACATACAAATAAATTAATATTAACTATCCAATAACTCATCTAATTTTTATTAAATTAGATTCTCTGGACTCTTTTAAGTCCAGAGAATCTCTAGGTATAAAGTTGTTCATAACTAAACTGGGCTGGGCATACATGTTTTAATAATTAGAGTGAAAAGTATGTTTTATCCCAAAATAAAGTTGTTACCTGTTAAAGATAATATGAGTGCAGAAATACTCTGACCATAGGTAACAAATTTAAGTAATATTTTTTTACTAAGCTCTTTAACTTGACTACCGCCAAAAAAATCAGGTAATCTCAGCTTTTCAAGAAAGAAATAAGAAAAGAAAAATAATGGTAAAGAAATCAACTTTTCTATACCACATAGGATTTGCTATGCTCATCCTCCCTACTTTGGCCTCGCTTCGTTCACCCTCTATATACTTGAACAGAATTTTAACTCAATTGGGTTCCAATTTTTTACATTAAAAAATGTATACAATCATTCAATAAAAATTGAACTAATGCTGATAATGAGATGAAATTTGACACATATGTTGATCTTTTATATGACAACATGCATGTTAGTTTCAAACCAATCAAAAAAATTCCTGCGTTTTATGAATTTTTAAAAATGTTTCTAGTCATTATTTCCAGTTAATGATGTCATATAAAATTAGTTTCTAGATTGCACAACTAGACATAAAGATTGATTTTTGTACCAAGTTTCAACTTTCTAGCACAAATACCCTGGCAGCTACGATGACAACAGACATACACTCTTACAGACAGACAACTTGGTGAAAACCACTCAGGATGTCTTAAAAAACACCTAAAACGGATAATTCAGGATACATCAGGATTTTTTGCAAACAATACTTTTCCTATATACATTATAAATGAGTAAAAATAAAAAATAGGTAGCCAAGTTTTTACATTGAAAAAATCTAATCAACTGGTAAATCTTAATTAAAATACTAGTTGTTGAGAAAATAAATCATTTATCAATCAATACTTACAACTTTTGAATTGAGAGTAAATAGGTTGATTGAGGATATCAGCTACAGATTTGGTTACAGGACGTAAAATTCTATCAATAGTGTGGACAACACCTTCAGTGGACATCCTATCAGTCTTATTAACACGAGCACAGTTTACAGTGACGGTGGCTCCTCTCCTGGAGGGGAATACATTAATTCTAATAGTTGAATTATCGTTCATACTGTACAAAACCTAAAACCAAAAAAAAAAAAAAAAATATTGGGTCCGATTTGGTGAGCATTGAGAATGTATTATAGTGTATGTATAATACATACATATGTATGTTATTATACGTATAGAATGTATTATAACACTCAGCTAAAATCAATTGACAGTGCACCAAAAAATTTGTGAGGGGAAGAGTTTTATTGGTTTGGACCGAACACGCCTCTTCCCTCTCCACCTCAAGCCAACCTCGGTACAAAACATTACCTTTTTCATTCATAAAACCATAAAAAGGCAACACTGGTTTTTAACAATTAGTAACCTCGCATTGATTTTTTCCCTCATTTTAATGAGGGAAAAAAGTAATTTTTTAATTACTAATTAACAACTTTAACTTCAATTAATTTTTTTCGAAATAAAAAAATACGATAGTTCAAAACATAACTTGTCTTACAGTGTTGCCAGAGTAGGGAATTTTCTTTGTTACTCAAAAAAGGGTTTTTTTTGTTAAACAAGGGGGTTGAAAGCATTGAGATTTTGGCAGGGCGGGCTGTCAACTGATTTTAGCCGTGTGTTATACAACAATTTAAGTGCCACCACTATCTTGTAATAAAGTATACAAGACAGACAAGTATTTTATAGTAAAACACACAGTTATAATCATTTGACAGCGTGGGAAAATAATGTGAGGGAGCTAATTAAGTTAGCACTGGATGTAAAACCATGCCCACAATTTCACATAAGGTCAACCATATTTTCCCACGCTGTCAACTGATTATAACCTTTTCTAATTTAACCTCTCAAAAGTTAAATTAAAATCAATCAAAAAGTCCTACAGCTGTTAAATTTATTATTAGAAAAATTAGAGCTATTAAAGAAGAGAGGTTTAATAAATTTGTTACAAATCTTTAAAAAATCCTCTGAATGTGTGGAGGATTCTAAACTTAAAACATTTAATTAGATCATAACCTTGTTTTTGTTTCTAATCTTTGAATAGAGTTTATAAAAATTACATTTTTAGGTAGGTACATAAAAAATCAGTAAAATTGAATCACTCGTTGATTATATTATAAATAAAGTCAATTAAAACTGATAACAGATTATATTGACCGAAGTCTATACTAATCTATTGTCAATCATTTTGATAGATGAGTCAATTAAAACCAATATAAAATAATTAAAATAAACTTGACAGGGTTCAATTTGATGAAAAACTGATTGTACAAATCGAGCACATACATAAATCAATTACTTTTTTTGGTCAGCCATTTAACAAAAAAAAATTTAGAATTTTTATCTGTGGGTTGCGACTAGTTAAATTAAATAAAGAAAATGAATTTAAAAACAATGTTTCCAAAAATAACAATAAACATGTTAACTTCCTTATTATTAAACATAAAACTATTACAAGCCTTAAAGCTGTCCTGCTAAATTAGGGGATAGTAATTAAATACTGATTTATTTTTGGCAATAAAAGTATTTTTTAATTGAATTGAAATTGAAAATTACTTAAACTGGATTATTTCTGGTTCTGAATTAAATGTTAAAAATCTATTAGCTGGCACTTCTTTTCTAACTTTTAATCAGCTCAATTTAAGCCTGGTTTCAACATTGTAGATGTTAACATAAAGACACAATTTCAGAAGTAAGATATGATTCTACTTTTCAAATTGAGTTAAAATTTAGCTAAAGGTATTTCAGTTTAGATACATTTTACTCTCCACCTCCCTTCAGAGGGAGAGCCTCAAATAATGCCTATAAAGCATTCACTACACTAACCACACTCAATGCTGCTTAATTTTTATGATCCAACAAAAATCATAGATATACTTGTCGTATTGAAACAAAACTTAGTGTACTTTTTATTACCAATTTAAGTAAAGCTTTACACTAGTTCCAAATTTAAATACAATGAATAATTTTCTGGTTTTTACAATTTATTAAAAAACGCACACAAGTTATTCAATAAAAATTGAACTAATGCTGATAATGAGACAAAACTTGGCACATATATTAGTCTTATACATGGCTACATGCGTGCCAAATTTCAATCTGATCCCATAATTTTTCCGCGTTTTCTGATTTTTTGCTGTCATTATTAAAGTCATAAAAAAAATATTTTCCGAATAGCACAACTACAGCGGCTGACTGATTTTTGTACAAAGTTTCAACTCTCTAGCATGAATACTCTAAGAGCTACAATGATAACAGACACACACACATAGAGGCAGAAAACTTTGCAAAAACCATTCAAGAGGCCTTTAAAACACCCATCCTAGTTTCAGATATAAATGAGGAAAAGTAATTATAACAACTAATTAATAAGAGGTTATATTGAGGTAACTAACCTTATCATTAAACATTTCATCAGTGACAATAAGTCCAGGGACCAGATGATTGAGAATTAGCTGTTTGTTACCAGACCTTGCAGCATTGGCTTCATCCATCACTTCGTTTGTAAAGATTCCTTTAGATTCACCCTGAAAAAATCAATGTTTGAGGAATATTGACAATTGCTTATTCGTGAAAAAACACCAAACATTTGAAGATTGAAAAAACATGAATCAAACATGAAAAACACTAAACATTTGACATTGAAATATCAATGTTAGAGGATTTATAAATATAAATTCTAGAAGATATAATATAAAAACTTCATAAGATCTATTTCCTAAAACTCTCTAATGATTTAATTTAAAATTATTATTTTTCAAACGGGTGATTATTTATACAACATGGTAGTTAGAAAAGCCAGTTAGAATCGTATAAAAAATATAAAGCCAAGGAAAGGTAAAAAACATCCTAATCAGTAGATAAAACTGAAGGAAAAGTTTCTATAGAGCAGACACAATTTTGTCCCCCTGACAAAATAGTTTTCACCAGATGTCTCTTAGAGGTGTGGTAAACATCTCTCTATGAGGGCTTGGTTTCGCCCCGCCTACAAGTTTTGGCCTGCTATAAAGTAATTAAACAATAAATTCTGATGACTCATTAACAATCTCCTAATAATATAAAGTTTAATTAATCAGTTGAACCAAATCAACAAACTAGGTCAATTTTCTCTTAGTATAATTTTTTTTTTGGCCTAAATCTTTTAGCATAAGCAGTTTATATCTCACATTTAAAGCCAATAAATTTAAAAATAGTAACTTTTTTAATAACTTTTTAAAATATTTAAGAATGTAAAAAAATAAAAACCTAATTGAAATGTCAATAATTTTATTACTATACAATTAATATTTTTACTAATGTAGGTTAATTATGATGAAGCTCAATTGAATACAGTATTCAGGAATTGATATGTTCCTTTTAAATACCTGTTTCCATTTGATAGGAGCTTTCAAAAATCTTATAATAAACAGTAGAGAATGATTTCAAGAGAAGATACCCCCCCCCCCCATAAAATTTCAAAATACCAACATTTTGATGGTGTCATTAAGTAGGGTGAATGACATCATAAATATATTGCATAGAGTAGGTGGCCTATGATTTATTTTTGTGCAAAGTTTATATTCTGATTTTGGCCAAGCTGAATTGATTCTCTTATCACTTCTATGATGAAGACTATATTGGTGTAATTTTCTTTAAAAATTCACTAAACTACTTCAAATTTAATATAGTTTTTTTGTTACGCACGTCTTCTGATTTAAGAGCTGACATTGCAGAATCAGTTGGAGCAAATAATGTGATATTTTGATTTTTCAATTCATTAAGACCAGCAGATTTTAACATTTCAGCAAATTCACTGCATCCTTCTTCATCAGCCATCTCTGGTAAAGTCTTGGTATCAACTAAAAACAGTAATTCAAAGCATCATCTAAAGCATAAAGGCAAAATTCAAACTTTCTTAAAACTTTTTAAAATACTTAAAAGAATGTATAAATATAATAAAGTAAATAAATAAGTATATTAGCGAGTCTATCTTTGATATCTGATCTCTAAGACTCATCTATCACCCTCTTCTTTATTTAGCGGCTAGCACTGTTGATGACCTTTTGTTAGGTTGAAATTGTTTTTCTATTTAGAATTTTTTTTTTGTGGAGAGACTTCTTCTTCTCTTATTAAGATGAACTCCATAAACGCTAACCTTAGTTCTTCAGTGTATAACTACTTTAAACTTTAAGTTATAAATTTAAGTTATAAAGCAAGCACTCAAAATTTAAGAGGTGTAAGTTGGGGAGGAAAAAAAGAGGATCTTATTTTAAGGAGTGAATGGCAATCAAAAAGGAAATGATAGAGTGAATCTGGATCAACATTGCAGAGAGGACACATTAGTAAATATGTCAAAGGTAAAAGCTTGGGTATGATCGATTCAGTTAAAATTAAAACAAGAAAATTTATTTGGGCAATTACACAATATTTTATAAAGCCTGATATGATTTTTAAATACGACACACAGAAATGAGAGAGAAGATACAGCTCTGTAATAGAGCAAGCAATAACTATAAATTTAAATAAGAAAAGTAAATACCTTTGGAGCATCCAGTTTTTCCAGGAGCTCTTCTGTATCCATGACAACACTGGTAAGTTACAACTGAAGTTTTGGTTTTACCACTTCCATCCTTAACTCTAAAAACAAATTTATACCGTTAATTTGGCAATTTAGTAACTTCAGTTTTAATAATTAATTAAATTAAGGCCGAATAGGAGTTATTCCTTTTAGTCTATTCCAATTATATAAATAAGATGTCCTAACAAAGCTTTTTTTTATTCAGATTTACATCTTAAATTACCAAAAATTACAACAGTAATTTGTTTTAATTATTTAAAAATAATGTTTTAATTAATTTAAAACCAAACAATTTGTTTACTATTTTCATTAAATTTAAATTTATTTAAATTTTTAACATAATACTAGTTTTATATACTATTTAAATACAATACTTAATATTAATTTCATGTAATTTAAAACATGACCCCAACCTCGTTAGCATTTTTCATAAAGGAACATTCCCTAAAAGTTCAAAATTTGAGTTCCAAAATCCAAAAATGGTAGCAGTTTACATCTCACAAAATCTAACTCCAGGTACTCTTGACACCTGTGTATTTAAAGGTTTTAGTGCAAGACTAAACCCTTCTAGCAGTCTAGTTTTTTTTGTTAATATTATAGAACAGATAGGAATATAATACTTACACAGTTGTACATGAGTACTTGTTTGGGGAGTGTTTACACGATGAAAACTGAGCAGAACCAAATATAAAGAAGTTGTCCCCCCTAGATTCAGTCTTATTCTCATTCTCCGTTTCTTTGACGTCTCTCTCGACACAGACATTAGCACTGAAACAAAAAACCAAAGTAAATAACTCATGTGTCTAATGAGTGATTCCAGAAATTATATCCAATAAAAGTTTATAGTAGTTTTAATTAACTTTCAGGCAAAGTTTTTTTTTTCACGACACCTGATATAAAAACTTTATGCAATGAAAATTGTTGTAAAATTTAAAACGGGGGTTGCTTAAGTTACATAATTTTTATGATAAAATATCTATTTTAGTATAAAAATTATAAAAGGTTTGTGATAAAAGGCTGTGTCCGAATTGCAGGGAGGACAAGCAGGGTCTGTCCTTCATTCAGTAAAGTTATGGGTAGCAAAAATTAGAGTCATATCCCAATTGCGAACGGATTGAAAAATTTAACATAAATTATATAAAAATCATATTTTACATGACGTGCAAAGGTGTAATGTGTGTAAGGTGCAATATTCATATCAGCTATCAACAACAATAATAATACTGTACAAATACTTAAACTATAAATTAAAACTAATTAAATTAAAAACTAAAATTAAAACTTTAATTAATTTACTTTAATTTACTTTAATTAAACTTTAATTAAAAATTAAATTAAAACTATAAATCAAAACTATAAATTAAAACTAATAAATTAAAACTATTTTAGTTTTAAGTATCATTTCATGATACAAATGATACTGTTCTTACTAGCTTCTATTTCACAGTATTTATTTTTAGTACAGCACCTCCCACTAATACTTTATGCGAAATAAATCAAATAAAGGTAAATAAATCAATTTAAAAAATGGGGTATGAGGTACCTCAGAAATTTTCCTCACTACATTGGATTCACTACTTCGGACTCGCTTCGCCAAATTTACACTGGAACACGTCATCGGACTTGCTTCGCTTGCCCTCAGATAGTAATTATATTAGTAATATTCCCAGCAGTCACTCATCCAAGCACTGACCTCGATCAATGCAGCTTAACTTTTATGATCCAACAAAAACCATAGATATACTTGACGTATTAGAACGAAACTTAGTATACTAATTTATTACTTCAATAAATACAAATTTTAACTCAATTAATTTATTTTCCGATTTTTTAAAAAACGTATACAAGTCAATCAATAAAAATTGAACTAATGCTGATAATGAGATGAAACTTCCTACATATATTACCCTTATGTACGAGTACTTGCGTGCCGAATCTCAATTCGATCGCATTATTTTTCCGTGCTTTATGAGTCATTTTTGCGGGTTAATGACGTCATAAAAATATTTTATAGATAGCACAACTAACCTAAAGATTGATTTTTGTACCAAGTTTCAACTATCTAACATAAATACGCTGGGAACTACGATGATCACACACACGCGCGCGCATACAGACAAACAACACCTGAAATTGATAATTCAGATGATATTTCAGTTTCGGATTTTTCGGCCAACACAATACTTTCCTACGGTAAAAATGAGGAAAAGTAAAAAGGTAGGATTAGAAAAATAACAAAAGAAAAATATTGCGTCAACAATCAGGATATCTTGGTCTGCAACTTCAGTAATCACAATACCCGCATTGCCAGTACTTCTATGGGATTACGTCTGCAACTCCAAACCACTGTATCAATAAAAATTTAGCTAATGCTGATAATGAGATGAAACTAACCTACGGGAAAAAAACTTAGCCAATACAACTTCAGCCATGAAGTTGTATATCATGGCTGCGATGATAATTTAACAACTTTAACTAGTTCTATACAGGAGTGGGGGTAGAAAGACAATTCTATTTCTACTCTATCGTTATAGTGAGAATGTTTGGTGGCACTATCCATACAAATGGTCTTCATAGACCTAAGCTACTATTGAAAAGAAATTTCATAAAAATACTTCAAATCATCATATCAGAGATAGCAATACGATAACCCCCAGGCCTGACCGGAAGGAGACGACAATACCAATCTTCTGCTAACCTAGACAGGAAAATATCTTTCGCACAATCAGTGCAGCAAATTGCAAAGGTAACTTTTGGTCACTCTAAAAAATATCAAACCACAATCTATCATCAATTAAGTTTCCACGAACTCGCTACATCGAACTCAAAATAAACCAAAATCCAAGAAAAAATATTTAATAAAATAATAAAAAACAACGACAGAACTTCGTGGAATTCTCTCGACCAACAGAAAAAGCATAAAAAATCCTTAGCAGCTTTCAATGCGTACAGGCGGATGGAAAAACTTGTTAAGAAAAGCAACAATTGAAGAAAAACAAAATCATTGAAGGGAATCAGCGCTTGACGTTCCCTCTATCTGTTAAACGCAAACAAAAGATAAAGTTTCAAGAAAACCAACGCAATGCGTCAAAGCATAATATTTAGTTATATATTGATATTTTTAGACACATAGATTTCAGCGTTTGATTTAAATACTATTTTTCCTTAATTTTAGTATGAAATACTTTTCAACTTTTTATTTTTTAAAAATAAAAAAAAACTTTCCATTTAATATTAATGGAACCTGTACGACTTCAGTGTTTTATATTAGAGATAATGAAACTAATCACGTAATTAATTGAAAGAAACATACCAAGGCAGTAGGAATACTAATGCTCTAGATCCTAAAGCATGCTCGAGAACCCAATTCGGCGTCGTATTAGGAATCATCACATAACAAATCAACTTCTGTTAATTAAGTTAATCTGTTCGGTGCGACATTATATTTGACGCGACGCAGCAAATATTGGTATGTTGCAAGGAACAAAGCTAAACAAGTGTTAAGGAAAAAAGCTAAACAAGTGTTAAGGAACAAAGCTTAACAAGATTTAAGGAACAAAGCTTAACAAGATTTAAGGAACAAAGCTAAACAAGTGTTAAGGAAAAAACAAGTGTTAAGGAACAAAGCTTAAAACAAGATTTAAGGAACAAAGCTAACAAGGTTAAGGAAAAAAGCTAAACAAGTGTTAAGGAAAAAAGCTAAACAAGTTTTAAGGAAAAGCTAAACAAGCTAAAGCTAAAGTGTTAAGGAACTAAGCTTAACAAGATTTAAGGAACAATGCTAAGCAAGAGTTAAGGAACAATTGTTTAACTAGACCTAAATTAGCTACAAATAGTTTAGCAAGTTTTGTTAAAAAACTTGAAATTTTGTTTTAATGTTATAACAGACACCCGTGTGTTATAACATTAAAACAAAATTATTGTATTCTGTATAAAGCATTTAAAGGTTCAGGAAAGCCATTTGTTTTTCTTTTAAAAAAATATCGAATAGCCTAAGTATCCACGGAACAATACAATCACTATCTCAAATCCAAGACGACAATCATTGTTTAATGCATATATTTTTTTTAATAACTCTTTCTCAAATGCTTTATAAAGAAAGCAAAAAGAAAAAAGGTTCCCTAGAGTTTAATATATACAATATAAACATCGTCTTAATTTTTTCCTAAGATATATACACAATATCGACCCTAGATAGGATAATATATAAGTTAATATTAAGTTCTTTAAGATAATATAAACTTAAAACCTTTAAAGAAAAACACTAACTGAGCACTAAACTAGTGCAATTAATGGCGTGCAATGCCAATTTTAGAGGCATAGTTCTGTATAACCAACAGTATAATTATGCGCATTTCTTTTGAAAATACATAAAAAATGAGTTACATGTAGTATTTATATATATATATATATATTATTATATATATATATATATATATATATATATATATATATATATATCTACTTGTCGTATTAAAACGAAACTTTGTATGCTTATTTATTACGTAAAGGTAAACTTGTACCAAATTTTAACTCAATTGCATTATATGCCGATTTTTTTTAAACGTACACAAGTCATTAGATAAATAATAAACTAATATTGAAAATGAGATGAAACCTACCACATATTTTAGTCTTACACATGGCTACATGCGTGCTAAATCTCAAAACGATCGCATCATTTTTCCGCGTTAAATGATTTTTTGAAATTTTCACTGAGTCATAATAACAGATTAGTGACGTCATAAAAAAAAATATTTTTCAGCACAAATACAGCGGTAGACTGATTTCTGTACAAAGTTTCAACTCTCTAGCATAAAAACACTAGGCGCTAGGAAGATAACAGACACACACATAAAGACAGATAACTTTGAGAAAACCACTCAGAAGGGCTTATAAAAACATCTGAGACGGATAATTCCGGTTTCGGATTTTCGTTCGTTTCGGAGCAAACACAATTCTTTTTCTATATACCTACTGTATAAAAGGGAAAAGTAAAAATAGGTAATTACCATCTTATATATGTATCCCAGTTTAAAAGCTGTAAAATATCCATGAATTCAGCTATTATAAAAGCTACTAGGAATATTTTATGTTCTAAATATCGTATTACTATTCTTCAGCTATTAAAACCAGGATATTTGTTTGAATAATGCTTGGACAGGGGGGAGGGTACTAGGACATATATTTAGACCCTGCTGAGTATCTTGTTCCACTAGCCACGCCACAATCATCTAATTTAAACTTAAACCAGCACAGCATCTAAAGTTTACTTGAAGGCCATAAAATAAGAACAACCACAAGGTCTTCACATTTATTCTAATCTATAAAAAAAACTTATCTATTGCAAGACTTTCATGGAAACAGTAGAAATCCATTAAGAAGACTGAAGAAACCAAAAACATTACACTGTCAGAGTAATTTGTTACCTAGATAAGATAATGTGAAAGAGAATTAGCTTTCATTTCTTAATGGCATGGAATGTAAAACTTCAAATTATTAACAGGTGGGTATTCAGTTGGAGTCGTTATAAATCTCGAGGAAAATTTAAAATCATCAGCAAATAATAGAGCAAATTAATCAATAGCAGTAAGATAAAAAACTGTTGGCTAAAGAACAACAAGGATGAAACACTCGGTTTATGGTCCGGAAGCCTAGAGGTGATTTGTATGTCAAAAGATTTATGAAGCATTTGGTTATATAGGATCTACAGGACCATAGAATAGAGTAAACAAACAGAGAGAACAACAATTATAGAGAAAACAACACGTCTAGTAATTTTTACCGGGGCTGGAGAGTAAGATGACTCACTAAAATTTTATTAGTAATAATTCCAATAAAAAGTTTCAAATAAAAGTTTTAATATTGAAGGAAACAAATATTTTAAGTCGTGGTAATTCTTCACCAGACACACAACATCACTTCTTTTTTAAGATAGAGATAGAGCCCATCAAAATATCATCTACCATCTTTTTCTAAACTATCCCTAACTTACTCGCACTCATAATATTTTTTTATTACTTCATATTCTTCTTGAATATAAAGCGATGTAATTAAACAATGATCACGACGAAAAATTTTTTTTTAAGTTCTACAACTTTTATTTGAGACGTTTTCGAATTTTTTAAAAATAAAATTTTGCTGAGTCTGCATGTTGTCCAGCCTCTATTTCTTACTCTACTCTAAGGTCCTGTAATTTCTATAACCAAAATGGTTTATCGATGTTATGACACTTTGTTTTCAAACAGACTTTTATTTAAAAAGTTTGCTCATGATTAGCCATATGTTGTGTCCACCTAACCATCATACTTTTTTAACTCAAGATTAACCAGGGGATGAATTTAGTTCACTCTTAAGCCACAGAGAGTATCGGAAATGCCCTTTTTTAATTTCAGTTCTTAGCCTATATAATTTTCTGCAATTAGACCATAAAGAATCTTTTTACGAACCCCAAATCCTACATAAGCATAAGCAATAAATTCAAGAGAAAGAGATACAGAATTTAGGATTCACAAATATTCTGAAACAACCTGAAGTTTTTGTAACTCCTAACATAACTCTTTCATTCTAAAGCTATATACAGGATGATCAAAACTATATGGAGGTAAAATATAACGCAAGAAGACAGGATTTTAATTCTAATAGAGTACATTAGTCACGTATTACTCTTGTACCGTACACACATACACCGCTCTGTACATACACACTCTCACACAAGACATTATATATCTCAAGGACTTCCTAGCTTTTATTTGCGACAAAACGAGATTTTAAACTCACTTTTTTTAGACGACTTTAGAAACAATATATATATATATATATATATAATATATATATATATATATATATATATATATATATATATATATATATATATATATATATATATATATATATATATATATATATATATATATATATATATATATATATATATATATATATATATATATATATAATATATATATATATATATAATATATATTATTATAATATATTTACGAAAAAATTAAACCTGTTTCCAGCCATTACACTTTTTATTAACTTGGGTGGTAAAATTTGACCCTTAAAGTGCATTCTGCCTGGGACATCCATCCAATACGAGTCGCAGAATTGCAGATCCTTGTTCAGGAAGGTATTTACGAAATATTAAGACCAGTTCCAGCCATTACACTTTTTATTAACAAAACACCCCTGGGCTCTTGGTCTATAAACAAGAATGGTTTGTAGTATGCAATACTGTAAGCATACATAAAAATGAATGGTCTGTAGTATGCATTACAGTAAGCACACATCAACGTCAATGATCCGTAATGCGTATAACAATAAGCACAAATAAACATGAATGGCCTGTGGTGTGAATTACAGTAAGCACACATAAATATGAATGGTCTGTAGCGTGCATTATTGTAAGCACGACATATGCTCTTTGTTGGTTTTAAAACAGACTCATAAGAAATTAACCTCAAGAAAAGCCAATTAAAATTTCTTCACTAGAAGATTTACTTTATTTTTCTCACCTCCGTAAGGGCCACTTGTTTGTAAGGGCCCTGACAATGCCCAAAAACGAAAGATATTACCAAAAACTAACGAGGAAAATTAATATACAAAGAACGAAAATTAAGTTATTAATTTTGTCGGTTTCATTTGATTTATACTTTCAAGGTAAAAAAGAGAAGAAAAAACGCCAAGATTAAAAATGAGATGATGGCCAATGAGATTGCGCCACATATTCTAAAGCGAATTTTAAAATTACAATAAATATAAAGGCGGTCAAAATAAAAAGCGAACATTAGAATAATCACCGTCAATATATTCGTTGAACAAAGAATACATAAACTTGTATTGTAGTTTAGTTTAACAATAAACAGGAACAGGAAAATAATGTTAAAAACCATATCAATGTAAACTATACAGTATACTGGCTAATATATCTCATCTATAATATTTATTTATAATAACAATACAACAGGTAATCTGAAAAAGAAAATGCTAACTGCAAAGAAAATTATTGCTCCTCTTCCTCTACGCTTACACAAAATTAAATAAAGTTAAAAGTTTCGCGATACCTATTTTTTGTTTATTAGGGACCTCTGAAACGGATTGATATTGAAAACACTCCCAGGTCTTCCTCCCCAACTATACGAGCCATCTTATTTGCCATTTTTTTCAAAGAAAATTTGTTATGATTTTAAATGAGCATCAGTGGAGTTGTTTATAATTAAAGGAACGAAGAAAAGAGTCTCTCCACAAAACAATAATTTATTCAAAGCGCTTTCAACCTAACATGAGGCCATCATCAGTGCCAGATTATAACATAAAGAATAAACGGCTAGTGAAAGACATTAATCTCTATCACGACTCACCGATATCGTCGAGTCGATAAAGAAGAGAAGGAAACCAGTGAATTCCACTGTTTGACTTGTATTTATTTACCTTTAATATCTTCCTCTTAGCCGTTTATTCTTTATGTTATATCTGGCACTGATGATGGCCTCATGTTAGATTGAAAGCGCTTTGAATAAATTATTGTTTTGGGGAGTGACTTTTTTCTTCGCTCCTTTAAAATTTGTTAGTTTTAGAGCTGGAGATGCCAGCACCGAGTTCACCCCCATTCTCTGTCTGACTTTCGTTCACCTTCTGACTTTCTATGCCTATTATATTTTTGGAACAACAAGCAAATGACTGACAACAGAAAAATATTTCAATAGAGGGGATGTGCAGAGTGAGTCACAAATTTTGAAGGCCAGTAAATAAGAGATGAGTCAACTAAGTAAATGTAAGCACAACCTGATACCACCAGATTCTAATATTTATCTATGGAAATATTTGCAAAATACATATTTAAACATTGTGTATAAAAGTAAATAAATGTTTAAATTTACACAAGTGATGATACATTTATTTGAAATTCGACCTCTGATAAAACAGAGGACATTTATACATGTTAATGTCATCAGAGACAGTAACCAGAGTTAGAGCTTGCTTTGAGCACACTGACATATGCTTGAAAGGGAACTTAATATAAACATAAAGTGCTTTACTCTCGAACCTAATTTGTTATGTGTATTATTGAATTAGCGGCAGTTGGTGTAACGTATATAGTATATAACCTAAATGGAAAGATCTAATGGTATAGTACCAAGTCTATGTATTTATCATAAGTATGAAAATACTGATTTATTAACGACAGAGCTATAAATAATATAAAATAATAATAATGAAATGAAAATGAAAACCCTTTGATTTTCTTTGACCTTTGTAATTTATTTTATTACCTCTCTTATTGCTGTATTGGGAAAGAACAAATTTTCTCAATTTTTAAAGGAAAATCAGAATTGTTATGTAAATTTAAGTTACCAGGCAACCAACAATGAAAACTAAACACTGAGCTACATTGTAACACTGAAAACGCATTAAATACATTGATTCAAACAATAAAAACTAACACTGAACATTAAATACCAACAATAAAAACTAAACAACTGCTTGTTCGCATTGAAAATACATTGATTCAACAATAAAAACTAAACACTGAACTTAGTTCGCGCATTAAATACATTGATTCAACAATAAAAACTAAACACTGAACTTAGTTCGAGCATTAAATACATTGATTCAACAATAAAAACTAAACACTGAACTTAGTTCACGCATTAAATACATTGATTCACATAAAAACTAAACACTGAACTTATTTAATTGATCAACAAAAAACTAAACACTGAACTTAGTTCGCATTAAAATACATTAGATTCAACAATAAAAAACTGAACTTAGTTCACAATTAAATACATTGATTCTGTACCGAAATAACAATAAAGGAAACTAGCTGCCAAACATGAGATTAAACTTATATACATCTCATATTTCCAAATTTAAAGCGGACTTTGTGACAAACACGGGCCGATTTGAAACCCGATTTTTAGACTTATTACGTACCCCATAACAACGCTAGTCACAGATGTGGTGAGGTCTCGTTAAAGTCAAAGACACTAGAAATTAATTTAGCAAAAAAACTATTTTTCCATGAAGTTTTGGATTTTTTTTAAAATTTAGAATGCCAGCTTCTTTGATTTTCTCCAGCATCAATATAGATCTTCATTTAACAGGAATTGTACTAAGATTTATCTAATTCGGTTAAGCTGCTTATGCTGTACTATTTTATTAGAAAAGTGCAGATAAATCAATACGTAAGCACGTATACATAATATATGTGTGTGTATGTCTGCACATGTATACATACATAATAAATACGTAAGCATTTATGGATGAGTCCATAAAGCTATTACCAAAGTTTTAGATTCTTGAAATCTGTAGGATATGAAACTTAAACATTTGAATAAAAAAGTGTCACTATAAGATACCAAGGAGAAGAGCTAAGAGAGCCTAAGAAAGCTAAGAGAGCCTAAGAAAGCTAAGATCGAGGAGAAGAGCTAAGAGAGCCTAAGAAAGCTAAGATCGAGGAAAAGAGCTAAGAGAGCCTAAGAAAGCTAAGATCAAGAAGAAGAGCTAAGAAAACCTAAAAAAGCTTTGATCAAGAAGAAGAGCTAAGAGAACCTAAGAAAGCTAAGATCAAGGAGAAGAGCTAAGACAAGCTATAACAGCGTATTAACAAGAAAACAATGATAAGTATTTAAAATTTATATTTTTCCTTTAACTTAAACAATATTTGCATAATTGATAATATAATTGCGTATTGAGCTTTTTGTTTTTTATCGAAACATTAACAATTCTGCCGTATATCATAAAGACGCCAGGTAACAATATGTAGTATGTAATGTAAGTAGTATATAATATTACATTGTAGCATAGATTTTAAAATAAGGTTTTTATGTCTGTAACATAATACACATTTAGTTCAAACAATCAGAAGTAAAATCACAACTTTTTCGTCTTTAATGTTGTGAATATCCTGGACGGAATAATCTCGTCGTGGGGGGAGGCTGAGGCTATCTCTGTCTAGGTCAATACCAAATATTGGTATACAAATTACAATTCTGCAAATAGAGCGTACACTAACTATTTGCTTTGCTTGCAATTTGAAACATGCACAGAGAGTTTGATTATTTCTAATTTTTGGTATAATAACTAAAGCCCTGGTTTACTAAAGCAAAACAAATAAGACGATATACAGATAAGTTGTAAGTGATATTTAAAGGCAATAGGGAGAATATTGCGGCAGTTGTTGGCTAAATACGAGTTGAATTTCAGATTGCAGGGCTTTTGTGTGTTAAAAAATACTTAAAGGAATCTAAACCTCACAAATTAAAAAGTAATTATAAATAAATAAAATAGCAAATGCAAAAAAGAGGCAAACGGTACAAAATATTACAAAAAATGCAAAAAAGAAGCAAATGGAACAAAATATTTATAATATTTTTAAAACCTTATTAATAGACCAAAAAAGCAAGGCGCAGCTTCTATGCACCTATGAAATTGTCCAGTGGCATTGTGTCGTATTGGTGGTTTTGTGAGGGACATACTGCCACGATATTACTGAATTTCTAAATCTATAAGCTAAAAACTATGGTCTGTAACACTTCACGACCTCAACCTTTTTAGCTCGTTTTTCCTTCGGGAATTTGCTAAAATCTCATTATCATTTGGGAATTCGCTAAAAGCTCATCTTTCATTTGGGAATTCGATCAAGCTTATTTTTCATTTGGGAATACGCTAAAATTTCATTTTTCATTTGAGAATTCGCTAAAAGCTCATCTTTCATTTGAGAATTCGCTAAAAGCTCATTTTTCATTTGGGAATTCGCTAAAAGCTAATTTTTCATTTGGGAATTCGCAAATGCTTATTTTTTCATTTGGTAATTCGCTAAAATGATAATAAGCAAACGCAACATATTAAACGCAATTGAAATCATGTAAAAGACGTAATAGCTTTAATCACGTTTTAAATAAATAAACTAACTTAATAAATAAATATAACCTAACTTAATAAATATTACTTGTAAGGATTAAATATAAATAAATCAATCAAAATAAATTAATTGAATCGTAAAGGAAAAAATCGTGCATTAAATTTGTTTTTCCGGATACACAACACAATATCCAACAGTAGAATAAAACATGCAATAGAAGAAGACGATTATTGTAGTATTTTTCGAAATATGAACTCACATTACATAATAAGATAGACAAATGAATAGAAAATAAAGTATGGTTTTGAATAAATTGAGGATCTTGATGATTAATTTGAATTAGGGATAATTCAAACAAACTAGCTTCTTTGTTGTGTAATATTTACTTTATATCTTTATGGTCACAAAAGAGTTGACGTAAAATGTTGAAATGTTAAGATAGTAACGATTTTAGGAAAATGAGAGAAAAGATTTTTTTTAAGAGATATTAATATCGAAATTTATGTTGACCCAATGCTTTTGTAAAAAGCATCTAAAGGAACCAAGGTAAAGAGTCTTTCCACAAAATATTTTTACTTTTATCTCAACATGAAGTCATCATCACTACCAAAAAGAGATTAAAATCGGTTAGGGGGTATCTTGGAACTTCTTCTCAACAACATTTCGGGTTCGCAACGCTTTTTCTCACAACTTCAAACTCGCTTCTCTCGTCCTTAGAATATGGGAATACCTATTATTGATGAAGTAAGTCTTCAATAATTTATACACACATATTATATATATATATATATATATATATATATATATATATATATATATATATATATATATATATATATAATATATATATATATTATATATATATATATATAATATTCAATAAAAATTAAACTAATGCTTATAATAAGATGGAACTAGCAAATTCGTGTCTTACACAGTACTATATACATGCTAGGCAAACTGCATATCCGATCCGATACTTCTTCCTTGTTGTAGTATGAATTTTAAATATGTTGCTGATTCATTAATGACGCGTAATGACGTCATGAAAACATATTTTCAGGATAGCACAACAGATTTTTAACCAAGTTTCAACTCTCTGCAATAAACACACTGTGATCTACGATAATAAAACACACATACAGACAAAAAACTTTGTAAAAACCTTTGGATTTGGAAATTTCTTTGGATGATTTAGGTGAAATACGGTTTCGGATATTTAATACAAACAAAATACTTTTCTTATTGGGGTATATTCCCTGCGAGGAAACCTCAGGTAGGTTGCATCTACTATCCTTCAAAAATTAATTAAAGTTGGCGAAATAATTTTATTACAAATACTATTAATATAATCTTAGAGCATAGCCCAGCCAGGCTGCGAACCCCGGATCTCAGGTGCCGAAATTGAAAGCCTACACAATCAGGGCCACGGATGCAGATTCTTTTTCTATATACCTACCGTATAAATGAGGAAAAGTAATTTAATAAAACCTAAAGCTAATTTAGGTTTTTAGCAAGTCTAACTAGTCCTTTAGGAATTGCTTCAGTCCACCTTATGATATGAGATCTTATCTATATGTTCTGTTTTTCCAAAACAAAACCGTTTCGCTTCACTATAGGATGTATATTCTGAAATGTAGTACATCATAGATGAACACATTGTGTTGAACATAGAGGGTTCATCTATTTTATATGTACTTTTGGCTGTGTGCTAGCAAGAAAATATGGAAATATCAAACTAAAATACATTAGCAGCATAACATGAAAAAATATGTCGTATCCAAGTAAATAAATAAAGTAAATAATTAGATAACTTACCCATCCCACCATGGCTTCATAGCAGGATTCCTGAGGATGTTAAAGAATGATGGGAATGATTGAAATACAGATGACAGGTCTTCATCTGATTCATCGCTATCATCATCAGGTGATGCAGCTGCTACTCTCCTGACTGTTTCGTCATCTACAACACATAAACAGGAACCAGAGTAAGTTATAGTTGGACATGATAACGAGTCATGACAACGGAGTATGACAATACGGAGATTGAAATGTTTGCAGCAAACTAACAAATTCCCTACATTGCTCATATAATTCTATACATATTAACTAGTTTTCATACTAAGATATTAAAACCGAGTCCGGTAGCTCAGTGGTAGAGCGCTCACCTTTCGGCCTGGAGGTGGAAGGTTCAAATCCAGTCGAGGGAGGACCTTAGTCCTCCCTCGTAAAACCACGTAAAACCCTGGCTAGGTTGGCCGGCCTTATATCTTAATATAAGGTTATAGGCCTAGAATTCAAGACCTCTTGTGTACAGTACTCAGGAGGTCTTGGGTTCTAGGCCGGCCAACCTAACCAGGGTTTTACGTGGTTTCCTTGGCTGCAAACACGCAAATGCGGGGTTGGTTCCCGTTTCGTCCGAAACACGTTTCCGTAGTCTCAAACTCACGAGGAGTCAAAGTTCTACGGACTGATGGAGATAAAGGTCGCAATGATCAAACACAGGCGAACAGATCAGATAACAAAAATTGACTGATCTATAGATAGGTCAAAGGTATAGATATCTATACCTTTGAGAGTATAGATATCTTACCTGCACCTATAGA
Source organism: Microvelia longipes (assembly GCA_018340805.1). Taxonomy (NCBI): domain Eukaryota; kingdom Metazoa; phylum Arthropoda; class Insecta; order Hemiptera; family Veliidae; genus Microvelia; species Microvelia longipes. The sequence goes on along the minus strand of JACMZG010001863.1, from coordinate 17,395,444 downwards.
GAGTGATCTATAGATATCTTTGATATCTTCTCTGTAAGACTCATTTATCACTCTTTTCTTTATTTTATCAACAGGCTAGCACTCCTGAAGGCCTCCTGTTAAGTTGAAAGCACTTTGTTGAAACTAAGTTCCTAGTTTCAATTTAAACAAGTTTCAATTGAAACATGGTACAGGTGTATTTTTTTACGCAATAAATAAGTACACCAAGTTTTGCTACAATATGAATAATTTCTGTTTTATTATAAAAGTTAAGCAACATTGAGTGAGGTTAGTGCCTGGATGGGTGACCGCTGGGAATAAAACAAATTAATTTACTGTCAGAGGACGAGCGAAGCGACTCTAGGGAAGAGAAGATGGCATAGCGAATCCGATGTAGTGAAAAAAAAGTTCCAAGGTACCCTGATCATTATTTTCTCTCCAATGTTTAACATTAATTTTGTCTTATATTAATGATTAGTGTTATGTCAACATACACCCTTGGATCTTCTTGAAGCTTTCTTTCCTTTAGAGTGTAATAACCTCTTCTCAGCGCAATGTCTGACTTTCGTTGTAACAATTAAACTTGACTTTTAACTCACTATTAATATCTGACTTTCTTTTATCTTTTGCCTCGCAATTATTTTTATATAAAATAAAATTTACGTCTAAGTAGCATTTCATTGTGGGTTTTAATAAAATAATAACAAAAATAGTGAGATTAATTATTATTTTTAATTAATAATAAATAGAGAGTGATGATGAAAGGTAGCATGAAATATTAATAACCAGCATTTAACCTTTTAAGTGTCAGGGCCTTTTAAAAAAGGTACAATTTATCTTTATCTGACCTTAGTAAAAAATAAACACTGGGGCCACCTGAACTACCTCTTATAACTGTTTTTAACGATTTTCAACTTAAAAGTTGAAAATTCATTTTGTTAATTTAGTTAACGAACCATTTAACGATGTAATATCATTTTTTTTAGTGACACCTATATTTATATAGGTATATATTTGCAAAAATATACCAAACCGGGATAAAACCGGAATTATCCGTTTCAGGGATTTTAAAGGATGGGCGGAAGATCTAATTTTTTTTAAAGTCCATCCTTGTTACACAATTTTCTCATTTTTTAAAATTGTATTTTTGTTTTGTTTTTTTATTAGTTTTTGAGTAAACAAACCATTTATTTATTTAAAGGCTTCCTGAGTGGTTTCACAAAGTTCTCTTTCTGTATGTGTGTGTGTGTCTGTTTGGTGACGAAGCGCTTAGTATATTAATGCTAGAGAATTGAAACTTTGAACAAATATCAGTCTACTGTAGTTGTGCTATTTGGAAAATATTTTTCTATGACGTCATAAACCCGCAATAATGATTTAGAGAAAATTTCAAAAAAATTTAAACGCGGAAAAATTAAGCGATCGGATTGTCATTTGGCACGTATGTAGCCATGTATAAGAATAACATATGTGACAAGTTTTATCTCATTATCAGCATTAGTTCAACTTTTATCGAATAACTTGTATAAATTGTTTTAAAAAAATTGTAAAAAATCAGAAAATAATCCAATTTAGTTGAAATTTGGTACAAGAGTATATCTTTACGTAATACATAAGTAGATGAGAAAAAAATTCCTAGGTACACCGTACCCGGTTTTCAATAATAGCTTTCCAGTTGATTAAACAAGTATAAATCAATCAACTGTAACAGTACCACGTAATGTTTTAGTGAGCATTATTTAATAAACTCCAAATGTGACATCTACGACGACGAATGTGTAATAAACGCGTGGAGGATGTAAACGACGAATGAGAAGTAAACTGTAAACTACGGACACGTCATGCTTGTTAATATCCTTATATTTATTTTGTGGATGGTTAAACTGATTTAATTACAGTGTTTAGTTGTTGAACACGTATGAAATTTTGAGCTTAATAGACTTTATGATGTAAAAGAACTTATTGAAATTAAAAATGACTTAAGGATTTTAGAGCAGGTTGGGGCCAGTAAGATATTAACCCTCCGAAGCTTCCTCGAGGGGGGGGGAGGTCTGATTTCAATCCTAGGGTTATATGAAGAATTAAATTCAATATCCACTAATTTGGTCTTATCAGCCAGTATAAAAAGGGTGCTGCAATGAACGCAGATAGCTATCTCCGGTGTCATTTCGCCGTGATACGATATCATTGTTAAATTTAATGTTAGTTTCAAGATTTTACTGTGTGTTTGAATAATTAAATAGTTTTTTAAAACAATCAAATCTATTCAATATAAATAACTCTAGGACCAGAGCAAGGTCACTTTTCGTCAGCTTTTCTAATTGGCTTAGGTTCCACGATAACCTGAATAGGTTGACTGTTGCTATGCCATTATATTTTAATTTAAGGAGGGACTTTTCAACCTTTTCACTTAAAATTGATGATCTACTGACGACTTAATTCATCAAACTTTAGCGAGGTTTTGTTTTTAGAGGCAAAAGGGAGAGCATGTAAACTGCTTAAAATACTTTCTGTAGATGAGTAGAATAAATTATAATACCTATAAGTAGACTTTAAAGAGAGGCATCCCTTTATAACCTGCGTAAAAAGGTTTTAATTAGCATACTACCAAAGTAAATATAAAATTCTAATGCAACAGAAATATGCGCAATACAAGAGCGACGTTTAAATAGAACAAATTTACACCATTATTTAGCTAGCATGCCATAATTAGTTTAACTAAACGAGACAAATACTCGTCCACCTAAAAACAATACAAAAACGAGTAAACAGAAATCAGTCATAAATAGCTGAACAAGCTTAAGGTAAAGTAGCCTTTATTTTAACTTTTACTAACGAGGGAATAACTATTTATTTTCTACAGAGGTGAATCAATAACAAAAAATAACTTTCGAATTGAGTTTTAGTACTGGCGTCGATAAAACGAAGTGGCCACAAACGACATCGCATGATGTTCGTTACCGCTAAAAGTAGGTGTCTTCCTTCTTTTAAGACGGATCTTCTGGTGGTGACAGGGTCAATGTACATGATAAATTGACACAATTATATTGTGTGTCAACTATTCATGTTTTGCAAAACTCGGTAGTATCAAATGATATACATGATAAATCTCTAGCTGATAGAATTTATAAGGTGATTCAATTGGAGGTTATAGTCAGGAATTTACATTATTGCAGGAATAAATAGTTTTCAATGTTGACCGCCTATACTGATTCCTGCAATGATAGTTATAACCTCCGAATGGTTTTGGTTTGCTTACATAGAATTAAAAAATATGTTATAAATTTATAAGGTATTCGATACAAACAAACCAAAAGCATTGGGAGGTTATAACCTGACTTTTTTTTATGAATGACGTGTGACGTCATTGCAGGAATCGGCATAGGTGGTCAACATTGAAAATTTACTATTATTCCAGCAATATCACAATTCCGGACTGTAACCTAGAATGTCAAAAAATTGATTTCTTTCATAAAAACCCTCCAATTGAATCACCCACCTTAATATTTTGATAAACATAATATGTTGTACAAAACTGAACTGTTTTGTTCCAAAACAAAACCGTTTCGCTTCCACTGTAGGATGCATCTCCTGGAATGTAGTTCATCATAGATGAACACATTGTCTTCCACAAAACTGAACTGTTTTGTTCAGTTTTGTGGAACATAGAGGGTTCATCTATAATGTCCTACATCTCTGAATATGCCTCAGAGGAAGCGAAACGTCGGATTTATCATCTACAATGATGAGGTCACCAAAGAAAAACCTTCATATTCAAATTCACTTAAACTGATCCATAAAACTTCTAAATCCATGCATTTCATTTTTAATTATAGAAATATTTTAGTAGATTATACCGCCACATTTAGCGGGAGCGGTTAAGGTAATTAATTATATGCTTTTATAATTTTGTTAATTTAAAATTTAATCATTTTATATTAATAAGTTTAAAAAATAGTAGGCTTTCTCCAATGGTCTATACAGAGATAAAAGTGGTACCAAAATAAAAGTGACAAGAGTAGAACAATAAAATATACAAAATAAAATTTAAAATTAGAGTAACAATTTAGATTATAAATAATATATACGAGAAACAAATTTAAAACTACACTCGCTAGAACGCCAATATATAACATAGCTTTGAAGACATAACAAAAGAAGAAGAGGAAAAACATTTGATGTATAAAAAATAATTCATCAGACAAAATTTACAATTAGAATTACACTATTTTGTACTTAGAAAATGTAGAAACAAAATCAATAGTTGCTACTTAATTAGGAAACATAAAATAGCTGAATCTCACTATACATCATTAATCTCGATTAAAAGTTAAACCAGCTGTCGCAGTGAAATACGATCAAAGTAAATAAATACATAACTATTGTTGATAGTGCTATATAATCATAAAATTATTAATTTAGATTATTACTGACGAAATTGATTACCTAATATCCAAACGAAAATAATAGTCAACGATTCATTCAGCAAAAGTATTTTAATTAGTGTTGATGAAGCATTTTTAGTCATGATAGTCAAAGCGAATACTATTATCATGAGGGGAAAGCATATTTTAATATTACACAGTACTTTTAAACCTTAAGGCTCCCACACACGTTTAAATTTTTACTAATTTCGGCCTGTGCAAACCTGACTATACAATCTCAACCACACACACACGCTCAGAATTTTACTCCGGTCGGCCTGTGCAAACCTGACTACACAGTCTCAACCACACACACACACGCTCAGAATTTTACTCCGGTCGGCCTGTGCAAACCTGACTAACAGTCTCAAACCACACACCCACGCTCTTTACTCCGGTCGGCCTGTGCAAACCTGACTACACAGTCTCAACCACACACACACGCTCAGAATTTTACCTCCGGTCGGCCTGTGCAAACCTGACTACACAGTCTCCACACACACGCTCAGAGTTTTACTCCGGTCGGCCTGTGCAAACCTGACACACAGTCTCAACCACACACACACGCTCAGAGTTTTACTCCGGTCGGCCTGTGCAAACCTGACTACACAGTCTCAACCACACACACACGCTCAGAATTTAACTCCGGTCGGCTGTGCAAACCTGACTACACAGTCCAACCACACACACACGCTCATGACATCGTTTAATTTTTTTAGTTATTTACATAGTGAAGAAACATTTTTAACAAACTTTAGACTATACTTTAAGCACAGTGTTCCCACACGGGTATCCCTAACCAGCCGAAAGGCTCTTAACGGGCATTTTTTATTTTTATTATTATTACTATGTAAACACATTATTAAAACAATTGCAAAATCGAACTGCACAGTTAGCCTCCTGGATCCACACACACTTGGATTGCACAGTCACCTCTTGTCTCCACACAAGTTACAGCAACACTGCGCAAACTAGGGTGTGCGAAGGCAGGATGAAGTTAAAAACTTGATCTTGTTAAGTCTTGGGGGCCTTAAGACTTATGTTTTAACTAAAAAATAGATTTAATTGGCCTAAATTGATTACTAGCTCATTTCCAAAGGACGAAATGAGGTTATGACATTAGAATTGTAAAGAGGGGGAGGAAGTCTTACAATACATATTATGATGCTAGCGAGAGGAAAAATGCCACCAAAAATATTTAAAGGTTAATTAAATATTACTGCAGGTTATAAATCACATATGTTTAATGACTAAAAGTATGTAATTTTCTATGTAAATTTCTCGGTTTTGTAAATTCTAAGGCTGATAAACACCTTTTAAGCATAATACAAACTTCCCTTATGGAATTTAGCTTTGTAAAAAGCGAATTTCAGCCTGCTTTATGAGTGTAATATGTGTACCGTAAACAGAAACATTAAATCCAGCCGTTTCTTGCAAATCCAAATTTAAAATATACCTTATCAGGTATATTTTAAATTTGGATTTGCATTTGATACTACCGTGTTTGCAAAACATGAATAGTTTGACACAATATAATTGTGCGAGATACACCTAGGAAATATAACAAGCAAAAAGCAATGCTACATCTGGGAGCACCGCTCGTCGCTGGTAAATACTTCACATTAAATTCTTCGGAATTAATTGAAGGTCAGAGTGAGTTCAGGCTCTGTCGGCGCCCTCATGAGTTAGACGTAACGAAACAGAGTAGGACATGACATTATGTCGAGCCATCAATGATGACGAATGTCGAATGATGGAACAGTACCCAGATGTAGCATTGATTTTTGCTTGTTACATTTCCTAGGTGTCTCTCGCACAATTATATTGTACACCTGATATATCTAAATATGCCTTGCATCATCAAAGCTCGTTATCTCATTTTATTTTTACAAGAGTATGTTTACCTACTTAGCTTGCCACTTATATTTTATTCTGATTATGTAACACGCTAAAAAATTTTATTTTATTTCTCAAACTTCGCTGACAGTTATATTTGGAATCGCACTAAATTTGTTGCACTCTTGTGTGAGCACATGGGCAGCAGGAGAAATGAGATTGGGGTAATGTTTTTTAACCGCGAAAACAAGAATAGTGAAACATATCTTCGACATTTGTACAAACCGGTAGGTTTTGTGCGGGTTCTGTACAAACTTAGGTAGAATAGCTGACCTAAAACTTTGATAGAAACCAACGATTAGGTATACTATCTTTGCTATAGACGATAACATATGTATATAAAGTTAAGCTATGATAGAAGAGTGATTTAGAAGAAAAATTATCTATTCACTCATTCATCAATAATATTCCTAAAAAACGTTAGAAGTTTAAAAGAGCCGAACTTATACTTTCTCAGGACATTATACCAAACAGAAATCATTTGACTGTGATAATTGATATAGTAATTATGACCTAAGATAACACCAACAATCACCAACTGTACATAACTCCTACAGAACTAAGCATAATATCAGATCACTATCACACAAGTGTTTTTTGAAGCGGCAATGGAGTAAAAGTAAAAATTTCTTTCAATCTTATCAGTCAAATGAAAGCAACTCTCTTAAAAGACAAAGTTATCTTGTGAAATCTATCTAAAAAATTAAATATACATTAAAATTAATTTTTATGAGAGATATAATATTTATATAATCTTCACTTTATCTAAAATTATATTCGCTGGGATGGAAAACCACCAAGAAAACTGGGAAGAGATAAGGAAGTGCCATAAGTTCCTGTATTTATAAGCCCTTATTTCTTATATTTGATTTATCTCATCTCAAAAGAATAATGTTTAATTTGCTATGAATCAGACTTCTTCTATTTGAAAACGTAATACTTTTTTACAGGTTTATCAAAAAGTACCTATGATATTTTAAAAATTGATGAAAATTAGACTCTGGAAAATTCTGTAAGAATTTCCAGTTCGGTTTAACTTCAAAACCTCACCGAGATTTTGCATGAATTTTCGTTTCAGGAGGTTTAATAACTTATGAAAACTAGGTGGATATTACCAACAAGCCTATGGAAAAATGCCATCAAGAAAAATGGGAAAAGATAAGGAAGTGCCATAAGTTCCTGTATTTATAGGCGCTTAGTTCTTATATTTAACATATTTCATCTCAAAAGAATATTATATCAAGGTAACTTAGTAATTAACATAAGGTAACTTAGTAATTAGTATGTAATTTAGTGTGTCTGTTATCATTGTACGTCCCAATGTAATTTTCATGCTATACAGCAGGGTTACGCAAAATGTGGTACGCGAACCCCTAGGGGTCCTCTGCAAGATTTTAGGGGACCGTGAGCTAATGGACAAACAATTGTGAACAGCCATGTAAATAATTATTAATTATTTTATTATAATTAATAATTATAATTATATAACATTTGTTATATACTTGTAATGTTTGTAAATACTTGAATGTTTCAAGAAATACATTAAAAAAATTATTAACCAAGTTTTTATTGGTACATATAAACATATTTTTCCTGTGTTTGTTAAGATGACCAAACAAAGGCGTCTAAATTTTATAAAATCAAGTTTTTGTGCAAGTGATCGCGATATCAGGGACTAAGAAAATTATACATGTTTACTGAAAATTATTCTTAGTTTGTTATACTTAATTTATCACAGGAATATTTTATTCTTTGTGTTAGTTAATTCTCTTTATTTTAATTAAGGCCTAAACCAGCAAATGTTTATACCCTGACGGTAAAAAGGGTGAAATAGGGTTTAGAATTGACCAAACGAGTAAAAAAGGGATTGGCGACAGTACTTTCATAGTCAGCATTAGTAATATAGGCAAAGCTTCATCCGCATCATTAAAGGCCCTTGTTTAAAACTTGTCAGTCCAAATCAGGAAGTAATTAATTCCAACAAAACGCAAGTGAACAAAAAGAAATAGTAAAAAAGTACAACTAATCGCATTACAAAGATTCTATTTGATCCTAATTACTTTAAATTTAGTATAAGATGAAAACCAAAGTCCTTGACATGTGAACACCTTGGTATGAATGACATATGACTTTAACAAGGTTAGCTTAATAAAGATGTTTGAAAACCATCATTAGGAGGATAATATTATATCTTAGGATTATTATTACCAGATTTACTGTCCAAAAAAGTAGTACGAAGTGGCCAAGCGTAAAAAAATGACCGTGTAATGGAAAATTAGTTTAATAAACGATGATAACATGGTTATTACGAGTTAAGGTCCTTACTTCACACTTCAAACTATTCATAAGTTAAGAAATTATAACACTTCTTATCAATTTCAACCGAAACATTACAAAGTATTCGTTTTAGTGAAGGAATATTAATATTCTTTGGTAGTCTTTAATCACAATAAAGGCTAATATTTTAAACATAGAATATAGTATGGTCAACACAATATAGTATGTGTGGACATAGTATGATATGGTCTATACTCTCTGGTATCGACTCTTACTAAAAAGATAAATGCAACAGTTGACACTTCATTAAGCTCAAACAAAATTAGGTAGATTTAAACCTAATTATTGAAGTTCCAAATGATACAACTTTCTATTATACTAACGAGGAAAAAAAGTACGCAATCTAAAGGAAATTCGCCCGGCATGCGGACACTGCGCCAGAATATTTGTAATATTGTGATTTTTTGAAAGTTTCGCCAAGTCATTATTGTGGATCAATAAGGTCACACATATTTTATAAACAATAGGGTTTGGGACATTAATGAGGTCGATTTTTGTGCCAAGTTTCATTTCGATCCTCCGATAAATCGTTAGAATGTTATCGTGTTCCATAGGAACGTCAAGGTACAAAAATCTCACCCATACATGTAGTGTAAATACGCACACATACAAAACCTCAACAATATAAATATAGTCATCAAGTCTATGTCTCCAAAACACATAGACTATTTTTTTGTGATTTAATACCTTTAACCGGATTTAGGAATCAACCTACCTCCTCTCGAATTACCCACCTCCTCTCGAATTACCCACCTCGTAATTGAATTGTTTTTTTCCAAAAAGTTAAAACAATAAATCCTGGTCAGACTAGAAATAAAATAGCAACTACTTTTAATTAGCAACAAAAAAGTGGATCAAAATCAAACTCAGTAAAAAGTTATGAAAAAATATTTTAAAAGAATCAGTTTTATTAATTCTTTTAAACTCCTTTAATGCATAAGTAATTAAAAATGTAGATTTATACTTGGGGCAACCATTGTTTTAAAAGACACAGCTGAATTTTAAATCAAATATAATACAATAAATACTTGAAAATATAAGATTAGTATTAATACAATGGCTGAGAGTGAACAAGGTCACAGGATGCTAACTGAAAGCAATTACTTGTAATTAGTTTTTAAACTCATATTATACAACTCATCAAACTATACACCTGTAGCGTTATTATATGTTATTGGCCTGAACCGAGCAACGTGAACATGTTTTGTATGCATGTGTGTAGAGACATACATGCAAGATATAGACTAGCTCCATTATTAGCCTTAATGGAGTTAATCTTAATAAAAGAGGAAGAAGTCTCTCCACAAAAATATATTTCTTTATAGCAAAGTGCTTTCAACCTAACAAGAGGTGATCATCAGTGCTAGCCGTTGAATACAGAAGAGGGTGATAGATGAGTCTTACAGATCAGATATCAAGGATAGACTCTTTGATATCTGATGATGGCCTCTTGTTAGATTGAAAGCTCTATGCTATAAAGAAATAAATTTTTGTGAGGATACTTCTTCCTCTTTTATTACATAAACTAGTCTTCATTTTCTGAGCAGATGGACATTTAATGCTAATAAACAACTTCATTAGGTTGTTTATTGGATATTGGATTGACCCATTTAGATATTTTAGCTGCCATAATGTCTTTCTTGAGACTTGCTTTACGTTGCTAATGCGCCTCTGGACCCCAGAAAATTTTCCTATACTCTCATTTCTTCTATTATACGAGATGGAATAAAAACCTCGTCAGCTCATTCTTCCTTTGGAATTTCCCAAACAATTGGTGGTCCATTTAGCCATTTTAGCAGCTAAAATGTCTCTCCTCAGACCCACTTTACGCTGCTAATGCGCCCCTCGACCACTAAAAATGTATGCCCCCCACCCTCCTATTTCTTCCATAATAAAGAGATGGACGTTTAGTGACTCCACGAAATGGCGCCCTGGGCCCGAGCTCAGTATGTACGACCTGTCTCTTCTCCGTCTTATAGGTAATTTACGTAGATTATAGTATATTAATTCCAAGACACTTACCATCATCGTCATCTTCATCTGGATTCTTGATGTTTTTGTCATCATCCTCTAAGTCTTCTCTACTTTTATCTTTTTCAACTTCTTTCAGTAAATCTTTAGTAGCTTCATCCAGCATCCTAAAAAAGAAATAATAAATACAATTCCAACAATGGTTGACAAGAAAAAGTCCAAACAGATATATAAAGAGAAGTCACACGTCACGAAATAATCGTAACAAATAATTTTTTATATCAGAAGAATGAGCGTGAACGAAGCCATAATAATTTACAAATAAATAAAAATAATGTAAAAAAAATCCTAGCAAAAAGCAAAACTTTATCAGTCAATCCGAAAATTATTGAGATGTGAAATATGCTAATAAAAGTAAACAGCATTTGTCTTTCCACAACGATATAATTAAATATACATAGCCAGCTTTCGACCATAACGAAAGCTGGCTATGTATCCATACTGTGGCTATGTATATGGCTAACTGTCATCATCAGTGCCGGTGAGATGAGTCTAAATCTTTCTGCTACAAGCCGTGGCCTAAGAAACCGGCCAAGAAGAATTAGACTCATCTCACAGGCACTGATGATGATCGTTATGGTCGAAAGCTGGCTATGTATATTCAATTATATCGTAGTGGAAAGACAAATGCTGTTTACTTTTTATCAGTCAGTTGTTTAATAAATCATTGATTCACTCATTCTGTTTGCTTGTTTGTTAAGTTTTGTACTAATGATGGCCTCTAAAGTTCGTTTTTATGGAGGGGATATCTTTTTTATTTAAATAAATTTGTTTTTTATTTACACAATAAAGCAATTAATTATGTCGCTTGGATTTAGCTCATAAAAACAAATAGAATCTGTGTTTGTTATGAGGCAGTAATAATACTGCAACTAGACAATTTTAACCCTAATATAGGGGTTGAAAATGTATATTACTCATTAGACTTCTTCTATAGTATGAAACACATTTAAAATTAGTTGATAGCGTGGGAAAATGTTTCGAGGGAGCCAAAGAGTTTAGTCCAGGATATTAAACCACGACCAAAATTTCATTTTAGGCCAACCTCATTGTTGCTTGCTCAACACTATTTTTCAACGCTGTCAATTGATTTTACAGTGTTAAACATTTTTGGGTGTAAATTAACATGTTTACTCTAAAGAGATATTTCATTTTTTCAATTTTTTCATACAACAATGTACACGTTCATTTTTATTCACAAGAGAGGTGTCAAATGTTAAATTGGTTAAAGGGGGACCCACAGGAGAATATATATAATATAGATAAATTGATTAATACCAATAAAGAACAATCATGATAGAGAAGATCAATAGCAGTTGACCCTACTACGATTTAACTCTAATTATAATTACTAACAAATAGTAACCATTTCACAACACATATTAATATTTTAAAATAATATATATATATATATATATATATATATTATATATTATATATATATATATATATATATACTTCGAATCAAGGTTTTAAATATATTATATATATATTATATATATATATATATATATATATATATATATATATATTATATATATATATATATATATAATATATATATTAATATATTTAAAACCTTGATTCGAAGTCAGAACATTAATCAAAAATTATCCAATAGTTTACTGATGCGGTGTCATAATATTTTATTTGCGAAGAGACGTCATGGTGATAAGAGTTTATAAGGTGAATTCAATGGTAGGGTTTTTATGAATGAAACCAATTTGTTTTCCATGTTAGGTTATAGTCCAGCATTGAGTCATTGCAGGAATAAATAGAGAATTTTCAATGTAAATCGCCTATACCGATTCCTGCAATGATGTCACATGTCATTCATATTTGGTTTGTTTTTACATCGATTTCAATCGCTTTAGGAATTTTCAATATCTTGGAGAAACGTATCATCGCCTCAAAAAATCTCATAATTAAATTCTTTTGTCTTTATGACATAATTGTGAATAATATAATTGTCTATATAAATAGACAGTAATTCAAGTCCATGGATAAACGATTTATTGTCTATTGTTATCTCCATACGTTAAGAAAAAATGTTGTGAAGTTGCATCGATGCATCACTGTATTTTCTATCGTCATCTAGTTAATCTTCAGTCATATTTTAATGGGGAAAGTAATAGAAAATAGAAATTATTTTGACTTGGATACAACATTAAAACATATTATAAAAGAATTATAAATAATCACACGACAAAAATATTACAATGATAATAATGTAATCAAGACATGAACCTTAAACTTAGAGGTATTCAGATGATATTGTCGTAGTCTATTGTCCCGTCTCTGAATGCATGTACCTACTTTCTCTTTCTTTAAATAAAATGAAAGTATTTAGGTTTAAGACAAAAGAAAAGAACTTAGTGTGACTCTTAAGAAATATGAGAAATGAAGAAGCTAAAAAATCTATAAACCAAATTAAGAGAAAATACCTCACGTAAAAAGAAATTTAACAACAAAGGTTGGCCATTTAAATGTTTTATTTGCCCTAAAGTATAAATATAATATGTTGAACTCGTCTTATCCTTGCAACATAACCAACTTTTCGCTCTATTAGTTATAATCATGCTAGGGAAGGTAAGTCCTATACACTTATTTCTTTTCCTCATACGACGTTTATGGGGCCAGTTAAGTTCCCTTATCGCGTCATCCCCTTTATTTAAGATCCTTGTCCTAGCTTCATAAAGATTCTAGTAAGTTAGCCCCTGGGAGTTGAATGAGAACAACCATCCTCAGTGCTGGAAGATGATGAGAATTCATGTGAAGATATCTGTCAATATGCGTAGGTTACTATCTGTCAGTGCCCTAGTGTACTACCATTACCTTTCTTAATCACAAACAAAAGCCAGCGACCTATTATTTTCTACTACCATCGTGAACCTTGTCCCGCCAAAGTAAATAATAATTTTTTTTTTAAAAAAGATTAAATTCTCTCTTTGTCTTTTTGTCACCACTTGAGGTGAAACTTCAGCCTTGGCTGATTTATGCAAATCTGAACAAACCAAATATCTTCGAATTGTTTTTCTTTTATAGAAGGTAAATATTTTTTCTTTAAAAAAATAAATTAATTAAAATAAAAAATCCTTTTGTAACTTCATTTAGATAAGTATCATTTCATAAAGAATTTTTGTGGTTAAATTTATAAATTTAATCACTCATGTAGAATATGTGATATTCTACATATCACATATTCTGAGATGATATGTACTATAATTATATAATACTATAATTATTCTACATGAAGATATCCTCATGAATATCTTCATTTAGAATCATTCGTCTACATTGACGCGATCACCACCAGTCACCAAGACCTAAATATTCATGACAATAACCGCGGAAGCCTAAGCAGTTCATAGTGATATTGGTATCAAAATTCAATAGTTTTCAAAACAGCCTATATTATGGCAAGCTCCAGTCAAACTTTAAGATTACCACATTTGGGCATTAGTTACCAGTAAATTGAAATGCGTACGAGTTGACATAATGGGAGTGGAAATTATTTAGGAAGTGAAGGACTGTTATATGTAATTTAATATGTATCGTGCAACACTGTATACTTTACATTATATTATGTAATTAATATGTATCGTGCAACACTGTATACTTTACCATTACGTTATTATGTATGTACACATGTATATTATTATGTAATTTAATATGTATCGTGCAACACTGTATACTTTACCATTACCGTTATTATGTAATTTAATATGTATCGTGCAACAACTGTATACTTTACCATTACCGTTTTATGTAATTTAATATGTTCGTGTTACCATTACCGTTATTATGTAATTTAATATGTATCGTGCAACATATACTTTACCATTACCGTTATTATGTAATTTAATATGTATCGTGCAACACTGTATACTTTACCATTACCGTTATTATGTAATTAATATGTATCGTGCAACTGTATACTTTACCATTACCGTTATTATGTAATTTAATATGTATCGTGCAACACTTTATACTTTACCATTAAATAACTTGATTAAAAAAACATTCTGGAATGAAAATTCACTAAGAAGATTTAATGGCGCATTTGAAATATCCCAACGGACGTAGATAATTAAAATATTTTATATAAATATATAATTAAATAAAATAATTCATTACGTAAATAGCTAATGAATTATTTAAAAAGGTGTATTGTACGTCGGTACACAATAAACATATACAGAAAATTTTACACACAGTTTCCATCGTATAACATTTTTATTTGACTTCCCAGGTTTCAAATTTATTATTTTTTTAAAATTTATTAAATCAATGTTGTTTTAAAGTAAAAATCATTTTAGAGGAAAAATGTGAAGACCGAATAATATTCCCCTAAGCATAAGGGGTAGAGAAATGATTACATCATTAAATTAAAAACTATTTACATTAAAAATCTTGTCATTTCTGAGTTCTATTAAAGCTCTATTTATATCTTTACAGGTAAATCTAGAATATTGAGTTTAAAGAAATCTCATTAAATATTCGGTAGAAGAATGTTGAAATTAAAAGAATCCTTATAAATATTTATAATCAACATCCAACACAACTGGAGTCATGGCTGATTTATTAATTTATTTAATCTGCAAAATTACACTGCAGAAAGGACGCGAACAATCTGTATTTAAATAATAATTATAAACATGTCAAGGAAATAAAAAAAAATTGCAGTACATAAAGAGAACTTATATACATAAATACATCAATAATAAATGTAATTGATTATAGATAAAACCTGTAGCGAGTTGTGCGGGTACCTGCAGGTAGCCGTTTACAAGAAGTAAATAAATTCTATTATTAATAGATATAAAAATTAAAGTGAATTATATCAATTCAAAAAATAAATAAAATTAAAGCGAAATAAATAATAACAATATAATCAGAGATCTATTAGTTGCCCTTCAGGTAAATACCCTGAAGGACCGAAAGGCCTTCAGTAAAGAGAGTAAATTATACTCTGAAGAAGAAGAGTAAATTTCATTCTCAGCACTGACCACGTTCAATGCTCTTTAATCTTTATGATTCAACAAAAATCATTATTATACTTGTCGTATTGAAAGTGTACTTTGTTTATTAGGTAATTGTATACACTTGTACCGAATTTCAACTCAATTGGACCATTTCCAAATTTTTTTTACAATGTTTTAAATAACGTACACAACTCATTTAATAAAAATGGAACAAATGCTGATAATAGGATGAAACTGAGAACATATGTTAGTCTTATACATAGTCACATGCGTGACAAATCTCAATCCGATCGCATCATGTTTCCGCGTTTTATGATATTTCAAGTCATTATTGCGGGTTAATGGCGTCATAAAAATATTTTCCGAATAGCACAACTACAGCGGTAGACTGATTTTTGTAAAAAATATCAACGCTCTAAGCTAAATACATTGGGAGCTACTGTAATAACACACACACAGACAACTTAGCGAAAACCACTCAGGAGGCATTAAAAATGCCAGAAACGGATAATTACGGTTTCATCCCGGTTTCGAATTTTTTTGCAAACACAATAATTTTCTTATATTCCTACGGTATAAATGAGGAATATTAAAAAGGACCGCACTTAAAAAAAGATGATAATATAATAAGAAATTATAATCAAATGAAATCAAATGTGAATTATCAAATGTAATTTGAAACCTAGGATGACTTCTAGGTTATATGAATTACATTCATAATACGAATTGCTTTATTCTGACGAATTAGGCAATTCCCATTGTTCTGATCTCATCATATTCAAACAAATAGATGCCTTTTCCTTAAACAAATACCATTTTTCAAGCTATTTTGAAATTAATACTATAAGTAATTCATAATGATACGTTTGTTTTAACGCTAAACAATAATATTTCGTAATATTATATTTCTATTTCCTTCCTTTAAAATAAAATACGTATTAAAAGAAAATCTAAGCGAAGAGGAACGGAGTCAGGCTTGAGTAGGCTGGGTGACATCTAAACCAAGAGATTTGTCCAAGAACTTTCACAATGAAAGCTATTATTTAAAGAAATTCTTAAAGTCAAAGAACTGTGAACTTATACTTTCATCAAAGCCTATGATATTGAAGGGATAATTAACAGAAGTATAATTAATAAGGAAGCGTATCTCAAGTATATTAAGTTATATAAAGTAAAAGGAAATAATTAATGGTAAGCAAGATATGAAAGGATTATTCAATCCTATTCAAAAATGTTATAAATAGAAACAAAAAGCAAGTGAAGTACAAACAAAATAGCGCCAAGCTATCCAACAATGAGAATCAATCAAAGATCTTATTAGTTATTTGTTTACAAGTATCTAATCTTCCTTTAGCTATTATAATACAGATGCAGTAATAAAGTACGTTTTAGGACCTTTGGACCCATCTGTAGTATTTACTGATAGAGATTAGTGAGTATTCACCACGTGCGAAGAAACTCAGGTAACCCACAACCCACCTGAGGTTCTTCCCACGTGGTGAATTCCACGTTCACTATCCTTTAAAAATTAATAAAAAAAGCTTATACTATTCATATAAGCTGAAAGAATATACTGGGCTGCAAACCCCGGTACCATAATCGATTGACAATACAAGTACACTAACAGTAAAATTGTTTATGAGGCAGCCATTAGAATTTTCAAGGAAAATAGAATTTAACAAATATGATTTGTTTTCTCTCAGTCAATCGAAAAATCAGTTACCGTCGATACTTGCTGTTGGATATGAAGTATCAACGATAGCTGATTCTTCGATTGCTTCTTCAACTTGCGGTAAATACAATCTTTTTAATTTCCCTCAGTCCCTAAAAACAATTTTAGAAACATGAAAGTCCATTACAAAAAGTCCGTTTTGAAGCCCTGACCAAGTAGTCTAGTACAGCCCTTCCCAACCCTTGGGTCGCGACCCAGATTGGGTCGCGAACAAAATTTTTTGGGTCGCCAATTTTTTTATTATCAACTACCAAAAATGACAAAAATTTATGTAAAAAGATTTTATAAGCAATAACAGATTTGCTTAAACAGATATTATTTTAGAAATTGATAATACTTTAAACATGCGATAACCAAAGAAGCCGCAGCCAAAACATTTCTTAGAAGTCCTTTTCCGACAGAGGCACGGTGCCTTTATCTAATTCTTGCTAACTTTGATGAATTGTTATACCTATGATAATACTGTGTTTAACAGTTTTTTATCACTTCTTTTAAAGGTTCGGCTTATTAAAATTATAATGTTCAATTATATGTGAATTTGGTTCTAACAAACATCAACGTAGTTTATCGCGTACAAGTTTATTAATTATAATTGTTTATCTATTTTATAGTTTTGCGTTTTAATTGAAGTAGTGAAATGAATAAACAAAACACGACTTGACTTATTAGTGGTAAACCAACAGCAACAAATTAGTCATTGATATGATACATATTTTATTTTTTTATTCTTTTTGTTGCTTACTATAATCATTATTTGATTTTTTCCTTTAAATAATAAATGCTCATTTTTATATTTAATTTAATTTTTTTATTTTTATATTTTATTGCTATTATATTATAATAGACTTTTTTTGAACTCCAATTAGTTTGTAGTTTTCTATTTAGGTATAAAAACCTCATGAAAATTATGATTTGACGATGTCTGTAGGGCCATAACTAGTTCGGCAATAAATAAAAACGCCTGCAATTTTCAGGTTATGCAAAATAAACCCATTTGGGTCGCCAAACTTAAGAAAAGCAAATTATAGGGTCGCAGTACTGAAAAGGTTGGGAAACGCTGGTCTAGTATATGCCTATACTATACTCCTTGCCCTGACTCTCTTAATAATATACTTCTTTAATAAAACGGGATTAGCTAAGTATTTCACCAATTTCAAAATAAAACTAGGGTAATTTAAATTAATAATTTTTTCAGTTTTGTTTTACATTTAAATCTACTCTTTCCTACATTTTAATCTCTGTTCAACCGTAATTTATTTATTTATTTTTTATCACTTCATTTCTGTAATTTATTTTATGGGTTATGCTTTGACGTTTTTTTGTCTTATTTGTTTGATTTGGCACTGTCTAAGTATATCGGGTCTAAAAATATTATATTGTGGGCTGTGCAAGTAGATGCTTATTCTCGTTTTTTGTACTCAGTTACAACTCTCTATCGCGGGAGTTGCGTGACACAGACATAACGTCACTCACGTTGTAAACCGCTCAGAAATTCATTAAAAGGTCAGAAACGGATAATTCGATGAAATCTTGGTTTCGGATTTTTAGGGCGAACAAAACTTTCCATGTATACCAACCGGTAGTAGATGACGAAAAATAAACACCATATACAATTTTTTAAAACATCTGAAGTCACCCTACACTCTCTCCATTGCAAAAGATCTTGCAAAAGCTGAAGCATTTTAAACAATAAATTTGCAGGTAAATATACAAAGAATAAAATATTTGTCTATAACAAGCTAAAAAATTAATACCATCTACATTTACAATCTACAAATCAAACTAAACTGTTCTTTATTCACGGCAGGTCTTGCACAGGCTGACATCTAAGGAGAAAGAACAGTTACAAGTTAATGCAATGTGATTCTGAAGAGCCACGTGAAATCGAAAAAACAGTAAACTAAATGTAATATTGAATAGACAGAAAGACTACGACAAGGAGAGCATTGACATAGGTTTTACCGTTATATTGTTCTTGTCTTTATGATACGCCACTCCCTCTTTTAGAACTTAAAATAAAGTCGTCAGCAAATGTATTAGAGACTCCTAAATGTTGTTAAGATTGGAATAAATTATTAAATGAAAATCAGGAAGACAAAAATCAATCGACCCCTTCCCTAATAACTCATTTTACTCTCGTAATTTTCCATAACTGAACTAAAAGCAAGGAAGAAAAACAAATCATATTTAAGAGAGATTAAATCACTATACAATAAATTAAAGAATGGCAAAAAAATACGAACATAGGCAAATGTAAACAAGACAGTTCGTGAATGATCTTGACAGATTGTCTAAACCTAATAATAGCAATACCTTTCTTTATAGTCGACTCAACTTAAAAACAAACAGACCTTCGGCCTCTAAGCCGCTACGCGGCGTCGGCGCTGTAAAAATTTGGTATATTTGTACCAAGTTTATTGTCGATCCGAGAGCGTTCGAAACTTGTCGTGTCCCATAGGAACAAAAATTTCATACATATAACAAACAGGCACATATATATATATATTTATATAAAATATTTTGATCAATGCCAAGTTTTTTCTCATTTTCAGCATTAGGTCAATAATTATTACAAAAATATTAATACATACTCGTACATAAATATTATAGAATAAATGTTTTAAACATTATTAAAAACTGAAAAATCGTACAATTGAGATGCAATTAGGCAAGCGTGGTTCTATTTATGCAATAATCAAGAGTATACAGTTATATTTCAATACGGCTAATACATCTACAGTTTTATTCGGATGACTAGCATTAAGCAGTATCAAGCGAGGTCGCGGTCAGTACAAGGATAGGTAACCGCTTGGAAAAAACCAACGTTGGAACGATGTAAATCCGACGTTGTACAATATAAATCAGGTGATCTTCATATCCTGAGGAATAACGAAGTGAGTCAGATGTGGTGAGGATGAGCGTAGATAATTCCATACCCCGTATTTGCTTATTATCAAGCCAATTAGAAAAAAAACTCCAGCAAAAACGGAAAATCAGATGCGAAATAAAATGCAAAAGTAAAAAGCGAACCAAGTCAATAACCCAAAAACAACAAAAGTTTAAAGCTCTGTCTGGATATAGAGCTTTACTATCCAATATTAGCTATTGTAATAGCTACTATCTTCATAGAGGTTGGGAAGGAAAACTATATTAGTGAATCAATCAATTTATTCACTTTAGATTGATTTATGATAACTTACTCTTACTTCATCATACAATTATTTTCTAAAAATAGAGACACAGAACTAACAAAATCAGGTAAAAAGTAGGGCAATCTAAAGCAAGCAGTCAAAAGTTAAACAAAGCTGAGAAAACAAGAGTAAAAAGCCTGGGCATGAGTCGAGCAGGATATTTAAGTCATCTGAATGCTATATGTGGTGAAAGTTTGGTTCTTATGTGTTTTTAATAACTGAATGCACCTCTTGAGCTATATTTGCCCTCAATATCTACTTATGAATATGAACAATAATTCAGAAAGCTATTAAACAGATTTTCACTTCACACCTTTCCTTTACTCAGTCCGTCTTTCTTTCTCTACCTTATTTTAATCCATAAATGAAGTTAATAAAACATATTTTTACAGACTAAAAAAGATAAAATATATTGTTAAAGGGAATGACACGCTAAGTCGATTTGACATACAACAAAGTAACACTATTAAGAACAAAAAACGTACCGAAGAATCCTTTACGAAACACTTGTCAAAAGCAAACAGCACATTCTGGGTACCATAGAGATATTATTACTAGAGAGGCCCTATAGATTAAATTTTGAAACACCGAAAAAGTAATCTGACCACTTTCGGTTATAAATATAATCAAATAATCAGTACAAAATAATAGTAACTTATATAGGAGAACGTTAAAAATACAAATCAAAACGCAAACAATGTGCGGGAAACTGAAATATATTTATTATTATAACCTTAAATTACTCTTGTAGGAGGTTTCAATGAGGTTACACAGAGCCCCTGAGAGTCCCAAAAAGATGTTTCAGGCTTTTCAATGTATTTAGATGGGCTATGTCCCCTCTAGTATATATCTCTATGCTTGGTACGAACATCGCATGCTTACAATTATTACTTAAGAAATACAACTCTGTTATAAGATGAAGGATGTGCCTAAGCCAGTCTTACTTTACTAAGTCACTGCTTGAACATGAGTGAAATGTGTTTTTGATGAAGCTAAAGTTAAGGAAATTTAATAAAATTATTAAACAATTTTTTGAAACCATACCAACAACTCTATCTATACAGTTAAGTACGCGCTCTTTATACTTTAAACATTTTTGGTAGATTGTTAAATTGTACTTAGGAACCATGTCACGTTTAAAACAATTTCTCTTGTCACAAAAGAATATTACAGAAGAACTTGGGGTCATTGACATTATGACTTTCCCTTAGGCACTATGATTGAGAAAACCCCGTGAAAATTCAACTTTCAGATGTACACATACTTGGCATTAAAATAAATAATTTAACAAGAATCAAGGGACACAATGTTTTCCATTTCTTACACTTGTTGCAATTAACTTATTTTCCTGAAATAGCCCTTTCAAAAATGTTTACATTTAATAACGAGTTAAATTTCATGTTTAATTGGTATAAATTATCGTACATTATGTCGAGTACATCAAGTCTTAAAAGCTACAAAAGCCACAGGTTATACCATCATTTCAATAGTTAGAAACATATTTAAAGATGATAAGACTACTATCAGCAGGTATCAAATTTAACATTTATCAGAAAAATCGAGTAAAGGGCACCTCAGTACTTTTCATCACAACTTTGGATTTGCTCCGCTCGACCTCAGAATAGAATGGTTATCCAAAGCCTAGTGTGTTATAACTTGATTATCCAAAGCCTAAGGTGGTATTACTTCGGTTTCGCTACCCTCGACCTCAGAATAGCATGATTATCCAAAGCCAAGTGTGTTATAACTTGATTATCCAAAGCCTAAGGTGGTATTACTTCGGTTTCGCTACCCTTGACCTCAGAATAGAATGGTTATCCAAAGCCTAGTGTGTTATAACTTGATTATCCAAAGCCTAAGGTATTACTTCGGTTTCGCTACCTTCGACCTCAGAATAAAATGGCTGTCCAACGTCTAGTATGTTATAACTTGATTAAGGTGGTATTACTTCGGTCTTGCTGCGCTCTACATCAGAATTATTAGGTATCCAAATATCTAGGGTGTTATAGCGATAGGAATATTAAATTTAGATACGGTATAGCGATAGGCATATTAAAGTTAAGAGAAGTAATACGGTGGATACGCATTCCATCAA
The DNA here is from genome assembly GCA_018340805.1 of Microvelia longipes. Classification (NCBI taxonomy): domain Eukaryota; kingdom Metazoa; phylum Arthropoda; class Insecta; order Hemiptera; family Veliidae; genus Microvelia; species Microvelia longipes. The sequence goes on along the minus strand of JACMZG010001863.1, from coordinate 17,372,774 downwards.
ACAATAAGAGTAATACTGCATTCACGAATGCTTTAAAGACCTGTGATCATACTTAGCACCCTTTTTATGAGTATAGTTGTTTATTAGCACTATTTTATGATTCCTACTAGTAATTTATTTTAAGTTTCCCTATCTGACGATATATCAATGCAGGAAGAAAAATAAATATTATAGACCGTCTAAAATTCAATAGACGATCTTTAACGGCGACAAATATCATAATAAAATTTTGTGGATCCATTAACCACCTATAGATGCACATTTGAGTTAAACCACTGAGAGCTTAATGAAAATGCTTGAAACGGATAATTATGATCAAACCTGGGTTTCGGATTTTTAGGGTGAGCACTATACTTTTCCAATATATCTACGGAATTAATGAGGAAAAGTATAAATAAAGTAACTTCCATTTATGATCAGAAAATGTATAGTATCTATACTATGTATATACATAGAGTGAACAAACGCAAAACAACAAATAATAATACACAAACGCAAAGGATAATGCACGCAGGGAAATCACTGAGAGGAAGTAACTTCACAGCTTCTGAAAAAGAGACCGACAACATACATAGATGACATTAAACGATACACAACACATAGCATGCAACATGACTTCCTATACATGTTGCCTTACATAGAATACCATAACTCAGCAGGAAACAATAGATTAGCAATCGTCCTTCATATCGTGTACCTACATTTATATGTTTACTTTTTATTATAACTAATTGTTATTATACAAGAATTAGTGATGGTAAATAAAAAATTGTCATTACGCTTGTAAATAAATGTTGTTAGTAACTATAGAGAGAAGCAAGACGAGTTAACATTTGATTAAACCATTTCCTCAAACAGATATAAAGAATATAATTGCAACAAAAGATGATATCTCATACAAAATGCCACACAGAACATTTTCCTTTAAAAAAGCCTATATCACGTTTTTATAAACAGAAAAAACAGTAGACACAGGGACTCAGCTATCAGGACTGCAGAGCACCAAGCCTAAGGAGGCGCAAAATAGAGACAAAAATTTGCCATTGCTATTTATATACATATTTATAGAATATCATAAATACTCAAGTTAAGTATATATTAATAATTAATTATCACTTTAATAGTTACTCAATTATTAATGGACAAGAAAAATGGGCACAAAAAAGCAAGCAAAGATTGTTAATATCCGGTAGCAGTTTTTCGTATTTGTAGTTTTGTAAATGAAGTACTGCCATGATATAAGAAAATTTCTAAATTTATTCATTTAAAAAATGTAATTTGTTTACACAATGTTATACATGTCAAACGGTAAAATAAGAAATAATGCTAATAATAAATTTTAACTTCGTATGTCATTTACATATATATAAGATTTTTTCGCTGGATCGGATAACTTTTCGTAAATTCTTCTTCAGCTAAAAAAATAGGGTTCAGGAAATTCATAAACTCAATTTCTGTACCAAATTATATTGAGATTCGATATATATATATATATATATATATATATATAATTATATATATATATATATATATATATAATATATATATACATCGAGGTCGGGCTTTTTTTTATTTGATCCAACTTCTATTAAAATGCAAGAGCTAAGAAAATAACATCACATATGTTTGTGGTCATAAGTGCTGTTTTGTGCCAAAATTAAGGCGGTGTAAAGCAGTTCTAAAAGGATCAATAGAAAGCTAACGCACATGCTTAAAAAGTCCAACCATCTCATAGCTAAATAAAATTTTGTCTCACAACCATTTTTATGGCGGGATTTAACAATTTATTAAACAACGTAAACAAGTCAATTGGTGGAAAGACGAAGTTGGTGTTGTTAATATTGTAAACAAGTCATTTGATATAAATTAAACTAATGCTGATAACGAGATGAAACTTAGCACATAAATTGGTCTGATATATGTCTACATACCTGCTAAATCTCAAATCGATCAAATAATTCTTTTGCGTTCTATGAATTTTTGAAAAATTTTCTTGTCATTACTTACGGATAATAAAAATTATTTTTCAGATAGCACAACTGGGAGCTACGATAATAATATAAAACACACACACACATAAATATTTGTGAAAACCATTCAGGAGGTTTTAAAAGCACTTGAAACGGATAATTCGCCTGAAATTCTGGTTTCGAATTTTTTGACAACATATTACTGTTTCTATATACCTATGGTAAAATAAGGAAAAGTAAAAAAAAGTATTATCAATATTAATGTATTGATAATGTGTTCAATTCATTTGAAATAAATGAATTGAACACCGGATAGTATTTAATGATATTATCCGGTCTTCAATTCATTTGAAATAAACTCATTTTGCACATTTTGTCTATATTTGATTAAACTATCTAAATAGAACAATATAATGAATTATCACAACTATTATGTGTGATCTTTGATTGTACTCAGTTTGGAATTTATTGGCTAAATTGAAGAAGTCAATGTTTTTATTATATTAAAATACAATTATTTATTAAGTCCTTGATGGCAACCGAAGACTCGGACAAGGTAGGACTTGTACGGTTGCAGTAAGGAGTCGTAGTTAATCGGTAATATCGAGGAAAAATTAGAGGGAAAAAAATAAAGGCTGGAAAACCTCATAATAGGATAAAATCATATACATTTTAATTGAAATTTTAATCATTAATAACAGTCAATACTAATATCATAGCTCACCTGAGCGCATGGAATACAAAGTGAAACATGCGCTTTTAAAAAAAAATAAATAAATAAATAAAAAATATCGAGTTGACTTTTATTGTAATTACTTTATGGTGACAGTAATTGCTAGCACAATTGTTAAATTAATTTTAATGTAACTGTAATAAAAATATTATTAACCTTTGCATTAATTATTGTTTTTTCACTATTGGCTGCTACTACTAGTACTATTGATTAGTGCTTAGAACATTACACCTCTATTTTTCTATCACCCCAAAGGTTAAATGTTCAAGAGCAGAAGTATTGTGCCAGCTTATAACATCGCACCTAAAAAACTCCTTATTTCATATCCTGGGTTTAATGAATTTCCAAGCTAAAAATGATTTTATGAGGTTGAGATCATGTTCTATCACTTGAAAAGATAAATGAAAAACAGATTCTATCGAAACTTCTGAAAGCTAATTATATATACACCTATTCTACCAAATTATAAGAAGAGGAATTCAGGGAAAACAGGTTATTTTAACGATTGGGATTTTCCATTACATGATGAGTTTCAAAGCCATTAACACTCCTGTATACTGAATACTAAAAGCCTAACCTCCAATCACATACTTGGAGCTATAGTTAAATGAATCTAGACAAGAGCTTTTAACATTAGAAACCCACTAAAACATTATATGATAAAAATACAATTAGCCAAACCCCGGTGTTTCCTTTAAATGTAACATAATGCTACAAGTTTTTCCCGAAAGCATTTTATATATATAATATATATATATATATATTATATATATATATATATATATATAATATATATATATATTATATATATATATATATATATATACATACATTATTAAGTTAAAATATTTACGTTTAAGTAACGTTATAGGATACTTTTCTCACCACGTCGGATTCGCTACGCTCATTCTTCGTACTCGTTGTGCTCGTCCTCAGAATATACTAATTAACAAATTCATATCCTAAAAAAAATATTTCCTAGATAGGACAACTAGACCTAAAGATTGATTTTTGTACCAAGTTTTAACTCTCCAGCACTAACACCCTGGGAGCTACGATGATAACAGACACTCACACACACATGCAGACAACTTAGTAAAAACCACTCAAAAGGTCTTAAAAACACCTGAAAATGATAATTCAAATGAAAATTATAACAATCAAATGTGATTGGCTTGTTTACATCGAATTGTATTACCTAATAAATTTCTAACATCTTAAGCACAACTAAAAATTGAACTAATACAGATATTGTAACACAAGTAGGTCATATATATGACTACTTACGTGTCAAATATTAAAATTATTTTATATGGATTAAAATAATTTTCCGCACTTGATAAATTTTCGAAATTTTCGCTGAGTCATTATTGCGGGTTAATGTGTGAATTTTGAGAAATTCGATGTGACCATTTGTTCTAACCATTGTAACTAGCCTACTTTTGGGCCCACATAGTTACAACCATAGAGATATATACTATAGGGGCATAACCTATCTCAATACATTGAAAGGCCTGAAACATCGTATTAGGGCTCTCAGGGGCTCTGTGTAACTTCATTGAAACCTCCTTCAAGAGTGAGTTAAGGTTGTAATAAATCTATTGTTTTCGGCTTCCCGCACATAGTTTGTGTTTTGATTTGTATTCTTAACAATCTACTATATAAGGTACAGTAATTTTGTACTGATTATTTTATTAAATTTTTAACGAAAGTAGTCAGGTTACTTTTTCGATGTTTCAAGATTCAACCAATAGGGCCCTCTAGTAAAAATATCTCTATGGTTACAACTGGCATACAGTTTTTAAAGTTAAGAGCTAAGTAAGACTTAAGTGTTAGAGTAAATATAATGCAAACTATGATTTACACGATCGTGACCAATTAATCAGATAAAATAGAATCGTATAAAACAGGTTTAACATCAAAGCACCTTAACAGCCGTGATGGGAAATCCTCATGATCCTCAGTAACGTTCATAGTTGTATTTAAATGCGCGCGTGTTTTTCCTACTTTTAGCGAATTTCCTTTGTTAATGCTTTGTAGGCTTTGCAATATATAATAGCACATATAAAAGAAAAATAATAATATTTATTTCTGTCTTTTTAAATCATATTATTAGTTTTTTCTGTGAAGAACTTGGATCTATCACACTTCATCACAAAATAATTAGTTGTCGCTCAAGTTCAAAAGGATCAATACAAAGCTAACGCACCTACTTAAAAAGGCTAACCATCTCATAGTCAAACTATATACTTTAAAATTTTGTCTCGCAACCATTTTCATAGAAAGACTTCAGGAATTGCCGTTGTACTACAATGTACTTACATCTACACTAACATCGAAAATCCATCACAGTTTGATGCTACTAAACTTTTCTGATCGAACATAAAACCTTAGATATACCTGTAGTATTGAAAAGAAACTTACTATACTTATTTACTACGTAAAATGGCATACTAGAACCAAATTTCAACTCGATTGTGTGATTTTTCGAGATTTAACAATTTATTAAACAGCGTATACAAGTCATTCGATAAAAATTAAACTAATGCTGAAAATGAGATGAAACTTAGCACATATATTGGTCTGATATATGTCTACATAAATGCTGAATCTCAAGTCAGTTGTCGCTCATGTCGCTTAAAGCACATAACAAAAATTTTACATCATATTATTTAACCACAAAAATAAAATTACTTAAAATGAAAGTATAGGCCCATAACAAGTAAAGTAAATGGAATTTTAAATAAAACCGGTATCATTATAGAAAAACCAAATTATAAAAAAAAATGTAGGTAGGGTCTATTTGGATATTTATATATTCAAATCTCTAGAAGAGGTTTAACATTTAATACGATTTCAATCTATGAAGAGAAAATAATAAGAGCTCCGACAGTATAGTAAAACATTAACGACTTTCTAACAAATTATAACAACATAAATTAGAATCGAAAATTAGTGAAATAAATAAATAATTCGAAAACAACATAGAGATATAAGTAGATTGAGATGGCAGTGAAAAAAGATCTGAATAAATAACGAAGGCTTAAGGTAACTGACCGAAATACATACATATAAAAGTGTGACGCACGTCAACTATACTATCAGAAGGATTCTCACGTCAAAACAAATTTTGAAATATGATGTTACGAAGTTTTTAAGAGGAAAAAAATTATTTAATTAAAAAATCTCTTCTTTCTAACAAAAAATATGATCCATCAGCAGAACTTAGGTTCATAAAATATAAACAAAAACACACTGACTTTTCGTGTTAAAATCTTAAGGCAAGGTACAGACGAGGTTGAGGTGTCTTTAAATTTTACCGAAATATATCAAAAATAAGTATTAGCAATTTATATCCGATTTCCAAAAAATATAAATTTTGTTGTAAAACGGATATAAATTGCTGAGGCCGCAAAAAATATGACGTTTACATCGGTTGCATTAATGTTTCTTGAAATAAGGCTTCAAATAAGATTTGATTTTAAAACAGAATTCAATCCTTATTTGTATCAATTTTCAAGACCTGGTCCTACTAGATACCTAGAAAGTAAAATTATTTAGTATGTCTCAAGATAACTAGTAGTACTTTAAGTATGTGCTATGTTTTAATCTTTTTCCCGATACTTGGAACTTGCAGAGAAGTCTGTCCAATCATTTCTTTAAAAATGCTGCTTTTTTACACTAAATAGAAAACAACGGGAAGCAAATTACCATGTCCCCCGACCTTTCAGCCCCCCCAATATTCATGGTAAAATGCTAATTAATAATCATTATAACCCCCAAAAATATATTAAAAAATCCGTCAAAGTGCTTGCTTTGCAAGCATTATAAGGGTTTCTCAGATATTTGCATAAATATAATGTATTAATACTATACAATCATACTTATACTCAATATTCTACGCCTCGCTTCAATAGCCTATATGTTAGTATTTGTCGATACCTAATGTTAGAAAAAATAAATAAGTTATAACAAAATATTCCACAGCTCGCTACGCATGCGTTTCTGTGTATCAGAAATCAGTACCTAATTTAGAATCTACACAATCTACATTTCAAATCTAGAATCTACATTTTTACATAACAATCTAGAGCTCGCTTCCCTCGCCTTTATATATTTGTTTGTCGATACCTAATTTTTGAGAAAATTTGAAACACAGAACAAAATTTAAGGGCTCGCTTCACTCGCCTTTTTGTGCTTGGTTGTCAATATCTACCTAAAGAGAAACATTTAAAACAAGGCATAAAATTAAAGCCTCGCTTCAATCGCCTTTTTGTATTGGTTTATCAGAACCTCATTTTATAGCATACAGTAAGACATACATAATATTCTAGGGCTCGCATCGCTCGCCTTGAGGTGCATGTTTGGTTCTAGCCAATTTTAAACTATAGAATCAAACTTAAACATAACAATCTAGGGCTCGCTTCGCTCGCTTATAGAAGTTTGTTTGTCAATACCTAAATTTAGAAAAAAAATTAAAACATAAAATAAGATTCAAGGGCTCGCTTCGCTCGCCTTTATATGCTTGTTTGTCAATATCTCTACTTTAAGAGAAACATTTAAACAAGGCATGAAAATCATGGGCTCGCTTCGCTCGCCTTGTTGTATACGTTTATCAGTACCTTCTTAAGAGTATAAAATAAAAATAACCATACAATACTAGGGCTCGCTTCGCTCGCCTTTATGTGCTTGTTAGTCAATATCTACTTTAAGAGAAACATTTTAAAAAAGGCATAAAAATCATGGGCTCGCTTCGCTCGCCTTTTTGTATATGTTTATCAGTACCTTCTTAAGGGTATTAAATAATAAAAATAACCATGCAATACTAGGGCTCGCTTCGCTCGCCTTTATGTGCTTGTTTGTCAATATCTACTTTAAGAAAAACATTTAAAACAAGGCATAAAAATCATGGGCTTGCTTCGCTCGCCTTCTTGTATATGGTTATCAGTACCTTCTTAAGAGTATAAAAAAAAAAATAACCATGCAATACTAGGGCTCGCTTCGCTCGCCTTTATGTGCTTGTTTGTCAATATCTATTATAAAAGAAACATTTTAAGCAAGGCATGAAAATCATGGGCTCGCTTCGCTCGCCTTTTTGTATATGTTATCAGGTACCTTTTTAAGAGTATAAATTAAAAAAAAAATTACAATACTAGGGCTCGCTACGCTCGCCTTTATATTCTTGTTAGTCAATATCTACTTTAAGAGAAACATTTTAAATAGGGCATAAAAATCATGGGCTCGCTTCGCTCGCCTTTTTGTATATGTTTATCAGTACCTTCTTAAGAGTATAAAATAAAAAAAAAACATTCAATACTAGGGCTCGCTTCGCTCGCCTTTTATGTGCTTGTTTGTCAATATCTACTTTAAGAAAAACATTTAAAACAAGGCATAAAAATCATGGGCTCGCTTCGCTCGCCTTTTTTGTATATGTTTATCAGTACATTCTTAAGAGTATAAAATAAAAAACCATACAATACTAGGGCTCGCTACGCTCGCCTTTATGTGCTTGTTAGTCAATATCTACTTTAAGAGAAACATTTTAAAAAAGGCATAAAAATCATAAGCTCGCTTCGCTCGCCTTTTTGTATATGTTTATCAGTACCTTCTAAGAGTATAAATAATAAAATAACCATGCAATAGTAGGGCTCGCTTCGCTCGCCTTTATGTGCTTGTTTGTCAATATCTATTATAAGAGAAACATTTTAAGCAAGGCATGAAATTCATGGGCTCGCTTCGCTCGCCTTTTTGTATATGTTTATCAGTGCCTTTTCAAGAGTATAAATGAAATTAACCATACAATACTAGGGCTCGCTTCACTCGCCTTTATGTGCTTGTTTGTCAATATCTATTATAAGAGAAACATTTTAAGCAAGGCATGAAAATCATGGGCTCGCTTCGCTCGCTTTTTTGTATATGTTTATCAGTACCTTCTTAAGAGTATAAAATAATAAAAATAACCATGCAATACTAGGGCTCGCTTCGCTCGCCTTTATGTGCTTGTTTGTCAATATCTATTATAAGAGAAACATTTTAAGCAAGGCATGAAAATCATGGGCTCGCTTCGCTCGCCTTTTTGTATATGTTTATCAGTTCCTTCTTAAGAGTATTAAATAATAAAAATAACCATGCAATACTAGGGATCGCTTCGCTCGCCTTTATGTGCTTGTTTGTCAATATCTACTTTAAGAAAAACATTAAAAACAAGGCATAAAAATCATGGGCTCGCTTCGCTCGCCTTTTTGTATATGTTTATCAGTACATTCTTAAGAGTGTAAAATAAAAAACCATACAATACTAGGGCTCGCTACGCTCGCCTTTATGTGCTTGTTTGTCAATATCTACTTTAAGAGAAACATTTTAAAAAAGGCATGAAAATCATGGGCTCGCTTCGCTCGCCTTTTTGTATATGTTTATCAGTACCTTCTTAAGAGTATAAAATAATAAAAATAACCATGCAATACTAGGGCTCGCTTCGCTCGCCTTTATGTGCTTGTTTGTCAATATCTATTATAAGAGAAACATTTTAAGCAAGGGATGAAAATCATGGGCGCTTCGCTCGCCTTTTTGTATATGTTTATCAGTACCTTCTTAAGAGTATAAAATAATAAAATAACTATGCAATACTAGGGCTCGCTTCGCTCGCCTTATGTGCTTTTTTCAATATCTACTTTAAGAAAACATTTAAAACAAGGTATAAAAATCATGGGCTCGCTTCGCTCGCTTTTTGTATATGTTTATCAGTACCTTCTTAAGAGTATAAAATAATAAAAATAACTATGCAATACTAGGGCTCGCTTCGCTCGCCTTTGTGTGCTTGTTTGTCAATATCTATTATAAGAGAAACATTTTAAGCAAGGCATGAAAATCATGGGCTCGCTTCGCTCGCCTTTTTGTATATGTTTATCAGTACCTTCTTAAGAGTATTAAATAATAAAAATAACCATGCAATACTAGGGCTCGCTTCGCTCGCCTTTATGTGCTTGTTTGTCAATATCTACTTTAAGAAAAACATTTAAAACAAGGCATAAAAATCATGGGCTCGCTTCGCTCGCCTTTTTGTATATGTTTATCAGTACATTCTTAAGAGTGTAAATAATAAAAAAACCATACAATACTAGGGCTCGCTACGCTCGCTTTTATGTGCTTGTTAGTCAATATCTACTTTAAGAGAAACATTTTAAAAAAGGCATGAAAATCATGGGCTCGCTTCGCTCGCATTTTTGTATATGTTTATCAGTACCTTCTTAAGAGTATAAAATAATAAAAATAACTATGCAATACTAGGGCTCGCTTCGCTCGCCTTTTTTGTATATGTTTTATCAGTACCTTCTTAAGAGTATAAAATAATAAAAATAACCATGCAATACTAGGGCTCGCTTCGCTCGCCTTTATGTGCTTGTTTGTCAATATCTACTTTAAGAGAAACATTTAAAACAAGGCATAAAAATCATGGGCTCGCTTCGCTCGCCTTTTTGTATATGGTTATCAGTACCTTCTTAAGAGTATAAAATAATAAAAATAACCATGCAATACTAGGGCTCGCTTCGCTCGCCTTTATGTGCTTGTTTGTCAATATCTATTATAAGAGAAACATTTTAAGCAAGGCATGAAAATCATGGGCTCGCTTCGCTCGCCTTTTTGTATATGTTTATCAGTGCCTTTTCAAGAGTATAAAATGAAATTAACCATACAATACTAGGGCTCGCTTTGCTCGCCTTTATGTGCTTGTTTGTCAATATCTACTTTAAGAGAAACATTTTAAGAAAGGCATAAAAAACACAGGCTCGCTTCGCTCGCCTTTTTGTATATGTTTATTAGAACCTAATTTTATAGCATAAAGTAAAAACATAACATAATATTCTAGGGCTCGCTTCGCTCACCTTTATTTGCTTGGTTATATTACTGCTTGGTGCCTTACGTCGAGATTTTTGGCGGGTGTAATAGCCGCTATTTTGAAAAAGCGATGCATATTTGTGTACTACCCATCGATACCTACAATTTGATACCCCACATGATTTTTCAAAAAAATATTTTTTTTTGCGCGTGCGCGTATGGGCGATTTTGAAATTGATAAAATTAACTTTTAAAACTTTTTCTCCGAAGAATTTCTATGGCCCGGAAAGTGCTTTTATTGGCTATTGGTCCTATATTTTAGGGCTTCTCCTTATGCCTTAAAAGGGGGGGGGACAAGCATTTTTTGGTGGTTTTGGAGATTTTTGGCGGGTGTAATAGCTGCCATTTTGAAAAAGCGATGCATATTTGTGTACTACCCATCGATACCTACAATTTGATACCCCACATGATTTTTCAAAAAAATATTTTTTTTTTGCGCGTGCGCGTATGGGCGATTTTGAAATTGATAAAATTAACTTTTAAAACTTTTTCTCCGAAGAATTTCTATGGCCCGGAAAGTGCTTTTTATTGGCTATTGGTCCATATTTTTAGGGCTTCTCCTTATGCCTTAAAAGGGGGGGGGGACAAGCATTTTTTGGTGGTTTTTGAGATTTTTGGCGGGTGTAATAGCCGCCATTTTGAAAAAGCGATGCATATTTGTGTACTACTCATCGATACCTACAATTTGATACCCACATGATTTTTCAAAAAATATTTTTTTTTTTGGCGCGTGCGCGTTTGGGCGATTTTGAAATTGCTAAAATTAACTTTTGAAACTTTTTCTCCGAAGAATTTCTATGGCCCGGAAAGTGCTTTTATTGGCTATTGGTCCCATATTTTTAGGGCTTCTCCTTATGCCTTATAAAGGAGGGGGGACAAGCATTTTTTGGTGGTTTTTTGAGATTTTTGGCGGGTGTAATAGCCGCCATTTTAAAAAAGCGATGCATATTTGTGTACTACTCATCGATACCTACAATTTGATACCCCACATGATTTTTCAAAAAAATATTTTTTTGGCGCGTGCGCGTTTGGGCGATTTTGAAATTGCTAAAATTAACTTTTGAAACTTTTTCTCCGAAGAATTTCTATGGCCCGGAAAGTGCTTTTATTGGCTATTGGTCCCATATTTTTAGGGCTTCTCCTTATGCCTTAAAAGGGGGGGGGACAAGCATTTTTTGGTGGTTTTTGAGATTTTTGGCGGGTGTAATAGCCGCCATTTTGAAAAAGCGATGCATATTTGTGTACTACTCATCGATACCTACAATTTGATACCCCACATGATTTTTCAAAAAAATATTTTTTTTGGCGCGTGCGCGTTTGGGCGATTTTGAAATTGCTAAAATTAACTTTTGAAACTTTTCTCCGAAGAATTTCTATGGCCCGGAAAGTGCTTTTATTGGCTATTGGTCCCATATTTTTAGGGCTTCTCCTTATGCCTTAAAAGGGGGGGGACAAGCATTTTTTGGTGGTTTTGGAGATTTTTGGCGGGTGTAATAGCCGCCATTTTGAAAAAGCGATGCATATTTGTGTACTACCATCGATACCTACAATTTGATACCCCACATGATTTTTCAAAAAAATATTTTTTTTTTTGCGCGTGCGCGTTTGGGCGATTTTGAAATTGCTAAAATTAACTTTTGAAACTTTTTCTCCGAAGAATTTCTATGGCCCGGAAAGTGCTTTTATTGGCTATTGGTCCCATATTTTTAGGGCTTCTCCTTATGCCTTAAAAGGGGGGGGACAAGCATTTTTTGGTGGTTTTTGAGATTTTTGGCGGGTGTAATAGCCGCCATTTTGAAAAAGCGATGCATATTTGTGTACTACTCATCGATACCTACAATTTGATACCCACTGATTTTTCAAAAAAATATTTTTTTTTTGGCGCGTGCGCGTTTGGGCGATTTTGAAATTGCTAAAATTAACTTTTGAAACTTTTTCTCCGAAGAATTTCTATGGCCCGGAAAGTGCTTTTATTGGCTATTGGTCCCATATTTTTAGGGCTTCTCCTTATGCCTTAAAAGGGGGGGGACAAGCATTTTTTGGTGGTTTTTGAGATTTTTGGCGGGTGTAATAGCCGCAATTTTGAAAAAGCGATGCATATTTGTGTACTACCCATCGATACCTACAATTTGATACCCCACATGATTTTTCAAAAAAATATTTTTTTTTGGCGCGTGCGCGTTTGGGCGATTTTGAAATTGCTAAAATTAACTTTTGAAACTTTTTCTCCGAAGAATTTCTATGGCCCGGAAAGTGCTTTTATTGGCTATTGGTCCCATATTTTTAGGGCTTCTCCTTATGCCTTAAAAGGGGGGGGACAAGCATTTTTGGAGGCTTTTGAGATTTTTGGCGGGTGTAAATAGCCGCCATTTTGAAAAAGCGATGCATATTTGTGTACTACTCATCGATACCTACAATTTGATACCCCATGATTTTTCAAAAAAATATTTTTTTTTGGCGCGTGCGCGTTTGGGCGATTTTGAAATTGCTAAATTTAACTTTTGAAACTTTTTTCTCCGAAGAATTTCTATGGCCCGGAAAGTGCTTTTATTGGCTATTGATCCCATATTTTTAGGGCTTCTCCTTATGCCTTAAAAGGGGGGGTACAAGCATTTTTTGGTGGTTTTCGAGATTTTTGGCGGGTGTAATAGCCGCCATTTTGAAAAAGCGATGCATATTTGTGTACTACCCATCGATACCTACAATTTGATACCCCACATGATTTTTAAAAAATATTTTTTTTTGGCGAATGTGCGCATTCGCTCATAAATCGACAGATGCGCATGTGATATAGTTGGCTATATTTTTCCTGTTGTTGGATAAAATAGTTACACATGTATACCAAATTCAACTTCCTAGCTATTGTAGTTCCTGAGATGAGAAATCGGACAGACAGACGCTCAACAGAAAGTATAAGGGTTTCGAAGATTATCTTCGAAACCCTAATAACTGGAAATAAATGGAAACAGTCTTCACCATTGCCATCAAGGAAATTGTTAGAGGGCGTTCTTGACCCTCCTCTCTTGAACCATGACACACCATTTAACAAACAAAACAATTAATCATAATAATAATAAAATAAAAATTACTTAATTAATAATTGTAATAATAAACTGCATTGTATATAGTCATTATGTAATATTTTGAATTTAAGCGTAGTTAGAGTTATTAATACATTATATTAATTTTTAACTTTTTCAATTCAAATTCAACAATTCTTAATTGCAAAAAAAGTAAAATATTTTTTAAATACAATATTTATAAAAAAAAACATACAAATTGTATAATAATATAAACATTATCAAATCAATAGTTTTAAAAGTAAGACCCCCACAATGCGATCATACATACATACATACACACACACACACACACACATATATATATATATATATATATATATATATATATTATATATATATATATATATATATAAATATATACATATATAAATGTAATGTAAATGTTAACACATAAAATATTAAGCTTTATCTTGGAGAATATAAACATTACGAAAAAAGTTCAAAACTAATTTATGCACGAAATGTTTTTTCATAAACTTTTAAGAAATCGTAACTAGTCGACCCTTATAATCTTTAAACCCAAAGGAGAAAAATACATGAACCGGAGGGTACAAAGTACTCTCAGTAATAACCTTTGTGCTAAATTGTGCAAGTCAAAATTACTTTAAATATCTACAATCGGCTTTTTCATCTTAGTTACTAGTGACGTACCACTAGCCATGTCTAAGCACTGCAAGCTCGTAGATGGCCCAGCAATAGTCGAGAGCATATATGGCTCTTATGCATAGAGCAATAGCAATTGATAGGGTTCTCAATAACCTAAGGTTTTAATTTCTGCTGAATAACCAACATATTACATGACGACTCATTTATTTTTTACGTATCCCGTATACGTTAAGTCGGATTTAATTGTATACTGACCTTTGCTTCAAAGAGTCAAAAAAGTCACCTAGTTCGTCTGGTGCAGAATTGACACACACCGCGACGGACAGAAGAAGAACAGCCAGCAACAGTTTGCTGTCCATCTTTCGATTTAAATAACTAAAAATTATTAAAAAGTAAAAAAAAATAAAAATACAACTAGTATAAAGGAAGCGTTAGACACGCGCGAGACGAAGGTTTGTAGTACACTGATGAACGAGCTCGACCTCTTGGTATATTTGTGTTGGGATACCTGCGCAACCCGGCTGTATTTATTGGAATCAGTGTTACCATAATAACATTTTCATTTTTCTCTTTCTTGGAAACTTCTAGAAATTTCTCTTATATATTTACTTCTCCCTCTACAATCCTCATCTGAACTTCCAAATCATCCTTGAATTTTAATAAATGGTTTCATTGTTGTTTGTATTTACTTGGAAAATCAAATTATTCTTATTTTCTAACGCATTCGCATTTTTCATTCACGACCCATTAAAAACTAGGTTTCCTAATAAAATGATATGCGGCCAACCTCTTAAGCGTCGAAAAGCTTTAGAATTCGAAACAAAAAAATCGGGTACGGGGTACCTCGGAACTTTTCCCTAACACATGAGATTCGTTACGCATCCTCCCTGCTTCGGACTGCTTAGCTCGCCCTCAAAATATACAAGTCACTAAATTTATACTGTAACAGGTCTTCAAACTCCCATCGCTCAACCCTAGATAGTAAATACATACATACAGTTTCATTCCCAGTGGCCACTTATCCAGGCACTGACCACGCTCGATGCTGCATAACTTTCATGATCCAACAAAAATCATGGATATACTTGTCGTATTAAAACGAAACGTGATGTAAACGTTATGTATTACGTAATGGTATACTCTTGTACCAAATTTCAACTGGATTGGATTATTTTTTACAATTTTTTAAAATAATTTATACAAGTCATTCAATAAAAGTTGAATTAATGCTGATAATGGGATGAAACTAAGCACATACGTTAGTTAGTCTTATACATGGCTACAAGCTTGCCTAATCTTAAATGGATGGCATCATTTTTCCGCGTTTTAGGATATTTCAAAATATTTGGTAAGTTATGAAGGTGGGTTAATGACGTCATAAATAATTATTTCCCGGATAGCACAACTACATCTATAGACTGATTTTCGTACAAAGTTTAAACTACTATAAATACACTGGGAGCTACGATGATAACAGACACACACACATACAGACAACTTTGCAAAAACCACTCAGAAGGCCTTAAAAACAACAGAAACGTATAATTCCGGTGACAATCATTTCAGATTTTTTAGCAAATACAATACTTTTCCTATATACCTACGGTATAAATGAGGAAAACAAAAAATTTATTTAAAAAATAAGAGGTAACTCAGAATTTTCTCACCATATCGGACTCGCTTCACGCGTCCTCACAATATTAAAATCACCAAATATATAGTGCAACACGTCCTTCGACTCGCTTCGCTTGCCCTATGATAGTTAATACATTCGTTTTATTTCCAGCAGGGGCCCTGGAAATTGCCCTTGGTGCCGATTCTGCTTAATTTTATGATCCAAGAAAAATTATACTTTATTGTTACGTCAAGGTATACACTTGAACAAACAGTCAACTCAATAAATAATTTTTGATTTTCTACATTTAAAAAAAATCATTTAAAATTTATTTCATAAAAATTGAACTAATGCTGATAATGAGATGAAACTAAGCACATGCTGATCTTAAATCAATACAAAAAATCGTGTTTATGATTTTTAAAAATTATTCCTTGATAATGACATGATAAAAAAAATCTGGATTGCAAAAGTACAACGAGACTTAAAGATTAATTTTTGTTCCAAGCTTCAACACTATAGCTTAAATAAGCTGGGAGCTACGTTGATAACAGACACTTACACGCACATACAGACAGACAACTTTGTGAAATTCACTCAAGAGATCTTAAAACACCTAAAACGGATGATAATTCAGGTGAAAGCCCAGTTTCGAAATTTCATCGCCATCGGGGATAGGAAAAGAGTTGTTTAAGAAAGGGCCAGTCCATATCAAACCAACACAGGTAAAAACATGTGATATCTTCAATTTTAATATAATTTGGCTGACAAGTAGGCACTATAGGGAGAACAAAAATCATGACTTTTGGCTCATTCCATGCAGCCATATTGCCGCAGTAACGTGTTGAAGTTTCTAAAAAAGTGATTTGTCGACAATAGATAAATAAATAGTCTCTCCACTAAAAAGTATATTACTAGATTTATTCGAGAGTTAACTTTCTGCCGCATCCGGCCATCATCAGTCTATAAAAAGCCAAGAAAATACAAGAAACTTAAAATAACTAAAAATAAAAACAACTAAGCACAGTAAGTTTAAAGCCGCTGACTCTGTTCGTAATACTTATGCCTTGTTAAACGAACTTAAAACCCTTGAACTTTCAGTCATCTATTCTTGTCTCGTTTGACGTGAAGGATATGTTCACTAACATCCCTGCTGATATATGCACTAATTTAAGTCGTCAAATTTTAACTGAAACACGGGTTGACCCTTCACTCCACGAGGACTTGGTGGCTTGTCTGGACTTAGGTTTTAAACAAAACTATTTTAGATTCTTAGATAAGATCTATGAAGGTAAAGGCCTTGCTATGGGTTCTCCACTTTCTCCATTGGGTGCAGAAATGTATATGCATGCCTTTTACAAAAACTACGTGGATAATCCTAGAAATAAGTTTTTGAAACGTATACGTTTCTGGAGACGGTATGTAGATGACATTTTTTGCGTATGGGATGGTACTCTAGATGAATTAGAAACGTTCACTGCATATCTTAATAGCCGTTTAAAAAATATTAAGTTTACTAAAGAAATTGAAACGTCCGAGTCTATCAACTACCTCGATGTTAATATAAAACGAGTTGATAGGGTTTTGTCTTTTTTAAAGTTTTTCGGAAACCTACTGCAACTGACGTAGTCATACCAGCAGACTCTAATCACTCGTGGCAGCATAAACTTGCGGCGTTTCATTCTCTTATACATAGACTTGAAACATTTCCTCAAGACCAAGACGCTTATGAAGAGGAGCATAAGATCATTAATCATATAGCTGAAGTCAATGGTTACTTAAGAGCTTAATATCTAAATTAGTCCATAAAAAGAGGGAAAGAATAGTTAAGAATATGATTAACGCCAATACTGAACAGGTGGCTGAACAACCAGTTAAATGGTGTGTCCTTCCCTACATTAGTGCAGTTAGTAATAAGTAGCTAACGTCATAAAAAGTGAGGTACGGGTAGCGTTCAGAAGTGAGGGTAATTTAAAAAACTTAATATCTAAGGTCAAAGACCATATTCCTTGTGGTGAACGTAATGGTGTTTATAGATACGCTGCGGTACTTGTCAGTGCACCTATACAGGTCAAACAGGTCGCTCTTTCTCTACCCGTTTGGCAGAACATAAATCTAGCTCAAGGAATACCCGGTTTTATAAACATATGAGAGATGAAAACCACTTTAATGGACCCCACGAAGTTGCTACTTTATGGTACGAAAATAAAGGACTGAGGCTTGACGTTCTCGAGGCATACGAAATTCTCAAAGATATTGAGAATGGTACCTCCATTAATGTTAAAGAAGAAGGTTCGAAGGCTATAGCACTGAGATATTGGCTTCAGGAGAGGGGAGTACGCCCTAACTGTGTAGGTATCCCTCGTTTGTCAGTGCGCTATAAAGATTGGAAAGAGATCGTTACTAACGATCGTTCTTAGCACTCCAGAGAATGATACGTGTTTTTTGTCTTCTCGCCGATTTATTTATTTTACTTTTGTTATTGTTTTGTATTTTCTTTTGCTTTATGTTAGACTTTTTGTATTTTTAGTTATTTTAAGTTTGTTGTATTTTCTTGGCTTTTTATAGACTGATGATGGCCGGATGCGGCAGAAAGTTAACTCTCGAATAAATCTATTAATATACTTTTTAGTGGAGAGACTATTTATTTATCTATTGTTGGATTACTCCACAGAGCAGTTATTTATATTATGATTTGTCGACGTTTCTTTGAATACAAAATTCAACCGATAGGCCATTATAGTAATAATATCTCTACGCACAATAAAACTCAAATTAAAAGTATTCCCTTTAAGACCTTTTACAATTAAATTCGCAACAAAACATCACAATACGAAACCAAATCATTATAGCAGAGCCATGTTAAGTTGAATGATCTAAACTAAATATATTCCATAACGCTACATTCTGAGGTCAAGCGAAGCGAATCAAAAGAAGTGTGAATTTTAATATTAAATATAATGTTACTTTTTTACTTAACTATGAGAACCTTAATAATTTTAAACTACTAAAACCAAATACTTTCAATAAATATAAAATTTTCATGCCTATATGGATATTATTTAATAAAATGCACCAAAGCAAAAATAATTAATTTGATACCAGGAATATTTTATTATTAAATTTGTTATTAACTGACCTATTATTCAATAAATATGATATCATCAAATTATCTGTAATTTTTAAAATGCTGACTATTATTTAATCAGTTGTAAATTTACAACTATCGTATTCTTAGTACAAAAAATAACTATTATAGTTATATCGTTAGACTGATTAACAATAAAATAAAAAAATATTTCTAAAATCTAGTGCCTCCATGGGAATGTTTAAGATTGGCTCTGTTTAAATATTGCTATTTCCAATGTTTAGTGCCTAGGGTAAGATACTTGAATATTCAGCCTTTAAATGTTTAAACGTTATTTATGTCACTAGACATAGTAAGACGTTTTTTTTTTATTTATTTCCATGCCGAAGGTGAAGAACGACTAAACGAATTTACAGCAGAGACGAAGTTGGGAAGTTCGATCTTAATGACGAGGCGAAGCCGAGTCAGGAAATTACAATTGACTGACGAGTGAAGCCGAGTCAGGAATTTACCATAGACTGACGAGCGAAGCCAATTCAGCAAAATTACCAGCTGAGGTGTAACCATAACTGGTAATATTAAAACGAGTTAGGAATATTTCCTTTGCTGCCTATTGGAATACAAAATTGTATTTACTAACGGCAGAAAATTACACACGAAATTTTTAAAGCAACTTTTATTTTTGTTTACATTTAACTACAAAATATTAATAGTAAAGAATGCAATATAATTTGACGTAAATGTTCAATTCGGGAAATATTTTTAATTTTTTAGGGTCTCCCGGACATCGTGTTATTTCCCACAGCGTTAACTCCGCCTTAGTCTCAGATAATACAATTATGTATGATAAAACAACAAATCTCATATTCATGATGTCCTACAAACGAAATTTTTAGACAGGCGAAGATGTGGTACCTCTCTCTTCAACACTGTTTCCTGGCACACATTTTTTAAAAGATTAAAATATAGATAAGTAAATTTCAGAAAAAAACAAATAAAATTTACAGAAACCTCAAATGAACGTTATTGAGGATTTTTAATTCTTATTACATGCTGTCCTCTTGTAGTTTATAAAATAGTAAAAAAATCATGCAAAAGACTCCATTAGTTAAGTTTGAGTAACTCAACTTGGGTTTTGTTTACTAAATAAATAAATGCCCATTTTAGGGCCTTTCGGTCCATCAGAGTAGTCATCCTGCGGAATTAACTTTAGGTGAATCACTATTTAAAAGACTTTATGAAGTTGTGAAATCTGTTTAATTACAAATATTATTTATATAAGCTAGAGCTTAGCCCTGGCTGCGAACCTGCGGACCTCTTGTGTAGAAATCGAGTGCTTATACGGTCACGGTTAAAAAGGCGGGAGGCAATACTGAATAGATAAAAGAATATACAAAACTAAATATAAGAAAATAAAATTTAGCCGATTGTCGAGCCACGGGTCTTCTAAATCAAGGTGAGAGGATTATGATGTGCAGAGCAGCTCAGAGAGAAATGTGCATCCTGCTATCAACATATTAGACCTTGACTCGCAACTAGATTAGCTTGTTCAAAACCTGCTGTTTTAAAATACCATACAAGATGTGATATTATTACGGACACCTTAATCATTTTTGCTATAAAAAACCTTAAAACTTCGAAGACGCAAAAGCATATTAATAAATCGGGTACGGGATACCTCGGAACTTTTCCTTGACACATCGGTTTCGCTAAGTTCATCTTGGCTCTTACTAAGAATAGCTAAATACACACACGTAATCGATGACGTTTTAATTACTTCAAGCCTTGGGACTCGCTTCGCTTGTCCTCAGATAGTAAAAACAGTCGCTTTAATTCCAGCGGTCACCATCCAGGCACTGACCTCGCTTGATGCTGCGTAACTTTTATGATCCAACAAAATATACTTGTATTGAAGCGAAACTTAGTATGCTTATTTATTACATGAAAAGATATACTTGTACCAAATTTATTTGGTAATTTGACCGCTTCAAACAGCATTATTGACTTGTACAGTGTCATATCTACAGTAAAGTTTTATACAGACACCTGAGGCAGGCATTTATCAACAAAACAATAGTTATTTTTGCGACAAGTTATGGAGAAAGTTAAACAGTTCATGTTTAAGTTTCCTCTTATGGTAAGGCCAAAGGAGAAAACTTCATTAGCCTACTAGGCCGAGAGAAATAAATTAGTTAGCTCCCGAGGCAAGCTAAGAATCATTAATAACATTTTGACTCCCAAAAAAGATAATACAAGAGCTGAAATCTTCCTGGCATATTAAATTTATCTAAGACAAGCCAAAAATTACGAGAGATAATACGAGAACTGAGATCTTTCATCTCTATGGCATATTAAGTATATCTAAGACAAGTCAACTATTACGAGAGCTGAGATCTTCCATCTCTATGACGTATTAAATTTATCTAAGACATATTAACAATTACGAGATATCTCTCGTATTATCATACGAGAGCTGAGATCTTCCATCTCTATGGCATATTAAATTTATTTAGGACAAATCAACTATACGAGAGCTGAGATCTTCCATCTCTATGGCATATTAAGTTTATCTAAGACAAGTCAACTATTACGAGAGCTGAGATCCTCTATCCTATATTATTATCAAACCACCAGATATTATTAAAAAATAAGATAATTTTAACATTCAATGAAAGTTGTTACATTAAGGAAACAAGTCTTATAATAGCTAATGATAATATGCAGAATTAAAAAAATACAGCATTAATAAGTGGAATAAGTGGTTTATAAAAAAAAGTTTTATATCTAATTACACTTCAAAATTTGAGCTAGGAACACTTTTTAATAAGAGAATCAGAAAAGGAAGAGCACATCAGTCAGGCTTTGTGTAATCCCTTAATAGTTCTCTTTGTGATGGATAGATTTAAATGATTACGTCTTCTTTAAAACTCAAAAAGATACTAATTGTTATTAACGATAGTATTACACACGGTTATAATCAGTTGACAGCGTGGGTATATATTGTTATGGAACTAGTGAGAGTGGCTTAATATGATATTGTAGGCGTGGTTAAACCTAATTAACTCTCTCACATTATTTTCCACGCTGTCAATTGATAATAACCGGGTGTATCATTATACACTGTTCCAATAATAAGAGTTGAAACAAAGTAAAACTATTGTGTCAGACACCCAGCCTCTGGACAAATCTATTTCGTCTGTCTCTAGCTTCTTTGCTTCGCTTTCACCAGCACTGATGATGAACTGTTAAGTTTGAAAATCGGCTCTGTCAATAAATATATACTAAGTGGAGTGACATCTTTCTTTTTTCTCCTATTTGGGAACTCCACAACTCATCTTACTATCAAAGTAAAACAATGTTTGATAAATTACAGAATAATAACTTGTCAGGAAGAGAATGATTCACCTGACAGTGTATAGTCTAATTGAAAGGAACAGTTTAATTAATAGGCATGTTTACTTGTCGGTTTAAAGCAATACCACGAATACATTCTCTCTCTTTCACTGAACTGAATAAACCGGAGTGATTCATAATACAGGAGTCAAAACACGACGCCTTTTTAAACAACTCGTTTTACCAGTTTCGGACAAGACTAAATGTTTTTTTTCTGATACCATAGAAAAAGTTTAAACTTACTCGAATTTAAATATACGAAAATAATATTGAACGGAATTTCATTCCAAGAAAAATAAAGTTTACTAAATCTAGAAAATAAGCGTCGACATTAGAAAATTATATTATGTCTATTCGACATAATAGAAACCGCTAAAAATATTTCGTTAGAGGGCGAAATTTATTCCAGTAAGGGGGGGCTGGAATACGGGTCTGCGCGACCGCAACCGGAAGACTAAAATCGCTGATAAAAACTAAATTACCCTATAACACTTTAGTTAAGGGTTGAAAATAGGATTGATTAGGTTGAAACTAGGTCCCTAAGCAAATTTTTAATTTTAATAAAATGGGATATAAACATCAGCTTAAAGTTCTATAGGAAACAAAAAACTAAAAATTAATTTTTAGTTTTTTGTTTTCCTATACAACTTTAAGCTGATAGTTTATATCCCATTTTATTAAAATGTGGGAGTTCTATATAATTAAAAGTGCTACAAAAGAAAAATTACTCAAATTTTTAATCGTATAGGTCATTGACCTAGACTATACATATGTATATATATATATATATATATATATATATATATATATATATATATATATATATATATATATATATATATATATATATATATATATATATATATATATATATTATAACAATCTTTTTATAATAATAATAACTAACAGAAGGTGAAACGAAGAGATTTGAAAATCTCCTACAGATGTCTTCTTTAGTCAGGTTAGACTGGGTCAGTCTCTAGTGATCAAAACTGATGACTTCCCAGCCTAACCTGACCAAAGAAGACATATGTAGAAAATTCTCAAAATCTCCTTAAATCTCTTTGTATTATCCTGTAAATATATTCGTATATATATGTGTAAGAATCGTATAGTCCTTTGTAATATTATATATATATATATATATATAATATATATATATATATATATATATATATATATATATATATATATATATATATATATATATACATATATATATAATATATTCCCGTGTGTGTCACGTGGGTTGGTCCAATACAGCTGAAACAGGTTCAATCCATTTTGCTTGTTGCCTACCTGGATATGTGATACCTTGTTTTTGAGACGCCATTAACCTTCTTTGCTGAGTCAGCAAAATTTTCAAAAATTCAGTAAAATTCAGGGTTAATATTTTTTGCCGTGAAAAATGTCCTTATTTTATGTTTTTAGGCACAGAATCGAATATTAAACAGTGTTCAATTACCAGAAAACCTAAAATACGACCGGTATACAACACATTTTAAGTAGGGAGACGTTTGCGATGATTTCTGGGCCTGTGAGTTGAATGAGAGTAGTCTAAAGTTGATACGAGCACTCAAAAGCCAAGATACCTGGGTTCAAATCCTAATAGGGACGATAAACTTTTATGGTTTTTTAACATTATATAAGTTTATAACTACATAGTAATTTTGGCACAGTGGTCCCCATGTCGGGCGAATTTCCTTGAAATACGTGTTTCCGTACTTAACAATCTATTTCTTGCTTAAGCGTCTGGTTTATGCTTTATAAATTGATTACTCAATTATCAAGCACTACTCGTAACTCATTTTTTCTGTATTTTTCAAAGGAAATGCGCATCATTATCCTGTTAGTTGTATAAAACTATACCCCTAAAATTGGCATAGGTATCCAATAGGAATCGATCCCTCTACAACTTCCGTCATCCGAACAACCTCATAAGTGCAATTTTTTGCACTAATGAATAAAAGAGTATGATTTTTTATTAATAAAGATAGATAAATATAATGAATTTCAAAACATTAATGCATCATCTTCCAAAGTATGCAGCATGAAGGAAAATTAATAAATCTCTTTTATTAAATATACACGAATTGTAATGAAATAAACCAAAGTTAGTAAGAATAATATTCTAATAATGTTTTGAAAATTATAGAGAGGATGATTAGATAAACACATAACAACAAATTTTACCCAGAAAATGAAAATCAAATATAAAAACAAAGAACTGTTTGTACCAGGCACAAGTAATAATTACTATGAATTAATCACGCTATGATTCACAACTATTATGCAATACTAATAAATTTATTTCTCCAAATACTATTATGTAATATAATAACGAATTCATGTTATTATTAAATAAAACAAACAACTTTTCTTATTAATTTGGTAAGAACACAATTATGACACTTAAATTCACTTGCCATAGAAAATATTTTAAAATATGCAATACAAAATATTTAATGCTTGAAATGAAAAATGGGTACCTTGGAACTAACCAACTTTTCCTTATCACATATAGTATAACACATGGCTAAAATCAGTTGACAGCACCCCAAAAATCAGTGAGGGGATTAATTCTATTGGTTCAGACTGACCACACCCTTTCCTCTTCCACCTCATGCCAACCTCGGTACAAAAAATTACTTTTTTCGTATATAAATTTATTAAAAGTCAACATTGGTATTAAAAATGTGTAACCTCGCATTGCTTTTTCCCTCATGGTCAATTAAGTAATTAACAACTTAAACTCCACTCAATTCATACTTCCAAACTAAGTTAAAACAACACTTAATTGGCAACTTTAAAAGATACAACAATGTTTTACTTAAAAAGTAATTAAATAATTTTTAAAGTAAAAAATACGATATAAAATCAAATCAAATGATAAAATTCAAAACATAGCCTGACTTAATAGTGTTGCCAGAGTAGGGATTTTTGGTTACTTAAAAAAAGAGACAAAAAACTTTAAAGGGACCTCTATTTTAAATTATGAAAGCTTTTAAGGAGGAATAGGTACAAAATAATAATTAAAATTAATTTTGCCGAGCTTTCGATATAATTTTATCTTTCTGAAGGCTGAACATAATAAATAATAACAAAAAACAGTTACATAGTCGCTAACAAATAGATGTTTGGACAACAACAATGTTGTTGTGATTGATTGATGATTGTTGGACAAGATGTTGTTGTCCAAACATCTATTTAGTAGCAACCATGTAACTGTTTTTTTGTTATTATTTGTTATTAAGCCGTGAAAAAGATAAAATTATATTGAAAGCTCGGCAAAATTCGTTTTATTTAT
>JACMZG010001863.1:17325326-17346215 GCA_018340805.1 Microvelia longipes | reverse complement strand
ATCATTTTTAAAGGATTTCTTTACTTTGGCTGATTCAGTGTACCTAAAAGATACAGCTATTAGTTCTTACCATTTTATCTTTTTTATAATGTTAAATTTTAGAATGGCTAAAGATGAGCAGTATGATTCAGAAGGTTTAGTGGAAATATTTAGACAGTATGGTGATTACCTGTACAGCAAGGGAGACCACAAGGCGGCTATTGAACAATACATCAAAACTTTACCTTATTTGGAACCATCATATATTATTAGAAAGGTGTTGAAAGTTTTTTTCTTCTTTTTTTAATGTGTGTTTACATTTTTAAATTGTCTTTGTTTTATTGTAAAGGTTTTTGCTGGAGCACTCTAGTTATATCACATAAACTTATGTCATATTATGTTAAAAATACGTCTTAAAAGTTTGAAACATCCACTCTTTGTTTTTTTTTTTCTATTTCCAATAGAAAAAGAAAAGCATTGTTTAAATAATGCTTCTACTAGAAAATATTCATTAAAATAACATTTATGAGGTTGTTTTTTCATATGTAGAAAGTAGAGGGAGGGAGTGGGGAGATTTATTCAGTTTGTGAAAAATTGATTAACAAAATAACACAAAATGTGATTTGAATATATATATATATATATATATTAATATATATATATATATATATATATATAATATATATATATATATATAATTATATATAAATTTATTTTGTGAATATGTATATGTCTAGGTATTTATGCTATGTTGGGTTGAGTTGGGTTAGAAGTTGGGGAGGTAGAACACAAGAGCGGCCCCTACCTCTTTTTCCCCTAGGTTAGCCTACTGTCCCAGACAGGCAGGTCATCATTGGCTCCCAAGGGACAATGACAAGCAAAACTAGCTAGCAAAACGGAAGTCATAGGCATTCTAAAACCAATAGAGTACACGATGAACGAGCTCGACCTGGTTGGTATATTTGTGTGGGATTACCTGCGCAACCCGGCTGTATTTATTGGAATCAGTGTTACCATAATAACATTTTCATTTTTCTCTTTCTTGGAAACTTCTAGAAATTTCTCTTATATATTTACTTCTCCCTCTACAATCCTCATCTGAACTTCCAAATCATCCTTGAATTTTAATAAATGGTTTCATTGTTGTTTGTATTTACTTGGAAAATCAAATTATTCTTATTTTCTAACGCATTCGCATTTTTCATTCACGACCCATTAAAAACTAGGTTTCCTAATAAAATGATATGCGGCCAACCTCTTAAGCGTCGAAAAGCTTTAAAATTCGAAACAAAAAAAATCGGGTACGGGGTACCTCGGAACTTTTCCCCAACACATGAGATTCGTTACGCATCCTCCCTGCTTCGGACTGCTTAGCTCGCCCTCAAAATATACAAGTCACTAAATTTATACTGCAACAGGTCTTCAAACTCGCATCGCTCAACCCTAGATGTAAATACATACATACAGTTTCATTCCCAGTGGCCACTTATCCAGGCACTGACCACGCTCAATGCTGCATAACTTCCATGATCCAACAAAAATCATGGATATACTTGCCGTATTAAAACGAAACGTGATGTAAGCGTTATGTATTACGTAATGGTATACTCTTGTACCAAATTTCAACTGGATTGGATTATTTTTTACAATTTTTTAAAACAATTTATATAAGTCATTCAATAAAAGTTGGACTAATGCTGATAATGAGATGAAACTAAGCACATACGTTAGTTAGTCTTATACATGGCTACAAGCTTGCCTAATCTCAAATTGATGGCATCATTTTTCCGCGTTTTAGGATTTTTCAAAATATTTGGTAAGTTATGAAGGTGGGTTAATGACGTCATAAATAATTATTTCCCGGATAGCACAACTACATCTATAGACTGATTTCGTAAAATTTAAACTACTATAAATACACTGGGAGCTACGATGATAACAGACACACACACATACAGACAACTTTGCAAAAACCACTCAGAAGGCCTTAAAAACAACAGAAACGTATAATTCCGGTGACAATCATTTCAGATTTTTTAGCAAATACAATACTTTTCCTATATACCTACGGTATAAATGAGGAAAACAAAAAATTTATTTAAAAAATAAGAGGTAACTCAGAATTTTCTCACCATATCGGACTCGCTTCACGCGTCCTCACAATATTAAAATCACCAAATATATAGTGCAACACGTCCTTCGACTCGCTTCGCTTGCCCTATGATAGTTAATACATTCGTTTTATTTCCAGCAGGGGCCCTGGAAATTGCCCCTTGGTGCCGATTCTGCTTAATTTTATGATCCTAGAAAAATTATACTTTATTGTTACGTCAAGGTATACACTTGAACAAACAGTCAACTCAATAAATAATTTTTGATTTTCTACATTTAAAAAAAATCATTTAAAATTTATTTCATAAAAATTGAACTAATGCTGATAATGAGATGAAACTAAGCACATGCTGATCTTAAATCAATAAAAAAATCGTGTTTATGATTTTTAAAAATTATATCCTGATAATGACATGATAAAAAAAATCTGG
The DNA here is from genome assembly GCA_018340805.1 of Microvelia longipes. NCBI lineage: Eukaryota > Metazoa > Arthropoda > Insecta > Hemiptera > Veliidae > Microvelia > Microvelia longipes. Next base: position 17,343,693 of record JACMZG010001863.1, on the reverse strand, counting down.
ATTGCCAAAGCACAACGAGACCTAAAGATTACTTTTTGTTCCAAGCTTCAACTCTATAGCTTAAATAAGCAGGGAGCTACGTTGATAACAGACACTTACACGCACATACAGACAGACAACTTTGTGAAATTCACTCAAGAGATCTTAAAACACCTAAAACGGATGATAATTCAGGTGAAAGCCCAGTTTCGAAATTTCATCGCCATCGGATATAGGGAAAGAGTTATTTAAGAAAGGGCCAGTCCATATCAAACCAACACAGGTAAAAACATGTGATATCTTCAATTTTAATATAATTTGGCTGACAAGTAGGCACTATAGGGAGAACAAAAATCATGACTTTTGGCTCATTCCATGCATCAGCCATATTGCCGCAGTAACGTGTTGAAATTTCTAAAAAAGTGATTTGTCGACAATAGATAAATAAATAGTCTCTCCACTAAAAAGTATATTACTAGATTTATTCGAGAGTTAACTTTCTGCCGCATCCGGCCATCATCAGTCTATAAAAAGCCAAGAAAATACAAGAAACTTAAAATAACTAAAAATACAAAAACAACTAAGCACAGTAAGTTTAAAGCCGCTGACTCTGTTCGTAATACTTATGCCTTGTTAAACGAACTTAAAACCCTTGAACTTTCAGTCATCTATTCTTGTCTCGTTTGACGTGAAGGATATGTTCACTAACATCCCTGCTGATATATGCACTAATTTAAGTCGTCAAATTTTAACTGAAACACGGTTGACCCTTCACTCCACGAGGACTTGGTGGCTTGTCTGGACTTAGGTTTTAAACAAAACTATTTTAGATTCTTAGATAAGATCTATGAAGGTAAAGGCCTTGCTATGGGTTCTCCACTTTCTCCATTGGGTGCAGAAATGTATATGCATGCCTTTTACAAAAACTACGTGGATAATCCTAGAAATAAGTTTTTGAAACGTATACGTTTCTGGAGACGGTATGTAGATGACATTTTTTGCGTATGGGATGGTACTCTAGATGAATTAGAAACGTTCACTTCATATCTTAATAGCCGTTTAAAAAATATTAAGTTTACTAAGGAAATTGAAACGTCCGAGTCTATCAACTACCTCGATGTTAATATAAAACGAGTTGATAGGGTTTTGTCTTTTAAAGTTTTTCGGAAACCTACTGCAACTGACGTAGTCATACCAGCAGACTCTAATCACTCGTGGCAGCATAAACTTGCGGCGTTTCATTCTCTTATACATAGACTTGAAACATTTCCTCAAGACCAAGACGCTTATGAAGAGGAGCATAAGATCATTAATCATATAGCTGAAGTCAATGGTTACTCTAAGAGCTTAATATCTAAATTAGTCCATAAAAAGAGGGAAAGAATAGTTAAGAATATGATTAACGCCAATACTGAACAGGTGGCTGAACAACCAGTTAAATGGTGTGTCCTTCCCTACATTAGTGCAGTTAGTAATAAAGTAGCTAACGTCATAAAAAGTGAGGTACGGGTAGCGTTCAGAAGTGAGGGTAATTTAAAAAACTTAATATCTAAGGTCAAAGACCATATTCCTTGTGGTGAACGTAATGGTGTTTATAGAATACGCTGCGGTACTTGTCAGTGCACCTATACAGGTCAAACAGGTCGCTCTTTCTCTACCCGTTTGGCAGAACATAAATCTAGCTCAAGGAATACCCGGTTTTATAAACATATGAGAGATGAAAACCACTTTAATGGACCCCACGAAGTTGCTACTTTATGGTACGAAAATAAAGGACTGAGGCTTGACGTTCTCGAGGCATACGAAATCCTCAAAGATATTGAGAATGGTACCTCCATAAATGTTAAAGAAGAAGGTTCGAAGGCTATAGCACTGAGATATTGGCTTCAGGAGAGGGGAGTACGCCCTAACTGTGTAGGTATCCCTCGTTTGTCAGTGCGCTATAAAGATTGGAAAGAGATCGTTACTAACGATCGTTCTTAGCACTCCAGAGAATGATACGTGTTTTTGTCTTCTCGCCGATTTATTTATTTTACTTTTGTTATTGTTTTGTATTTTCTTTTAGCTTTATGTTAGACTTTTTGTATTTTTATTTATTTTAAGTTTGTTGTATTTTCTTGGCTTTTTATAGACTGATGATGGCCGGATGCGGCAGAAAGTTAACTCTCGAATAAATCTAGTAATATACTTTTTAGTGGAGAGACTATTTATTTATCTATTGTTGGATTACTCCACAGAGCAGTTATTTATATTATGATTTGTCGACGTTTCTTTGAATACAAAATTCAACCGATAGAGCCCTTATAGTAATAATATCTCTACGCACAATAAAACTCAAATTAAAAGTATTCCCGTTAAGACCTTTTACAATTAAATTCGCAACAAAACATCACAATACGAAACCAAATCATTATAGCAAAGCCATGTTAAGTTGAATGATCTAAACTAAATATATTCCATAACGCTACATTCTGAGGTCAAGCGAAGCGAATCAAAAGAAGTGTGAATTTTAATATTAAATATAATGTTACTTTTTTACTTAACTATGAGAACCTTAATAATTTTAAACTACTAAAACCAAATACTTTCAATAAATATAAAATTTTCATGCCTATATGGATATTATTTAATAAAATGCACCAAAGCAAAAATAATTAATTTGATACCAGGAATATTTTATTATTAAATTTGTTATTAACTGACCTATTATTCAATAAATATGATATCATCAAATTATCTGTAATTTTTAAAATGCTGACTATTATTTAATCAGTTGTAAATTTACAACTATCGTATTCTTAGTACAGAAAATAACTATTATAGTTATATCGTTAGACTGATTAACAATAAAATTAAAAAATAATTCTAAAATCTAGTGCCTCCATGGGAATGTTTAAGATTGGCTCTGTTTAAATATTGCTATTTCCAATGTTTAGTGCCTAGGGTAAGATACTTGAATATTCAGCCTTTAAATGTTTAAACGTTATTTATGTCACTAGACATAGTTAGACGTTTTTTTTTATTTATTTCCATGCCGAAGGTGAAGAACGACTAAACGAATTTACAGCAGAGACGAAGTTGGGAAGTTCGATCTTAATGACGAGGCAAAGCCGAGTCAGGAAATTACAATTGACTGACGAGTGAAGCCGAGTCAGGAATTTACCATAGACTGACGAGCGAAGCCAATTCAGCAAAATTACCAGCTGAGGTGTAACCATAACTGGTAATATTAAAACGAGTTAGGAATATTTCCTTTGCTGCCTATTGGAATACAAAATTGTATTTACTAACGGCAGAAAATTACACACGAAATTTTTAAAGCAACTTTTATTTTTGTTTACATTTAACTACAAAATATTAATAGTAAAGAATGCAATATAATTTGACGTAAATGTTCAATTCGGGAAATATTTTTAATTTTTTAGGGTCTCCCGGACATCGTGTTATTTCCCACAGCGTTAACTCCGCCTTAGTCTCAGATAATACAATTATGTATGATAAAACAACAAATCTCATATTCATGATGTCCTACAAACGAAATTTTTAGACAGGCGAAGATGTGGTACCTCTCTCTTCAACACTGTTTCCTGGCACACATTTTTTAAAAGATTAAAATATAGATAAGTAAATTTTCAGAAAAAAAACAAATAAAATTTACAGAAACCTCAAATGAACGTTATTGAGGATTTTTAATTCTTATTACATGCTGTCCTCTTGTAAGTTATAAAATAGTAAAAAAATCATGCAAAAGACTCCATTAGTTAAGTTTGAGTAACTCAACTTGGGTTTTGTTTACTAAATAAATAAATGCCCATTTTAGGGCCTTTCGGTCCATCAGAGTAGTCATCCTGCGGAATTAACTTTAGGTGAATCACTATTTAAGAAGACTTTATGAAGTTGTGAAATCTGTTTAATTACAAATATTATTTATATAAGCTAAGAGCTTAGCCCTGGCTGCGAACCTGCGGACCTCTTGTGTAGAAATCGAGTGCTTATACGGTCACGGTTAAAAAGGCGGGAGGCAATACTGAATAGATAAAAGAATATACAAAACTAAATATAAGAAAATAAAATTTAGCCGATTGTCGAGCCACGGGTCTTCTAAATCAAGGTGAGAGGATTATGATGTGCAGAGCAGCTCAGAGAGAAATGTGCATCCTGCTATCAACATATTAGACCTTGACTCGCAACTAGATTAGCTTGTTCAAAACCTGCTGTTTTAAAATACCATACAAGATGTGATATTATTACGGACACCTTAATCATTTTTGCTATAAAAAACTTTAAAACTTCAAAGAGGCTAAAGCATATTAATAAATCGGATACGGGATACCTCGGAAATTTTCCTTGACATATCGGTTTCGCTAAGTTCATCTTGGCTCTTCCTAAGAATAGCTAAATTACACACACGTAATCGATCACGTTTTAATTACTTCAAGCCTTGGGACTGGCTTCGCTTGTCCTCAAGATAGTAAAAACAGTCGCTTTATTTCCAGCGGTCACCATCCAGGCACTGACCTCGCTTGATGCTGCGTAACTTTTATAACCCAAAAAATACACTTGTATTGAAGCGAAACTTAGTATGCTTATTTATTACATGAAAAGATATACTTGTACCAAATTTATTTGGTAATTTGACCGCTTCAAACAGCATTATTGACTTGTACAGTGTCATATCTACAGTAAAGTTTCAATAGAGACACCTGAGGCAGGCATTTCACATAAAAAAAATAGTTATTTTTGCGTCAAGTTATGGAGAAAGTTTAACAGCTCATGTTTAAGTTTCTTTTTATGGTAAGGCCAAAGGAGAAAACTTCATCAGCCTACTAGACCGAGAGAAATAATTAGTTAGCTCCCGAGGCAAGCTAAGAATCATTAATAACATTTTGACTCCCAAAAAAGATAATACAAGAGCTGAAATCTTCCTGGCATATTAAATTTATCTAAGACAAGCCAAAAATTACGAGAGGATAATACGAGAACTGAGATCTTTCATCTCTATGGCATATTAAGTATATCTAAGACAAGTCAACTATTACGAGAGCTGAGATCTTCCATCTCTGACGTATTAAATTTATCTAAGACATATTAACAATTACGAGATATCTCTCGTATTATCATACGAGAGCTGAGATCTTCCATCTCTATGGCATATTAAATTTATTTAGGACAAATCAACTAATACGAGAGCTGAGATCTTCCATCTCTATGGCATATTAAGTTTATCCAAGACAAGTCAACTATTACGAGAGCTGAGATCCTCTACCCTATATTATTATCACAACCACCAGATATTATTAAAAAATAAGATAATTTTAACATTCAATGAAAGTTGTTACATTAAGGAAACAAGTCTTAATATAGCTAATGATAATATGCAGAATTAAAAAAATACAGCATTAATAAGTGGAATAAGTGGTTTATAAAAAAAAGTTTTATATCTAATTACACTTCAAAATTTGAGCTAGGAACACTTTTTAATAAGAGAATCAGAAAAGGAAGAGCACATCAGTCAGGCTTTGTGTAATCCCTTAATAGTTCTCTTTGTGATGGATAGATTTAAATGATTACGTCTTCTTTAAAACTCAAAAAGATACTAATTGTTATTAACGATAGTATTACACACGGTTATAATCAGTTGACAGCGTGGGTATATATTGTTATGGAACTAGTGAGAGTGGCTTAATATGATATTGTAGGCGTGGTTAAACCTAATTAACTCTCTCACATTATTTTCCACGCTGTCAATTGATAATAACCGGGTGTATCATTATACACTGTTCCAATAATAAGAGTTGAAACAAAGTAAAACTATTGTGTCAGACACCAGCCTCTGGACAAATCTATTTCGTCTGTCTCTAGCTTCTTTGCTTCGCTTTCACCAGCACTGATGATGAACTGTTAAGTTTGAAAATCGGCTCTGTCAATAAATATATACTAAGTGGAGTGGCATCTTTCTTTTTTCTCCTATTTGGGAACTATACAACTCATCTTACTATAAAAGTAAAACTATGTTTGATAAATTACAGAATAATAACTTGTCAGGAAGAGAATGAATCACCTGACAGTATAGTCTAATTGAAAGGAACAGTTTAATTAATAGGCATGTTTACTTGTCGGTTCAAAGCAATACCACGAATACATTCTCTCTCTTTCACTGAACTGAATAAACCGGAGTGATTCATAATACAGGAGTCAAAACACGACGCCTTTTTTAACAACTCGTTTTTCCAGTTTCGGACAAGACTAAATGTTTTTTTTTTCTGATACCATAGAAAAAGTTTAAACTTACTTGAATTTAAATATACGAAAATAATATTGAACGGAATTTCATTCCAAGAAAAATAAAGTTTACTAAATCTAGAAAATAAGCGTCGACATTAGAAAATAATATTATGTCTATTCGACATAATAGAAACCGCTAAAAATATTTCGTTAGAGGGCGAAATTTATTCCAGTAAGGGGGGGCTGGAATACGGGTCTGCGCGACCGCAACCGGAAGACTAAAATCGCTGATAAATAACTAAAATTACCCTATAACACTTTAGTTAAGGGTTGAAAATAGGATTGATTAGGTTGAAACTAGGTCCCTAAGCAAATTTTTAATTTTAATAAAATGGGATATAAACATCAGCTTAAAGTTCTATAGGAAAACAAAAAACTAAAAATTAATTTTTAGTTTTTTGTTTTCCTATACAACTTTAAGCTGATAGTTTATATCCCATTTTATTAAAATGTGGGAGTTCTATAAATTAAAAGTGCTACAAAAGAAAAATTACTCAAATTTTTAATCGTATAGGTCATTGACCTAGACTATACATATGTATATATATATATATATATATATATATATATATATATATATAATATATATATATATATATATATATATATTAATATATAATATATATAATATATATATATCAACAATCTTTTATAATAATAATAATAACTAACAGAAGGTGAAACGAAGAGATTTGAAAATCTCCTACAGATGTCTTCTTTAGTCAGGTTAGACTGGGTCAGTCTCTAGTGATCAAACTGATGACTTCCCAGCCTAACCTGACCAAAGAAGACATATGTAGAAAATTCTCAAAATCTCCTTAAATCTCTTTGTATTATCCTGTAAATATATTCGTATATATATGTGTAAGAATCGTATAGTCCTTTGTAATATATATATATATATATAATATATATATAATATATATATAATATATATATATATATATATATATATATATATATAATATATATACATATATATATATATATATTCCCGTGTGTGTCACGTGGGTTGGTCCAATACAGCTGAAACAGGTTCAATCCATTTTGCTTGTTGCCTACCTGGATATGTGATACCTTGTTTTTGAGACGCCATTAACCTTCTTTGCTGAGTCAGCAAAATTTTCAAAAATTCAGTAAAATTCAGGGTTAATATTTTTTTGCCGTGAAAAATGTCCTTATTTTATGTTTTTAGGCACAGAATCGAATATTAAACAGTGTTCAATTACCAGAAAACCTAAAATACGACCGGTATACAACACATTTTAAGTAGGGAGACGTTTGCGATGATTTCTGGGCATGTGAGTTGAATGAGAGTAGTCTAAAGTCGATACGAGCACTCAAAAGCCAAGATACCTGGGTTTAAATCCTGATAGGGACGATAAATTTTTATGGTTTTTTAACATTATATAAGTTTATAACTACATAGTAATTTTGGCACAGTGGTCCCCATGTCGGGCGAATTTCCTTGAAATACGTGTTTCCCGTACTTAACAATCTATTTCTTGCTTAAGCGTCTGGTTTATGCTTTATAAATGATTACTCAATTATCAAGCACTACTCGTAACTCATTTTTTCTGTATTTTTCAAAGGAAATGCGCATCATTATCCTGTTAGTTGTATAAAACTATACCCTAAAATTGGCATAGGTATCCAATAGGAATCGATCCCTCTACAACTTCCGTCATCCGAACAACCTCATAAGTGCAATTTTTGCACTAATGAATAAAAGAGTATGATTTTTTATTAATAAAGATAGATAAATATAATGAATTTCAAAACATTAATGCATCATCTTCCAAAGTATGCAGCATGAAGGAAAATTAATAAATCTTTTATTAAATATGCACAAATTGTAATGAAATAAACCAAAGTTAGTAAGAATAATATTCTAATAATGTTTTGAAAATTATAGAGAGCATGATTAGATAAACACATAACAATGAATTTTACCCAGAACATTAAAATCAAATATAATAACAAAGAACTGTTTGTACCAGGCACAAGTAATAATTACTATGAATTAATCATATCATGATTCACAACTATTATGCAATACTAATAAATTTATTTCTCTATTATAATACTATCATGTAATATAATAACTAATTCATGTTGTTATTAAATAAAACATAAAACAAACAACTTTTCTTATTAATTTGGTAAAAACACAATTATGACACTTAAATTCACTTGCCATAGAAAATAATTTAAAATAGTTTATAATATGCAATACAAAATTAAGTAGTTTATAATATGCTTTTTTCCCTCATGGTGCATTAAGTAATTAACAACTTAAACTCCACTCAATTCATACTTCCGAACAAAGTTAAAGCAATACTGAATTGGCAACTTTAAAAGATACATCAATGTTTTTACTTAAAAAGTAATTAAATAATTTTTTAAGTAAAAAATACGATATAAAATCAAATCAAATGATAAAATTCAAAACATAGCCTGACTTAATAGTGTTGCCAGAGTAGGGATTTTTGGTTACTTAAAAAAAAGAGACAAAAAACTTTAAAGGGACCTCTATTTTAAATTATGAAAGCTTTTAAGGAGGAATAGGTACAAAATAATAATTAAAATTAATTTTGCCGAGCTTTCGATATAATTTTATCTTTCTGAAGGCTGAACATAATAAATAATAACAAAAAACAGTTACATAGTCGCTAACAAATAGATGTTTGGACAACAACAATGTGTTGTGATTGATTGATGATTGTTGGACAAGATGTTGTTGTCCAAACATCTATTTAGTAGCAACCATGTAACTGTTTTTTTGTTATTATTTGTTATGTTAAGCCGTGAAAAAGATAAAATTATATTGAAAGCTCGGCAAAATTCGTTTTATTTATTATTTTGGACCTATTCCTCCTTAAAAGCTTTAATAATTTAAAAAAAGAGATTTTTTGTTTAAAAAAGGGGTTAAAAGCATTGAGATTTTGGCGGGCAGTCAACTGATTTTAGCCGTGGTCTATCTGCATATAGGCCAGATATTCTCAGAATATGTCTGCCTCCGTGGCTGTGATCGTAAAGGCGTTCGATTTCGGCACCGGAGGTCCGGGGTTCGCAGCCCGGGCTATGCTCTAAGATTTTATGAATAGTATTTGTATTAAAATGATTTTGCCAACTTTAATTAATTCTTAGAGTGAAGTAGATGCAACCCACCTGAGGATGTTCCCGCAGGGTGAATACCCTGATGGGCCGAAAGGCCCTAAAACGGGCATTTTATTTTTTTTTATTATCAGAATATAAAGGTTACATTTAAAAATAGGAATAATGAAGAGGTCATGAGTTGAGAATATTATCAAGTATTGTCTTTCAATAAGCTGACTGAAACTAGGGTAACATTAAACTATGAATTAACACTTAATAGAACACTCTTCCCTCATATTAAAAAATAAATAAGCACGGTAGAGTAATATGGTATAATTATAGTAATAACTATATATGATATAATCAGTGAGAAGCACATTAATATGACTAAAGTAATATAAAATTAAATTTAATAAACTTGTTCGTTAAACGGATGTGTATGTTTGTATTAAATTTAAATGTAATGAGTAAATAATTTGATTTCGAACATTTTAAATAACTAGTAGTGGTATTAAGAGAGAGAAGGTAATAATCACCAAGGAAACAAACCATGGCAGACTCTTTTGACCAACTCCCAAGATTGATGTTAATATGAATATTAGTATAAGTCTCCATTAATATGAGCAAATTTTGATAAAACAATGGATGGGACGTTTATAAATAAATTCCAACTGATTTAAATGACTATATTTCGCTATAATTCGCAGTCATTTAAATCAGTTGAGATTTATTTATAAATGCCCCATCAAGTGTTTTTTATCAAAATTTTATGTCTATTGTAATTTGAAGTCTATTTGAACCGGAGAGCAGCTGTCTTTGCAACAGCCCTCAGAGCTTTCTAAGCTTATGGAGCATTACCATCAATAAAAACAGAGGCTTTTAGTCCTTGACCACTCTCAGAGCCAAAAGCCTGTATAATAAAGAAACCTTCTCCAGGCTAAATCTTAAAACTTCTGTGATAAATAAGGAAAAAAATACTTACCAACAAGGCTTTAAAACTTAAAATAATATGCAAACAATTACTGCAACCTTAGGTTTCACACTAGGTACTGTTACTTTTAAACAATAGTAAACTTCATAAGAAAGCTCTACAATGAAATCCTTAAAAAATAAAATTCACAAGTATTAAAAACAAGTAGTTTAATACCAATTTGTACAATCATATTTGTCTTTTTTATATTAACATTTAATAAATAATTTATTTACATTTAATTTTAAGGATTTGAGAAATAAGGATAGTTTAGAACAAGGTAAAACATCAAAACTATTTGGTAGTTTTTATCCCACTCATAATACATAGTTATTTACGTGGAGTAAAGAGGAAAATGACCAAGCAGATTCAAAATTATCAATTGGATTGTTTAAACTTAAATTATAAATAAAAAATAATGAAGACTCAAGTCCTTATTTTGAAAATGTGTTTAATTTAACGTATTTATAAATTAAAATATTTATTATAATATTTTACACACATTTATTTAAAATATGTTATATTAAAAATATTTTTCAAAATAAGGGCTGAAGTCTTCATTATTTTTTAACTTTTAATAACCAAACAGGATATGAGAAATATATGAGAGATGAGAATATTTTATCCACTTCTTTCAGAAGTAAGACAACACACTGAAGTGTGCCCAATCCAGAGAGCAGATAACTTTAGAATATAATGTCTCATATTTGTAGTCAGAAAGGATTCTTTGCTAGTGAAGAAATTTTTTCAAAGGTAATTCTTATAGTATAATACACGGTTATAATCAGTTGATAGACAGCAAGTCTTGAATGTGGGAAAAGACAACACATAGAGTGTCGTTACATAGAGCCCCTTAAAGCACCAAAAAATATCCAAGCTTCTTACTGCATTGAGATACTCTATGGCCCCTCTAGTAATATATCTCTATGACCCAATGTATCACCTACAGACAATGTTGTGACGGTACCTCACAGACTCCCCTGGTTCCTTATCTAACAATCCCATATCCTAGCTAACTAACATTGCCTCCCCCCTCTCTGACCAGGTCTCAAAGCTTCCTCACTCTTGACTTCCCTTCAGTTTTTGTCTTGTCACTCATCTATCTTTATAGTGCTTTTATATTTCTATTTATAAAGCACATCAAAATGGCTTGATCTCTTGGCGAACCTCTTCCCAATTATAATTGTAACCAATGGAAATGTATTCCACAAAACTTAATATGGCCCAAATTACGCCATAAGCCACAAAAAATGCATAACTCCTCCTCACTGTGTCTAAGAAACAAATAGAATGTACCTTGTTATTTGTTCAATATAAACAATATTACTTTCTTGTTTTCTTCAAGAGCCAAGTATAGATCTTCCAAAAATAAGACACTTTTTAATGAGTTTTCTTATTTCTTTTCCGGTGCCTTTTTCTTGATTTAGTTTCTTGGCATTCTTCGTCAGAGCTGCTCCATCCTGGTGCTGTATCACTAGATTTCGTCCAACTTGCAGACTGTCTATTACCAGGAGTATCTTTACTTTTGTCTGAATGCCTACTCCTGTCGCTAATACCTAAATCATTTTTATGAGATCCATCACAACTTCTATAGGATCTTTCAGTACTTCGACTTCTCTTTCTTGAGCTGTGAAATACATTTATCTCTTTGGAAGAACTTCTAACAGAAGAGGGTGAACTCTCTTTATTTCTACTACTTCTAGACCTTTCTTTACTCCTATTCTTCCTAGTAGAATTTTTATAACCACTTTGACTACTCCTAGGCCTATGACGATCTTTGCTATGACTCCTGGATCTATTTTTCCTTCTATCTCGGTCTCTACCTCTACTGGAATGTCTCTTATCCTTATGTTGAGAAGACCTTTCACTCCTCTTTGATTTTTGTTTATCAGATTTTACATCCCTCCTAATTATTTCAGGTGATTCAGATGACCATCTGAAAATATAAAAATTTATCGGCTACAGTATTAAAGTAAAAGGTTGGATCAATTTATCTAATATGTTACCAGAGTGAGCACACAGCTATGTTTATGACACTGCAACCTCCATAATGTAACAGAGATACAACATCAGAAACAAGAATGTATTGACCACAAATTTGTCAATACCAAAAAACAGAACAAGTAGAGAAACCAAATCATCTATTAAATTGAGTGTGAGGAGTTAGGCCACATTTATTAAAATGGATATGAAAATCAGGAATAATGGGACAGAAGGTATAAGCAAATACTGGTTTTTGGTACACAGATGTCACAGTTTTGAACTGAATAAACAAACAATAAATAAATACCTGTTTTCGGGTGGTGTTTCATCTTCTGAAATTTTATCATCATATCTGCTGTACTGTCCATAAGGATTGGAAAATACATGAAGAAAATTACACAGACTTCCTTTATGACATCTTTTATTCCATTGCTGGCCTGTGACAAATTATAATTATCAATTTAATACAAACCAAAATTACTTAAGCAAGATAATCATTGCTATGAAAGATGGATAAATATACAGTTGGTGTCAACAGTGCAATTTTCATAATGAGTAACAAGTACGTTTTTTTTAACTTTTTTAAAATGAAAAAAAACATGTAAAACGAATTAAAATACCTCAAAACACTCATTTGAGCTACTTGTGAATTTATATTGAATTTTCAAATACATTTTTGTCCATTTTTCTATAAATTGGACTAATCCATAACGTAATTTTAGTTATTAATTTTGTAAGACCTTAAATATTTTTTAAACTCTTTTAATTGTATTAACTGAATTGTTACATACTCTTGAATTGTATTTAGTTTTATTTTGATATAAACAAAATGATTTCATAAAAGTTCCTCAGTTTATTTTAAAATCCATCAAAATAGTCTTGCAAAGCTCAAATATTCGGGTACAATGTCATTTTGGTTAGTCTAGAACTTAAAAAAAATAATTTAGAGCAAATATTTGCAGCTCACTTCATCTTGTATTCACACCTGTATATTTTTTCATCTTGATTACTATGTACTTTTAGCAAATTTCCTTTGGAAAAAATTTGCTAATGGAATAGTCCTCATGGCGAGAGCTGAACTTCGAACTACGACACAAATATGTTTCAGAGGTTTCTAATAATGAAAAATACATCTTGAGAAACTATCTTTTGAACGGATAAATATTTTTTAATCAAACTTGGCACAAAAATTGGTAGGGTAGGACTCGATTGAAAACCAGGTTTTTGTGATGTAATTAACCAGCAAAATTTGCAAAAAATCTGTAAAATTCAGGGTTAATATTTTTTGCTGCAAAATATGTCGTCCTTCTTTATGTTTTTTGGGCACTTGATCAAATAAAATCAGTCTGAAGTCAATACGACCACTCTAAGCGACCAAAAAGTAAAAAAACCAGAAGTCAATTTCTGAAAAATCTAAAATACGGCCAGTAACTACATATATCATGTGGGGAGTTGTATATGAGCCCTCAAAACAAGGGTACCTTTAATATATAATTTTTGTCTGTATTATTCAAAGGAAAACCTTTATAGATAAACACTAACTGAGCTTTAAACTTGTGCAAATAATAAAGCACACTGCCAATTTTAGAGACATATACAAAAACGAACAAACCAAAGAGTTTTGGTGGAATGCAATGCCATCAACAGTGACGGTGAGTTGAGTGCAGGCGTCTAACAGACTATCCAAAGACTGAAGCCTGACTTAGAGGCATAGTTTTGTTCAAACAATTGAATAATTATGCGAATGTCCTTTAAAAATACAGAGGAAATGAGTTACGAGCAGTGTTTGGTGCAACTGCTTAGGTTATAAAGCATAAACCCGAACCTTAAGAAATGGGTTGTTAAGCACGGAAACACACATTCCAAAAGAAATTTGCCCAGCACAAGGAACACCGCCCCAGAATTATTTCCTCATTTATCAAAGATAAACAGTAAAAGTATTTTAATTTCAATAATAAGTTCACCAGAATTTGAAATCTTGGAAAATATTTTTTGGTGTTAGCACTTACCATCAAAGAAAAATTAGAGACAAACCAAATTTACTTCAATTGGATTTCTACATATTTAGAAAGGCAATACCAAACAGGGTTTTACATATTATATAAACATGAATACTTTTCTTCATTTAAATTTATTATTATTTATAGTATGGAATTATCCACTTCAGGTGTTTTTAAGGCCTCCTGAGTAGTTTTTGCAAAGTTGTTTGTCTGTATGTGTGTGTGTCTGTTATCATCGTAGCTCCTAGTGTATTTATGCTAGAGTTGAAACTTTGAACAAAAATCATTCTACTGTAGTTGTGCAATTTGGAAAATATTTTATATGACGTCATAAACCCCCAATAATGATAGAGAAAATTTTGAAAAATCATAAAATGCGGAAAAATAACGTGATTAGATTGAGATTTAGCATGAATATAGGGAGGATGAGCACAGTGACTTTTATGTGATGAGGAAAAGTTCCGAGGTACTCGGTACCAGTTTTTTAAAGTATATATTAACATCATGGTTGCTTTGAGGTGTCGGTACTGCTTAGCGGCCACATTGTTATTGTCCAATGACAATTCATATGACTAGTTTATTGGATTGGATAAAGTGGCATGCTGCCATGATATCAGCAAATTTTCAAGTGTATTAATAAAAAAAAACATGATTAGTTTACATTATGTTAAGGCCTATCTGTAAGGAGAGAGTTCCTCTCACCTAATGCTTATGAACATGTTAGATTCTGTTTTTAAGATGGTAAAGGAAAGCCATTTATCAGATTTTTAGGAATAGGCCATTTTGAGTTACCTGTTGAAACTGGTAACTCAAAACAACAGAAATATAATAGTTACCTGTTGAAACAGGTAACTCATACATTATGAGTTAAAGAAATAGAGTCTTCAGATTTAAATCCTTCAAACATGATTTTTTTATTTTATATTTGAAGGCCCACAACTAGGTTAAATTTGGTTTATAAACATTTAACATAAAAGAATAAATTTACCACAAAGTGCATTCTTCCAAGATGGAATCGTGACGAAAGCGGGAGTCAGCTGCTTGCCTGCATAATATCGACCATACAGTGATGAATATACTTTAAGAGCATCCCGCTCTGTTTTAAACTGAACATAAACATTTCCTCTAAGATGTACTTCTGAATTTTTGCAGACTTTAACTAACTTAATTTTACCTAATTTCCTCATTTCTCCAATAACATCATTAAAGAAATCACTAAAATAAAATAAAAGGATTAGAAAAGAAACAAATCATTATCAAGGCATACAAAACAAATTTTAATTAAACTTAAGACAAAAAATTGGGTACGGGGTACCTCAGAACTTTCCCTCATTACATCGAATTCGCTACGTTCATCCTCCCTGCTTCTGACTCGCTTCGCTCGTCCTCAGATAGTAAATGCATCATTATAATGAAAATGCACCATATCATAATCAGCGGTCACCCATACAGCACTGGCCATGCTCAATGCACCTTAATTTTTATGATCCAAAAAAATCATGGATATACTTGCCGTATTGAAACGACAAGTATATCCTGTCGTGTAAAGTGCTTAGTGTACTTATTTATTATGTAATAATATACACTTTTACCAAGTTTCAACTCAATTGGCACAACTTAGTTAGTCTTATACATGGCTACAAGCTTGCCTAATCTCAAATTGATGGCATCATTTTTCCGCGTTTTAGGATTTTTCAAAATATTTGGTAAGTTATTATTGTGGGTTAATGACGTCATAAAACAATTATTTTCCGAATAGCACAACTACAGCGGTAGACTGATTTTCGTACAAAATTTCAACTCTCTAGCATAAATACACTGGGCGCTACGATGATAACAGACACACACATACAGACAGACAACAATGCAAAAACCACTCAGGAGGCCTTAAAAACACCTAAAACGGATAATTCCGGTTTTCGATTGTTTGCAAACACAGTACGTTTCCTATCTACAGTATAAATAAGGAAAAGTAAAAATTAAGGCAATGTTTAAGAATCACTTGTTTTTGAGCAAAGCTCATTTCTATGTTATTGACATAGGAATAATCAAGAACTTAAGTAATGTTCTACAATGTCACCCTGAAAAACTACCTCAGTATTTAGTACAATATTAAAATGCATTGCTAAGTCTCAGACTAAGTCCATACAAGTATTGATTAAATCAAAGAAAATTATTTAACTTTACTAAGAGACTGTAGTCATTGAATTTTCTGAATAAAATGTTTACTGTTTAGTCAAGGTCCCAGAGTATGCTTCAACTGAACCTTTCTCAGGATAGTAATATTAGAATCCAGCAAGTTAAATATTTTTATATAAAAAAAGTTTGATTGCAGCTACATTCCTGAAGTGTGCCCTGTTCGTAACTGATGTTTATTTATTTACATTTTAACGGGTTTCCCCATTTTATATAAGAATAAGTATAAAAATAAATACAAAAGGTATAAATTCGTAAAAAAAGAAAATAGAGAAAACAATCTTACTTAAAAATGCACATAAAAATTGCTTAATAAGTTACATAGAAATATCAATAAATTATTTTTCTAAACACAATTATTTTGTATAATAGTAAAAAAAGAGTATAAATTGATAAATGAAAAGTAAACAAAATACAAAAAAGTGGGTATGATGAATATATTTTTTGGTTGCATTCAGACAGAGTTGTATGTAATCATTTATAAATAAAAAAAATAATAAGATTTCTCTGTTATATAATTACAAAAATAAGTAAATGAAAATATTTTTTTTTACATTATTCTTAATTAGAAAAAAAATTGTTTTAATATTTTTAAAGTAGAAAGGGTATATTATAAAAGTTTATAATTTTATAAACTTTTATAATATATAAATACTTTTTTTTAATTAATTATAAATACTTTTTATTAAAAGATAAGAAATTGTAAATTTATTTTATTTACCAATCAATGCTGGTAAACTTTTATGATCCATTAAAAGAATAATTATTCATTACGAAACGGTAATGATTTTACTAGTACTAAATTTAAATAATAATAATAATAATATCTTTATTTAATTTTACACAGTATTCCTTACAATTTTACAATAATTATGCATCATGTTACTTATATTATTTTATTTTTTTTACACTTATGCTTATTTTTATTTGCTTTTATATTTACTTATATATAATTTTTCGTAGTCTTCAAGAAGCTGTACAGCTTGAAGCTGAAGACTGTTATTATTCTATATTTCAATTTATATACCTTATAATTTCTATTTTTATCATCTATGTTATATAATTTGTTATAAATTAGGCTATTTATTATTATTTATTTAAATAATTAATTTTAATACTAATTTAATTTAATAGATTAGTTTATTATTTTATTTAATCAAAGATATTTTATATTTAATTTTATTTTCTAATTTATTTTATGTATAATAAAAATTAATTTTAATATGAAAGTTTAATAATAATAAGAATAAGTTTACCACTATAAACTAATTAAAAAATAAGTTTTAAGGATTTGATTGAACAGTACAAATTTCAATGAAAAAAAAAAGTAAATAGGAAAAGTACAATTTGATAACATTTAAACAATTTAATTAAGTAATACAATAATAGTTAAATATGTGTAAATTTTAAATCAAGCTAGTGACCTTTAATCCAAATATCTATTTCTTTCTTAAATTCATGACACGCTTTAAGTTCTTTTATTTTTGTTGGCAAAGTGTTAAATAGTTATCTAAAGTTTTAGTTAAATTAAATTAGATTTATCTGATTTTTTACCATTTTTTTAAAAAACGCACACAAGTCATTAGATAAAAATTGAACTAATGCTGATAATAAGATGAAAGTTGGCACATATGTTAGTCTCATACACAGCCACATGCGTGCCAAATCTCATTCCGATCGCATCACTTTTCCTTGTTTTATGATTTTTCAAAAATTTTACTGAGCCATTATTTAGGGCTAATGACATTATATTTTTTCCATATAGCACAACTACAGCGGTAGACCGATTTTTGTACAAAGTTTCAACTCACTAGCATACATAAACAAGGAGCTAAGATGATTACAGACACACACA
>JACMZG010001863.1:17290326-17320326 GCA_018340805.1 Microvelia longipes | reverse complement strand
TGGATTTCAATAAGTTTTGAAAATTATAAATACAAAAGATATAAGTCGAGTTATACCCTTTTGCAAAAAGTATGCATTTGGGTTTCTGAGTATAAAGGGGATAAGTCAACTTATCGTCTTTTTGTTAGGGTTTCGAAGATAATCTTCGAAACCCTTATACTTTCTGTCGAGCGTCTGTCTGTCCGATTTCTCATCTCAGGAACTACAATAGCTAGGAAGTTGAAATTTGGTATAAATGTGAAACTATTTTATCCAACAACAGGAAAAATATAGCCAACTATCTCACACGCGCATCTGTCGATTTATAAGCGAATGCGCACATTAGCCAAAAAAAATATTTTTTTGAAAAATCATCTGGGGTATCAAATTGTAGGTATCGATGGGTAGTACACAAATATGCATCGCTTTTTCAAAATGGCGGCTATTACACCCGCCAAAAATATCGAAAACCACCAAATATGCTTTTAAGGCATAAGGAGAAGCCTTAAAAATATGGGAAAAATAGCCAATAAAAGCACTTTACGGGCCATAGAAATACTTCGGAGAAAAATTTCAAAAGTTAATTTTAGCAATTTTAAAATTGCACCTACGCGAACGCGCAAAAAAAATATTTTTTTGAATAATCAGGTGGGGTATCAAAATGGTAGGTATCGATGGGTAGAACACAAATATGCCTCCCTTTTTTAAATGGCGGCTATTACTCAATATAGCTAATACTCAAAATGTCTTTACTCTATGTTATAAAATTAGGTACTGATACACATATACAAAAAGGGGAGCCCATGAATTTTATGCCTTGTTCTAAATGTAAAATTTGACAAACATGCACAAAGAGGCGAGCGAAGCGAGCCCTAGTGTTTTATGGTTATTTTAATTATATACTCTTAAAAAAGTACTGATATGCAAAGACATATAGGCGAGCGAAGCGAGCCCTTGTATTCTATTTTATGTTTTAAATTTTTCTATATATTTAGGCATCGACAAACAAACATATAAGGGCGAGCGAGCGAGCCTTAGATTGTTATGTAAAAGTTTGATTCTATACTTAAAAATTGGCTAGTACCAAACAAGCACATAAAGGCGAGCTCTAGTATTGTATGGTTATTTTTATTATATACTCCTTAGAAAGCACTGATATGCAAACACATAAAGGCGAGCGAAGCAAGCCCTTGAATCTTATTTTATGCTTTAATTTTTTTGCTAAATTTAGGTATCGACAAACAAACTTATATAAGCGAGCAAAGCGAGCCCAAGAATGTTATGTAAAAGTTTGATTCTATAGTTTAAAATTGGCTAGTACCAAACAAGAACCTAAAGGCGAGCGAAGCGAGCCCTAGAATATTATGTTTTGTCTTTACTCTATGCTGTAAAATGAGGTTCTGATAAACATAGACAAAAAGGCGAACGAAGCGAGCCCTTAATTTTATGCCTTGTTTTAAATGTTCCTCTTAAAGTAGTGTCAAATGAATCACTTGACTAGTGACAGTGACACATTTGACACGCCCCCTCACTGCGCTGTGTCAGTGATTAGTTGGTTGCACTAGGGATGGTTCGAAGTCCGAGTGCGGCAGCATGTCTTCCATTTTTTATTCGATCGAGGCTTTTAGTAAATATATCTGCTGTCATCTCATTTGCCCCTTTATACTGGACATTAATGAATTTTGCTGCGATCTTCTCTCTTATATGGTGATATTTAACATCAATGTGCTTAGTGCGTTTATGATAGACTGGATTTTTCGCTAATTCTCCGGCTCCAATATTATCACAAAACACCTTGGTCGGTCCTTGAATTAGTGTATCACCATTTATCTCTTCCAAGATTCGTCGCAAATTGACTGCTTCATTTGCAGCTTGAGATAACGCCATATACTCTGCCTCACTGGATTGAGCAACCGTTGACTGTTTCTTTGCTTCCCAGGCGACGGCTGCTCCAGCTAATATGAAGCAGTAACCTGTCCTAGACTTACGGCTATCTTCATCACCTGCCCAGTCAGCATCAGCATATCCTACCAATGGTTCGCCAGTTGGAGAATAGATGAGTTGGTAGTCGCTAGTAGCTCTTAAGTACCTAAGCAACCTCTTCGCTGCTGTGAGATGTTGGACTCTCGGATCAGTGGCGTATTGTGCTAGCTTGTTTACACTAAATGCCATATCCGGTCGAGTAGCTGTTCTCAGGTACCTTAGCGATCCGATAAGACTTTACTCTGAGTCCCACCTCTTTAGGCTCTTTTACGAGTTTTAAGTTTGTATCCATCGGTGATGTTGCGGGTCTGCACTCACTCATGCCAAACCTCTCTAAAATCGTTTCGATATATCGAGATTGATTCAGCATAATCGAATTTTCTTTCTTCTCAATCTTAACTCCTAGAAAATAGTGAAGCTCACCCATATCCTTCATTTTGAAGTGTTGAGATAGTTGTGATTTTGCTTCATTTATACATTCTAGAGAAGATGATGCAATCGTAAGATCGTCTACGAACACTGCTATTATGATAAGACCTTTATTGTTGTGTCTAAAATACAAACAGGGTTCAGATTTTAATTGATTGTATCCTAATGATTTTAGCTTTTGATCTAATTTTATGTTCCATTGTCTTCCTGATTGTTTTAGACCGTATAGTGATTTTTTGAGTCTACTTACTTTGCCTTCACTACCTTTTACGGTAAATTCTTGGGGTTGGTCCATATACACTTCTGTATCTAAGTCGCCGTTAAGATATGCCGTAGTAACATCCATTTGATGGAGTACTAGGTTAAGCTCTGCTGATATAGCTAATAACAACCTTAGCGAGCTAAATCTTACCACAGGCGAGTAAGTTTCATCGTAATCTACTCCATGTCGCTGAGAAAATCCTCGTGCAACGAGTCTAGCTTTGTGCCGCTCTAGAGTGCCGTCAGATTTGTACTTTTTAGTCAGTACCCATCGACACGATACTGTGGTTCTTCCTTCTGGTAAATTGACTAACTCCCAAGTATTGTTTTCTATTAATGAATCATACTCGGTTTGCATAGCCTCAAGCCA
This sequence comes from Microvelia longipes, assembly GCA_018340805.1. Classification (NCBI taxonomy): domain Eukaryota; kingdom Metazoa; phylum Arthropoda; class Insecta; order Hemiptera; family Veliidae; genus Microvelia; species Microvelia longipes. The sequence goes on along the minus strand of JACMZG010001863.1, from coordinate 17,317,304 downwards.
CTGATTTTTTCGTTGCTTTTCATAGCTTCTTGCACCGATATGTCAGCCAGAAAACAATTGTTGGTCAGGAGATTATTATCAGTTACAGGTTCACCACTAGTGCTTGAAGAAGGATCAGGATAGTTTGAATTCAGATTATTAAAACTTGTTGAAAGTAAAGGGTCAGGATTAGGCAATGATTCGAATTAGATTGATCAGGGATTTGTTCTTGACTAACATTTATTGTTTTACTGTCGCCCCCTGAATCTTTGACTTCTAAGTCATTTGATTCATTGGTATAACTGTAGTCATTATTGTTTTTATTTGTTTCTATATTTATTTGATTATTCTTTTCAAAAATGTTAGGCTCAAGTAGTTCGATAAATTTGACATCTCTACTTTTCAAAACATTTTTTGTACCAGGTTCCCAGAGTTTATAAGCTTTGCACTCTTCTGAGTAACCAACCAAAATATATTCTTTCGAACGTGGGGCTAATTTCGGTTTTGCTGTTTTTTTATTTAGAACAAAACATTTAGAACCAATTACTCTGAAGTGAATTACGGTAGGTTTTTTACCCGTCCAGATTTCTTCAGGAGTTTTTTCAATGGGTTGAGATGGACAGCGGTTTCTTATATACGTCGCTGCTGATAATATTTCAGCCCATAGATTGTTAGGGAGATTTGCATGTAACAAAATGCATCGAGTCATTTCAACTAGTGTACGGTTAGCCCGTTCAGCTAATCCATTTTGCTGAGGTGTGTATTCAGCAGAGAGCTGATGAATTATTCCATGATCATCGAGATAAGTTTTAAACTGTTTGTTACAGTATTCTAAGCCATTATCTGATCTCAGAACTTTAATTTTTTTATTAGTTTGATTTTCTACCAGATTTTTAAAAGTTTGAAATTTTTGAAACGCTTCATTTTTATGTTTCATGAAATAAACGATCATTTTTCTGGATTAGTCATCGATAAACGTAATAAAATATTTGCTACCTCCAAGAGATGGAATATTCATTGTACATACATCAGAATGGATTAGTTCTAACAAGTTTTTTCACTGTCACTAGTCAAGTGATTTAATATTTTTATGTTAATATTGTGCATTATACATTTTGTTGCCTTTAGCATCTTATAAAAGTAGTAATTTTTCAGTTAACTCTAATAAGTAGTTATTGACAACCAAGCACATAAAGGCGAGCGAAGCGAGCCCTAGAATGTCATGTAAAAGTTTGATTCTAATCATAACTAATCATATTCTAGGTCTCCCATTGCTCGTCTTTTTGTGAGTGTTTTATAGTATATAATTTTAAAGCATAGATTATATAAAACTATAAGAATGTAGGATGTAATGTTCGTCATTTTGAAAAAGCTTTGCATATTATTTGTGTCCTACCCATTAATACCTACAATTTGATACCTCACATGATTTTTACAAAAAATATTTTTAATTTGCGCTTGCGCGTTAGGGCAATTTTAAATGTGCTAAAAATAACTTTTGAAACTTTTTATCCGAAAAATTTCAATGATCCGTATATAGCTATTATAAGGCATTTATTTAATATTTTTAGTGCTGCTCATTATACGTTAGTTGAAGGGGGGGGGGGGGGGTCACAACAATTTTTGTGGTGTCTGATATTTTTGACGAGTGTTAGGGTCACCATTTTTAAAATTAAATCGATGCATAATATATATATGCATATGTTATTATATTGCATGTGTTCTACCCATCAATTCCAATAATTTGATACCCCACACGATTTTTTCAAAAATATTTATTTTTTGCGCGTGCGCGTTAGTGAAATTTATATTGCTAAAATTAACTTTTGAAACATTTTATCTGGAGAATTCCAATCGCTCCTATTGAGCATTTATTTAATATTTTTTGGGGCTGCATATTAAGGGTTAGTTAGGGGGGACAACAATGTTTTGTGGTTCTTGAAATTTTTGGCGGGTGTAAGGGTCGCCATTTTAAAAAGCCGGTGTATATTTGTGTTCTACCCATCAATACCTACGATTTGATACCCCACACGATTTTTTCAAAAAATTTATTTTTGCGCGTGCGCGTTAGTGAAATTTTATTTGTTAAAATTAACTTTTGAACATTTTTATCGGAAGAATTTCCATAGCAAAGCTATTATTAAGCATTTTTAATATGTTTAGGGCTGCATATTTGGGTTAGTTGGGGGGGGGGGGGGTACCAACAATTGTTTGGTGAATTTTGATATTTTTAAACGGGTTTGAAGGTTGCCATTTTGAAAAAATAATGCATGTTTGTGTTCTACTCACCAATACCTACAATTTGATACCCTACACGAATTTTTTTTAAAAAAACATTTTTGCGCGTGCGCAAAAATACTAAAATTTTGAAAATACTAAAATTAAATTTTGAAACTTATAGCCAAAAATTTCAATGGCCCGTATATACTTATTGAATTTTTCTTATAATTATTATTATATCTCTTGTAAAAAAAAAACAAATTGCGCAGCAATGAAAAATCACTTTACTGTCTAGTTACGCAATCTAAATTTTCTATAGTTTATAAATAATATTTTTATTTCATTATAACTCCAATAAGTTTGGCGGGAGGAGATTTTATCCACCCTGTATAAGTATTCAAAACTATGAAAAGGCCAATACTGTAAAACATTTACAACTTCCCAAGGAAGTGTTACTTGGCAACGTTGCACTGGTGAGTTACCTCCTTTTTACGTTTTAATGTTTATATCATTAATATGAACTTATACCTAAGTATGACCTAAGAATGACTTATCCCCTTTATACTTTTCAGTGAAGACTACATTACCGAAAAGTCGCACAGCCAATGTTTTGGGTATTTAAGCTAATATTTCAATTTAAATTCTTGAAACAATGATATTTAACTTAAATTAAAATATTCCTATTTAAACACATTGATTTTAGTATTCAAATGGACACCGGGCTAACTCAGGAACATTTTTGTTTTCTGTGTAAATTAGTAAATTTTTACTTTCATGTTTATACACATTTTAATTAGAAATATGAAACTCTATCTACATAGATAATTTACTATAATAGTAAGCTTACTTTAACCATGAAAAATAGTTTGATTTTTAGTTCAACAACCTTAAAAATGACAAGTGGAAAATCAGTCAAAAGGGGATAACTACCTCTTTGAAACCGACAAAAAAGGTATAAGTCAGAGATTTTTTCCTAAATTTTCCCAAATATCTCGTGAACTATTTATTAATTGAATATAAAAACTACTTCTCATTATACAGAACATATTAATAAACAGAATAATGTTAAAATAAAAACTGTAACTGGTTTTTAACGATTTTAGAGCTTCATTCAAAGATTGTTTTTCGGTTCCTGAAAAGTTGCATTTTTCGACTTATCCCCTTTATATATGGTATCCATATATTATATATATATATATATATATATATATATATATATATATATATATATATATATATTATATATATATATATATATATATATATATATATATATATATATATATATATATATATATATTATATATATATATATATATATATATATATATATATATATATAATATATATATATATATATATATATATATATATCATACATATATACATACATACATACATACATACATACATACATACATACATACATACATACATACATACATACATACATACATACATACATACATACATACATACATACATACATACATACATACATACATACATACATACATATATATATATATATATATATATATATATATATATATATATATTATATATATATATATATATACAGACACACACACATAAGCATTTAAGAGATTTTTGATCCTGGTTGTGTTCCTATGGCACATGATAACTTTTTGAATAATGCTTTTTTGGGATCGGAAAGAAACTTGCTACAAAAATGAAACTTCCTACAAGTTACACACCAATCGCATTATTGTCTAGAGTTCTACTGTTTATAAAATGTGTGTTACAACCCACAATAATGACTCAGCTAAAACAACAAAAATCTCAAAAAGTTGTCTGATCAAACTGACATTATATACACGTATAAAATTAAAATGTAAGGTAAACAAATATACAAACAAATATATTATCAGTGATAGCTTTGCTATTATCAATTGACATAAAACATTATGTAAACTAATTACATTTTTATACTAATACTACATCCTACAGAGGATTTATTTAAAAAATTTCCTGTCTTTAACTTATCTCAATTATTTAAAAAATCAGTTTTATTATACTTTTAAGAATGACAAACAATATATTGACCATAATTATCAAACAAGAAGTAAAACAAATAAAAAAGTAGCTATTTGTACTTGCAATAGTAACCTTCTACAGAGACATGCCAGTATGGTAGCACTTAATTTATTCAATCTCTTACCAGATCACATAAGAAATATTGATGATCTAAAATACTACAAGTTCAAATCTGAAATTAAGGACTGGCTAACTATTTCATAAATTTTCTTTTATTTTATGTTGTTTAATTTATGCATGCAAAAATTGTTTTTTTTTTTTCATTTTTTAGTAATATATTTTTTTATATTACTTTACGTATTAGTAGTATTTAGTATTTTTACTTTTTTTTCTATTTTCTTTTATTAAATTTTATATATTTTAACTACATAAATAAATAATATGTGAATCAATTAGGAAAAATTGTATAATATAAGAGACTAAGAGCCTCCTGTTTCAAGGATTACCTTTTTTGAGGCTCTGAAGTTAATAATCAAAAATTGTCTAAATTTTGTCAAAATTTATGACTTATTTATAGTATGTATGTATAAACTAATAATGTAATAAATAAAAACTTTTGGAAATTCACTTATTGCCACTTAGATAAGCTAGTAATATGACAAACTGATATAGGACAACAACCATGTGGCGGCAAAGCGGCCACTGGGAGGCAGAGAGGAAGCAAAACGCCCCCTAGCATCAACTTGGCCCTGTAGCGGCAGAGGTGCAAAGAACCAAAGGCTGCAGCATATCAATAGTTTACTTTATTAAATCTCAATGAGGATTTAAACGTGAGGTCAATTAATTTTTTAAGGATAGCTCAGTAAATATTTAAATAAATACATGTTTCTAATATAAATTTTATAACTATCTAAATTAGTCAAGGCTTTAAGTTAATCAAAATATATGCTATAAATAGCTGTTACTCACAAAATAAAAATATATATTCTAGATTTTTACCATACTCTACAAGAAGTTTTAATGATTTTTGTCATCTTCCGCAAGAAGTTTAAAAAACTATATCTACAAATATACATAACAAATACCTAGAACATCTTTCGAAAAATCGGCAAGCTCCAACTTTAGAAAAAAAAGGACAAGGGTCCTTGCCAGGTTGAGTCTCACTCTTCTCACTGAATTCAACAGGTAACTTGTGTACAGTACCACTAATATACTCATCAATATTTTTCTTCAATTCAATCTAAATAAAATATGTAATAAAATTCTTTCAGTAAAGACTTAAATAAATAATAATGAAATAAAACTAAAATTAACACAAATTTCTTCAATTTAGAAAATGATCTTCAATTGGTAAAAAAACTATTTTTGTTCCCTTGAAAAGGGATAGTCAAATAGATAAGTTACAAGTCAAAAGATAAAGCAAAGCTAAAATTTACTCAGGTAAAACTTTTTTTAGCTTATGTTTTTCCATTAAGACTAAATAACAAGGACCATAACACACAATTATTTAGACACTGATACATTCATCTACATCTACAAACACATTTGTTAATGTACAGACAGTACACTAATTCAAGGAAGGATCCCCTTGAGAGAAGGGGAGTCTCCACTCGACTCTTATCAAACTATGCTTTCAACATGTATGTTGACAGCTGCTTATAATCTTGTGCTATAGTATAGGCCAGCCCTTCCCAACCCTTGGGTCGCGACCCAGATTGGGACGCGAACTAAATTTTTTGGGTCGCCAAATGTTTTATGAACAGATATTATTTTTAGAAATTGATAATACTTTAAACATGCGATAACAAAAGAAGCTGCGGCCAAAACATTTCTTAGAAGTCCTTTACCGACAGAGGCACCCGCCTTTATCTAATTCTTGCTAACTTTGATGATTTGTTATACCTATGATAATACTGTGTTTAACAGTTTCTTATTACTTCTTTTAAAGGTTCGGGTTATTAAAATTACAATGTTCAATTATATGTGAATTTGGTTCTCACAAACATCAACGTAGTTTTAATATCGCGTACAATTTTTTAATTATAATGGTTTCTTCAGGTTATTTATTTTATAGTTTTGAGTTTTAATTAAAGTAGTGAACTGAATAAACAAAACACTACTTGACTTATTAGTGGAAAACCAACAGCAACAAATTAGTTATTGATATGAGACATATTTTATTCTTTTTTTTTACTATAATCATTATTTGATTTTTTCCTTTAAATAATAAATGCTCATTTTTATATTTAACAATGCTAATATTTATATTTAATTTAATGTTTTTATATTTTATTGCTATTAAATAATATACTTCTTTTGAACTCTAATTAGTGTGCAGTTTTCTATTTAAGTATAAAAATCTCATGCAAATTATGATTTGACGATGTCTGTAAGGTCATAACTAGTTCGACAATAAATAAAAACGCCTGCAATTTTTAGGTTATGCAAAATAAATACATTTGGGTCCCCAATCTTTATAAAAGCAAATTATAGGGTCGTGGTACTGAAAAGGTTGGGAAACGCTGGTATAGGCTGTTCATATTTCATTTAACCTTGACATTTTTTGGAGAGACTAATTTTTCTTCAATATTAATAATGGACTCCATTCAGGCTCATTCTACAGTCTATCGTTTAGTTTAAAAATCCCCAAGGTCATAAGTATTTTGGGGATTGACCAATCAGAGAAGCCACTGCCAACCTCTCACTTAAAAAGAGAAAAAAAAAAATCCCTACCACAATAACTGCTATAGGGAAAAAACCTTCTTCCTGGCAATGGTTCACTTTGTTTGTGGTTCTTCTTTTGATTACATTGTTTTGAAAACTACTTTCAAATTAATCTTAAAATGATATTTTAAAATAAAACTACACAAAAGAAATGTAAAAAAACATCGCCAAGAAAATACGGGTAAAATTACCTGATTTGTATACATAGTTTTCCCGCTCCCTTCTTGCAGGGATTTTTTTTTAAGAATCAGTGGTGTCTAAAACTGACCTGTCAAAATTTTTAAACTAAACGATAGACTGCACTAATATAATCTTTATATTTTTTTATAAATTAAAAAAAACACTTACAAACAACAGATTTATGTAACAGAGACTAAGAAAAGAATTAAAAGTTATAATATTCTTTTAGATAATAAAGATAAGTCACCTGCTTTAATAAATTTCTTTCTTTTTCCTGATTTTCCTTATCCAACTCCTCTTGTTTCTTTTCTTCTTCTGCCTTCAACTGTTCCTTGAGCAGCAGCTAAATATTAATCAAAGCATGAAATAAAAATAATAAATGTTGAGTAAAAATAACTACAAAACAAAATTAATTATTAAAGTCAAATAAACTATAATTTATAATAACTAAATTTATAATTTACCACTGTAAAAATAATGAAACATTAAAACTGTTACTTAAAAGCAGTTAACTGTGAAGTTAAAACAACATTGTAACTGTGACTTACAATCTGCTTTTGCTTTTCTTGCTTGGCTAAAGCAATGCGTTTCTGTCTTTCTCTCCATGCCTGTTGGTCTTTCTCTTCTTGTTCAAGCCAAGCCTGGTGTCTTTCTTTACTTAATCTTTCTTCTTCCAACAACTGGAACTCTTCAAGTTCTTGTTGACTCTTTAACCACGCTTGATACCGGGGAGACTTCTCTAGTCTTTCTTGCTCTAAGGTGTCAAGTTCACAAATTATTTGTTATGTTAAGGATAAAATAATAAGTGATAAAAGAAAGCTTATAATTGACGTACATTTAAGTTCAAATGAAGAAAAACCATTATAATATAGTCTTAGATTTATAGATTATAAATATAAAACTTATAATTTACGTATAGTGACGTTCAAATATACAAAAACCATGATTAACAATGGCTTATCAGGAAAGACTAACCTACATAAATCAGTCACAGTTAGAGTACGAAGTTACCAACAAATTCTATATCTCATAACACCACTTTCATGCAAATGAAATTAAAATAAAATCACAACCAACCATCAAAGTACAGGGAACTTTGATGGTTTATTTTTAAATAATATCTTAAAAAATAAAATGGGAGCTGACTTAAGAAGGAAATGCATAGTCCCCACGGGTACAGTCTCATCCTCCCTTCAAACTATAGTAATTCTTTATTAGATATGATAGGTTAAAGTAAAAAGATTTCAAAAATAATTGAGAGAAGGCATTCTATTGGAAAACCCTGCTTCATTTAGGCAGAATAAACCATAGATTGCAATTTATGATCAAAAGACCAAACTAATGTTTTTAGAACTTTTATCGGGTGAAGTCCATTTATAAATCGAATCCAAGGAGAAAATAAACATGAAAAAGAGTGCTAGAAAAAGAAATTAAAAATGTTGCCATGTAAAATAAACAAAGTAATGACAATGAATTTCAAAAATTTAATTAAATAGTATATCATAAACAGTAAAATTATCTTTAGTTTATTTTACATAACTCTTAAACAATAATAATAAAATTAACCGATTTTCAGAAGTTTGTCTCTTTCTTGAGCTAAACTTGATCTGATTCTCTTTCTTCTAAGCTTCTTGACAAGTTTTCTCCATTCCTTGTGCCTTTAAATTTAAGACAAAGCATTTAAACAAAGAAAAGTTAGTATATTACAACGCTCATAATTATTTAAATAAAACAACTATACCAAATTTCTAACTTAAGAGATCTTATTAGTAAGTCTAACAGTTTATTTCAGAAATAATTCTGGCTCAGTGATCTGGATGCGAGTTTGTATGCTTAACAATCCATTTCTTGCTTAAGGTTCTTGTTAATCGTTAATAACTTGAGCAATTACTGAATTATAAAGCACTACTCGTAACTCATTTTGCCTATATTATTCAAAGAAAATGCGCATATTTATCCGATTATTTATACAAAACTATGACTTCAAAATTGGCAGTGCACACCATTATTAGGACCAGTTAGCTCAGTTAATGTTTATTTTCAAAGGTTTTTTGTGCATTTCCTTTTAAATAAGTGATGAGTAGACGTAATGTGACAAATTTAATCTACACATGTTTTTTTAATTTAATCTAGTTTGATTACTTACTATTGAGAAATAGACTCAACAAGTGACTTTAATGACACATTTCAGGCTCTAGATATGACAATATGGAGGGTTCCATACATAAACAATATTAATATAGATGGCTCACACAAAAAAAAAAATTGATGGGATGCAGAAGGCTCAAGTAGTACACTCAAGTAGAGGAAACGTGAAACTGTCAGATATTTTTACTAATCAAACAACGAGGGTTGTACTTGTTGAGGGTAATCAAGTCTTTCCATTCCCTATTCAGAGCTAGAATGATGGTAAGGCAATCATGAGTGAACCCATTTAAGCTCAATAAAAATGTTGTATAAATTGGTAAAAAGTAAAAATGTAATTTCTCATTCTTTATTCTCATACCGTCCCCCCTTGGATTCGAACCTCTGTTCGAATCCATGTCAAGAGTTTCTTCTTTGAGTTTCCTTAACTTATCCGATTGCGCCAACCCTAGATGTTACATTCAGATAGCAAATTTGAATCTTAAGTCTAAATCACTCCAATTTAATTATTTACTTCGTTCACATGTGGGGTTTGGCAGGGGGTTCAATCCTCTCCGGCAGTTGTGTTGTGAATGGGCTTCAACCCTGAAACTCATTAAACTATAGGTTAATGAGGGGTGGGGGTTTAACCCCGTTTTCAACCCCTTTTTTATGAACAGTTAGGGGTTAAACCCCCTACCAAATCCCGCGTGTGAACAAAGTAATATTTACTTTTTTTAAGAAAACGATGGTTCTGTTTCGCGTGAAGCACTTTTTTTTAACAAAAAAGTCCCTTTTTTAAATCGATTTTTTGGAAATATTCTATTCCACAATAATAATTACTTATTGTACCATAAACCTTACTCTAAAATAATGAAATATAACTTACTTCCCCATTAATTCTATGACCAGAATCATGGAAGAAAAAAAGGATACGAAGCCCTAACAGCAGATAACATTGTAATTTCCAATTTGAACCCGATACAGGTGTAACATTGTATTATTCATTAACAACTACAAGTTATGAATAAATAAGATAAATTAATATAAAACAATGAAAAAATAAAAATGTTAAAACCGTAAGGCATAATGGATCAAACAAATCTGAATGTGTTTTTCGTCTTGTTTTTCAGTTTACGTTATTCTTCTTTAGAAGATTTTAGAGTCATCTTTAAGTATGTCGGACACTTTGAAAAAAATGTGGCATATTAACTTTTAATAATACACACAAAACCGACAATTAACGTAAGCGTGTTTGGAATTAGCTACTAGCCAGCTATTAGTAGTATCAACCACGATAGCGGTTATGCTAAACTAATCAAACACAACTTCCAGACTCGTGGCTAGCCAATCTTATAGAGCAGCTGCTAGTCTCAGCTTCCGACATTTGGTTGTTTAGTGAAAGCGTTAAGTTTTAATTTTAAACAAATTACTTGATACCACTGCACTGGTGGCATCTGCTACTAGTAGAGGGCAAGTGGCTAGTTTCGTCTGTCAAGTGATTATAACCGTACGTCAAACATAACACTTCACCCACAATAATGATTTAGCAAAGATTTCAAAACCTCACGATGTTGTTTTACACATTTCATCAAATTATTACACATTCATCAACAACATTAGTTTGAATTTATCAATTTACACACACATACACACACACACACACACACACACACATATATATATATATATATATATATATATATATATATATATATAATATATATATTATATATAATATATAATATAAAACATAAAAAACATAACATAAAGTTTTTTATTAACTAACTTGGAAATTCGCTTATATTGTGGCAGTATACCACTTCAAACTGATAAAGGGCAATGACTATGAGGCCGCGAAGCAGCCTCTACCGCCGAAACCACGTAGCGGCCGAAGGTGCGAAGAGGCCAAGAGTCCGAAGAAGTCTGTGATTATGGACTACTTAAACGGATTTAATTCACACTTTCGGACTTCAAACTCACTATGCGGAACATTCGTTACCGAATTTTTTCAAAGAAATTCCACTAAAATTTTCTGAAACGGCTTTAAGTCCCACTTCCGGACTTGGACATCGCTATGCAAGACATTCGTTAGGGACTTTGTTTTAAAGAAATACATTTAACCTTTACATTGTAACGACGATGTACAATCGAATTTGTATTGGTAGTATTTAAATATCGTTTACACTTTGCTGGAATGTATAAATCGTATAATCGATTTCCTAAAACATCAATAGAATAATTAATACTAAGGAACAATATACAATGTATTTTCCCTTTTCAGGTGCAACTTAGTTGCTTGCATTTGAAAAAGTGCCAGAGTTGGTTCTATTTACATTATATCCATGATTTAATATAAGATTTATTTCTTCGTAAAGATCCGTATTTATAATAATCCAAGAGCCGGACCTGAAAAAATGTGACTCATTTTGTACTACTTTAAACCAAATTTTTCTGAAAATGAACCTTTAATTATGAAGAAAAAACAGAGTCTGCCAATCCAGAGTGGGAGCCCTTCATATGATTGCGCAAGCTCACATTTTTTTTTAACTCGCACAACTTTCAGTTTTCTTGAAATAAATGGTTCCCTGTGGGTCGTGTGCAAAACATGAAGAGAACGTTTTTAAAGATAATAAAATGTTCTATAAAACGAGTGTTTAATCATCAAAATCGGATATCAGCAACCAAAGTTATGGCTCTTTCAAAAACACTAAAAAATGGTTAATTTATGCAAAGTCAGCGAATTTATTTGGAAAAATACTGGCTTTTTGTGCATTTTTTGGCTATTTAACAAAAGTCATCACTTCAGTTGTATTTATCCGATTTTGACGAAAAAACACTCGTTTTATAGAAAATTTTATCAGCTTTAAAAATGTTATTTTCATGTTTTGCACACGACCTACAGGGAACCACTTATTGCAAGAAAAATTGGAATTTGTGCGCTTTTCTAATATTTTAAGCGAGCGCATTCATATGATGGGCTCCATTCTAGATAGGCAGAATATGCTTTTCCTTTATAATTTAAGGTATATTTTTCAGCAAAATTTGGTTTAAAGTAGTGCAAAACGAGTCACATTTTTTAGGCCTTGCTATTGGACTATAACATCTTCCACCAAATAGTATATCTGCTTTATATCAGTTGATACTACCAAGTTTTGCAAAACATCAATAGTTGACGTTGACACAATAAGATTTTGTGGATGTATTAAAACAATATACTGTGGGAATGTTACAACAAGGAACATGCTATGCGCATTTGGGAACTATTCCCTTATTTAAAATTCCTTATTATTGATGACTATACTTTATATTCCACAATGTTTCTTACGTCTTATAAGGGCGACTCAAATACTTCACTTCATACTCTCATAGTTTAGTGTCTGTCGGCGCTCTAATGAAATAGAAGTAACGATACATAGTTGGACATGACGTTGATCCGACTATCGAATGGAATGAAACTTCAGAATTAGAGCTATTATGCAATAAGCTTATATAACCTCTGCATTTTCATTCAACACTCGCCACCTTTGATACGTTTGATTTTATTGCAGTGCCTTGATTACCAACACATGCGTGTCTGCATAGAGATATTATTACTAGAGAGGGCCCTATAGGTTAAATTTTGAAACATCGAAAAAGTAATCTGACTATCTTTTTTATAAATACAATCAAATAATCAGTACAAAATTTCAGTAACTTATACAGTAGAACGTTTAAAATACAAATCAAAATACAGGCAAAGTGCGGGAAGCCGAAAACAACCTTAACTCCCTCTTGGAGGAGGTTTCATTGAGGTTACACAGAGCCCCTGAGAGCCCCAAAAAGATGTTTCAGGCCTCTCAATGTTTTACATAGGATATGCCACCTCTAGTATATATCTCTATGCGTGTCTGGATATGGGTTCAGCCATAGAGATATTATTACTAGAGAGGTAAATTTTGAAACATCGAAAAAGTAACCTGAACACCTTCGCTTAGAAATAAAATAATATAATCAGTACAAGATTACAATAAATTATATAGTAGAACGTTAAAAATTCAATCCAAAACACAATCAATGAGCGAAAAGCCGTAATCAATCAATTTATTATAACCCTTTACTTACTCTTGAAGGAGGTTTCATTGAGGTTAAAAAGAACCCCTGAGAGCCCCAAAATGATGTTTCGGGTCTCATTAGCATAGATAGGCTATGCCACATCTAGTATAATATCTCTATGCGTTCAGCGGTCTCATCTAGCATCACTGAAACTATTCCAGGACATATTCTTATGTTATCCTTTCATTAACCCTAAATAGGAACCCACATCGAAAAGAAGAAAACCACAAATAAATGAAAGAAGAAATAAAATATTTTCTTTTTATTATGATCTGAAATTAATTTTATTTTTGGAAAAGAAACGCTAACAAAGCTAATATAATAATGTAAATATCATAAAATTGATTATACATTATTATGAAATTATTTTATTTAAAGCAAATATATATAAATAATATTTATATGTATAAATATTTATAGATATTTATAAATTTTTGATAAATTAAGACTTAGTTATTTCAGCCAGTTGGTAAATTTTTCATGATTATATGGCATACCATCAGGTTCATTTATTGTATGGTATAAACTGACAGCTATATATATGTTACTATATGCCATATATGTCTACATATGTTGCTATATGCCATGTGTGTTTACATGTGTTGCTATATGCCATGTATGTCTATATATGTTGCCATATGTCTATATATGTTACTATATGCCATATATGTCTATATATGTTGCTATATGCCATGTATGTCTATATATGTTATATACCATAGTCTATGTCTATATGTAGACAGCATGAATACTAAAAGGATTGAAACAATTTTTGTAATGTAGGTTACATACAAGTAAAGTTACATACATAGCAATTGTACTAGAATCCATCCAGATTCTAGAGAGGGCATACTATATTACTAGAGGAGGCACACTCCATCTCAATACATTGAGAAACTTGAAACATCTTTTAGGGACCCTCAGGAGCTGTTTTTAATCTTATTGTAACTTTCTCAAAGAATGGGTTAAGGTTATAATAAATTAATTAAAGAGAAAAAAGAGCCATAAGAAGCATGTTACGACTTGAACCGACTCACACCTGATACAAAAAATTAATCGCAATTAAATTTAATTAAAAATTCATTAATCGTAAAAAGACAAAAGACGACGTTTCTTGTCAAGCTCTTTATGAAAAGGAAATAAAGAAAATTATATTATAATAAGATATTTTCTGAAATAAATGTCATCCGATGCAAGTTGTACCATTCTTGTCAACGGCTTCTTCCTTAGATTAAAAAGAAGATATTTATTTCTGGCTTAGTGTAGCGGAAGATATTTAAGATAACAACATATTCGATAAATGTATCGTTTATATTTTTCATTCAAACCAATTTAAATTACAGTGCGTCTTTTTTGTCCACACTATTTAATATAAGATGAGTGCTGAGTTTAAGGAACCCTTTCTTACGATATATTGAATCTTAAACAATAAAACATAATTATAAAATTAATTAAAAAATTTAAAAAAATAATTTAAATTAATTAAAGAAAAAATACACATATATTTAATTAAATTAATGCTACTTTTTAAAATTAATTAAATTTTATCGTAATTTTCAAAATATAATGTTTGACATATAAGTATTAAAAACTAAATATTTTTTTTTTAAAAAAAAAGTTATATATTCGGGAAGCAAGTGTGAATAATGTCCTTGCCCGTGAGCAAGGTGAACCTGACAGACAAACAGAAATACTACTGAAAAATATAATCATAATTAAATAGTTCACTATTTGAATTATATGTCAATAGTTAATCAATTTATAAAATGACTAAGCAAAATAATTAATTAAAAGTGCATTTAAGTGGGAGGTTTTAATTAAACATGATTTAAAAAATTAATTAAATACCATCAGTAATTTATTTAATTTATAAACATTTATTCTACAAAGGGTTTTATTTTCTTTAATGATAAGGAGGGGGATTGTTTTGGGTACAAAGATAGTGTACCTGTGTACTAACTAGGTACAAGAATCATAATGTTCTATTATCAGTCTTAAATCTGACATCAACTTAGTAACATCTTTCCCTGGATTAGCTGTAAGTCTTTTGGTTTGTTTGTTCATAGTTTTAAGTTAACAAGTGCTAAAATTGTGATGTGTTAGAATGTTTTAACTTAATATTAATCAGTATTTGATCGTCGTGCTCTGTGTCATTAGTAAGTTGTAATTTAAGTTAATGTTACTCTTAAGAACATGTTTTTGAATACATTTTTGAAATAGTGTTTCCTAGATCTTCCAATTCCTTTGGATCTTCCAATTTTAGCAAACATTCATATGATTATATTAACAGTCTCAATCAATTAATTTACTATAGCATCAAAATTATTTGTGACCGCAGATTAGCGGTAGAACGAACGGATCGGATGTCTTGTTATCAACGTGGATTGATGTTATCTATTATGCGTCTATAGAGTTATACGAAGAGCCTAGTAGTAATAGGCAGAGTATAGGTTATAATTGAGGAGCCGTAAGCCTTAGGGGTGTACCTAATAAACCGTGAGCCGCAGGGGTATACCTGATGAACCATAAGGTAAAGGGGTATAGCTGATGAGATGTAAGCCTCAGAGGTATAGCTAATAAGCTGTGAGCTCCAGGGGTATAGCTGATAAACCGTGAGCTCCAGGGGTATAGCTGATAAGCCGTGAGCTCCAGGGGTATAGCTCATGAGCCGTGAGCTCCAGGGGTATAGCTCATGAACCGTGAGCTCTAGGGGTACAGCTGATAAGCCGTGAGCTAGAGGGGTATAGCTGATGATAGGCCCCTAACCCAACTTGTAGTGGACGATGTTACACACACCTTTAATGGAAATGGAAGCCTTCTGGCCCCTCCCCAAGCCTGCCTGATAAGTCGCTTCATCAGGTATATCCCTTTGGCAACCAAATTAAATGTGAAAATACACCTGGAGGCCATCTTCCTGGTGTCATTAGTGTATATAAGAACTGAATTTTATTCGGTTTTATCCTATTTTGTACTGAAAATTGATATTATGAAGTTCCACTTTTTTGTATTTTGTTGTTTAGTGAAAAATAAAAGAATAATTTATTTATTAAAAAAAATTCAAATGAAGATTTATAAATATTATTATGACTCATAATAAAGTTAATGTAAGCAATAGTTTGCGATCAAAAAATTTAGGACAACATCTGCGTGATCAGTGAAATGCACAAGGCATGGACCTTCTTTGCGAGTATTATTTAAGTACTTTAAGTAGGTTTCTAAGGTTGGTTACATTGCATAATTCAAGTAACTAATGAACTCAGAGCACTACTGAGGTTGTATAACCTGGACCTCCACTCACTATACCACATGCAATTTAGCACTTGTCAGGAATAAACAAGATCACTCTAAATATTTATTTTGTTTTATGTATTTAAATAATTTATTTTAGCTGGCAGGATTGAGACTACATGTCTCCTTCTTCCATCCAACCAGCAAATAATACAATAGACAGCAATAAACAAAAAAACTTAAAACTAAGGTTACAATTAGTTTCTGCTCAATCTGCTACTTACTTTACTTTCAATGAAAATTTAAATTATTTAAATTATATAGAATTAATGATTTAGCGTTTCATTTAAAATAGCAACATTTATTTTTTTCAACTAATAGCGTAAAAGAATCTTAGGACTAAAGGATAAATGAGAAAAAATGTCTCCACTCTGAAGTTTGAAGTATTAAAACAGCCAGCTTTTGCGCTGAATAGTGTTATCTTCACTTTCGGTAAAACCGAAAAAAGTGTTAAGGAATCGATGTTTGAGGAATTTTCAGTACAAAGTGGTTATGTTGTCAACATAATATATGTATATACATGTTTGTCTTAACATCATGTTAATTTTCTACTCTTTCTTCATTTTCACCGTCATTGATGCATGGTTAAGTGCAAAATTTAGCTCTGTTAATACATTCAACTTCACAGTAAAAACACTTTTTCTTATTTATCACTAAATTTTGGACTTCACAGCTAATTCACTACATTATACAACCTTTTAGTCCCCAAATAATTTCCGGGTGCTACTATTAACAATGTTTTTGAGTCCCAGTTAAATTCCTTTTAAATTTAATCGCCTTTTGTTGTTTAATTATCTATAAAATATAAATTGAATATTTGTTAAAATAATAAAACTTAAAATAGGAGGAAGTGATACTTTTATTAAAGAAGATAGTAGCAAGGTTATCTAGTTCAGCTTCTTTTTCCACTTCTTCTCTTTCACTCGTTTGCTAATTCTGCGTATGTCTACACCATATTTAATAAGTAGTTATAAATGGTCTAATGAATTATGACAAGATAGTCACTAGTACTATACACATATGATCCAATTTTAATAAATAAAACATTATTTAAAATTACATAGTACATTATTTTATAACGTTATTTTTATAGGACTAGATTTTTTTCATGGTCAGTGATTTACTTCCGATTTTAACCGCAATACCAGTAACACCAACACCACAGTGTAATATAGGTAACAATTTACGTCACATAATTCTAGTACTGATTATAATCAATTACCTGACAAAATGGTGTAGTGGAGAGCTGTGAAATATCACAATAACGCATTTAGGTCTCTCCACGAATGATTTTATTAGGTCTTAAGGATGACTAAGCATTCTGGTCGTTCTTTTTAAATCTTATATAATTATTTATTCATTAAGCTTGTAAGGTGGTTGTGACAAAGTTTAATTTGTACTTTTGTGGATAGATTTTTAGCGAATTTCCACAGGAAAATGAGCTTATGAGGGTTCTAAACATTGCCTAACTTAATATGATACCTGCACTTTTTAAAATTTCCCGAATAACACCGTCTTTAAATGTTGAAGTCATTTAAAATTTTATACAGACGTTTATTTATGCTAATGAGGAGAGTGTCATCTGATTATCGATATTATGCTTAGTCACGTTATATTATTATTAAAAAGGGCCTTCGGCCCGAGCCGCTACGCGGCCTCGGCGCTTCGCGCCTCGTCCGCTCCGCGGCGTCGGCCCGCGGGCCGCTTCGCGGCCCGGAGCCTCCCGGTGACCGCTTCGCGGCCACATTGTTGTTGTTTTGTATTAATGTATGGTTTCACTATCGTTTCTTGTTACATGGCATTTTGCCACGTATTTAGCGAATTTTCACAGACTCGTTTCACAGGCCCGCTTCGCGGGCCTTAGAGGCTTTCTCACAAATTTGATTTTATTAATCCTCTATTATTAATAGTAAGCAATAATATTACAGTTAACAAGCAATATAAGAAATAATAAGTATATTTAAATACATAACTAATACGTTTTTATAGAGGTATAAAGAATACAAGGAAAATCCACACGTTGCAACTGTTGAAGTAACCTTGTATAAAGGGTAAGAAAGATTATAGTTTCACCTTTCATCAGCTTTAGTTATCGTCCACTATACAAAAGGGTATAAACTCTTACTTACATTTATGATTGTTTATAGAATGTAAAGAAATATGTCAAATTTTTTTGTAAACAAATTGTTATTTGAGTAAAATCTTAAGGTTGAAAAAAATATTTTCATGATTATTTAAAATAAAATTACCGTTTGCGTCACTTAGGATTGTCCGATTGAGCTGAAACTGGTCGCATTCGTTTTAGAATAACTTCGACCATATAAAGACTACTTCGATGTTCTTCCTCTTTACGGGTCTGCTTAGCTCGGCCGTGG
The DNA here is from genome assembly GCA_018340805.1 of Microvelia longipes. NCBI lineage: Eukaryota > Metazoa > Arthropoda > Insecta > Hemiptera > Veliidae > Microvelia > Microvelia longipes. The sequence continues at coordinate 17,298,321 of JACMZG010001863.1, read as the reverse complement.
TTCAGTGGAAGCCATTTTTGCCCTGTCTCTCTGGGACAGTGGCTTACATGATGGAGCAAGAGGTAGAGGTCTCTCTTTTATACTATATCCCCACCCTCTAACACTATTGAACCCAACAGATATCGTACGAGTCTTTGACCTAGACGTATACATATATACAAGATTATATACATATGTATACGATTGCGCCTTTGTGATCGTTCGATTTTTTCATGACGTTCATAACTTTGGTTGATGACGTCATAATGTTTTTATAACAATAGGCCTCGTAACCTCCACAAACATCTTGCGATTTGCAAAGTTTCGTTTCAATTTGAGAACGCCTTCGAGAGTTATCGTTCGCCATACGAAGGGTTAGAAACTCTTACATACTATATATATATATATACATATATATATATATATATATATATATATATATATATTATATATATTATATATATATATTAAATTATATAATATATACATATATATATTATAAACTTTTTCGGACATTATTTTTTGTTATCAGGAAGCCATAGGAACCGATTCCACCCACTCCCACCCTCAACTTTCGTCATCCGAACAACCTCATAAGCGTCATTTTCATTATGAAAATTCGCTAAAAGGGTTCAGGATGGACCCTTTTTGCACTGCGACCAGAGGTCTTTTGCACAGTCTTCTCAAATAAATATTTTTTCCCGAAAAAGGTCCAAGATCATCTTAAGGATCAGTGATCCAGGATCAGTGATTCAGCGGTAGAATCAAATTTGGCAAGACTGTCGCTACCAAAGTTGGAAAAACTTTTGAAGGGTAGTGCATATCATATCACAGAATTATGTGAGAGGCTTTTTCTATTAACAAAGTCTACATTTTGGGTTGTATTAAAAGCAATCGATGGTTTGAAGGTGTTATCGAAGGTAAAGATCCTTTCTGCTTAGACTCAGTCAGTTTGGGATTGGATGTTATTTTTAACATGTGATTCTCATGCCCCTGTCAAGCAGATGATTGGACAAGAGCCAATCTCTTACAACCACCCTTAGCTATAGTTTTAAACTATAGCTAAACACAATTTACTCTCTGTTACAAAAAATGTACCTCCACTAAAAGCACTTTACAGGCCTCAATAATTCGCATACCAAATTTGATATGACTCCAATGACAATTGTTACCGTAGTTTGGGGAATAAAATATGAAATATAATTTATGCTCTTCTTTCTAATGGAGATAAGGAAACAATAAAAGGCCCACGCAGAAGATAAATACCAAGTATACTAAAAAATAAACACTTTGCTTTTTGTATTATTGCTTATTGTTGAAACGCACCCTTTAGCTGATAAAATAAATTATTTATATATTGTTAATTATTCATAATAAAGAGTGATCCTGTTTCATTATAGTCATATCTTATAAGCTATTTATTAATAAGTAATTAATTGTTAAATTAATTCCATTGCATTTATATTTGTTATGAATGTAATTTAAATTTAACAATATGTTTGATATAATGTTTCATATACAGTAATTCATTACGTATTAATTTTTATGATCTATTATGTACATGTTTATGTTATAAATTTACAACTTATATGTTAGTTTATTACATTTATGTTATTAATTTAATATTGATTTAAATTACTTTTTTAAGTTGAAAAATAAAGAGGCGTAGCGAGTTCATTGGGATATGGATAGAGGAGGGGCACACTCCAATTTACGTTGTTTCGAAATTATAACTTAAACTAAACTGAGCTGGTTAGGTATAAAAGGGAGAGGTAGGGGGTAACACATTATTACGATTATATTAAAATTGATTAGTTATGAAATTGTTTGACTTTATATCCACTGTTATATATTATTATATATATATATATATATATATATATTATATATATTATATATATATATATATATATTTATGTGTGTATTGTGTGTGTGTGTGTAAATATATCCCACAATATTTTATAGTGTGTATGAGCATGCTACGTAAGACTATCATTGTGTTGATATGTTGCTCTGTTATGAGAGATTGGTCAGTGGCGAGACGTTAGACTATGGGGAGACAGTTTGTATGTGGTGAGCATAGAGATATATACTAGAGAGGGCATAGCCTATCCCAAAACATTGAGAGTCCTAATCATCTTTTTGGGGGTCTGTGTAACCTCCTTAAAACCTCTTTCAAGAGTGATTTAAGGTTGATAAGAGTGATGATATCTATTTAGATTTTGGCTTCCCGCGCATAATGTAATTCCCGCGTATGTAAGTTGTAATTTTTTTTTACTGATTACTTGATTATACTTATGAGCAAAGGTGGTCAGATTACTTTGTCCATGTTTCAAAATTTTACCTGTAGTAATAATCTACTCTCTAGTAATAATATCTCTATGGTGGAGAGCATTTTTCTGCAACAGGTTATATAGAATCCGTAAAATTTTTCATAACAGGGAAATGTGTCAATGTAAAATGATTTTTCACACAAACACACCTCAGTTATGGTTTGTTTACAGTTTTTTTCTTATTAAACAATATTATAATTTTACCCTTATGATTTAAAGGATAAATATTAAAAAATAATTCTATAAAAGGATAAAATTTGCTTTTCTTAAGGTATAGAAAAGGACATTATAACTTTTTTATTCCGTATACTTAGTAAATTAGTAAGATAATTAAAGAATAAAGCTTTTTAACTAGTCTTCAAAAAATACTCTTATATTCTAAGTCTATCATATTCTAAGTAATGCAACATCTATTCTAATCTACAAACACCCACACCACACACACACACACACACACACACACACACACACACACACACAACACACCACACAAATATATATATATATTATATAATATATATATATATATATATATATACATATATATATTGCACTCTAACTTAAATTACACTCTGCTACAATTATTAAAATTTTTGTCAGCAAAGGTAAGTCCACTGGAAATGGATAATAAAATTGTCTGCTTTAAATTAATATTAAGTTTAATACTAACCATTATTTTAAGTCTCTCTACCTCTACGCCTCTTATAATATAATGCTTGCATTTTAAAATAAATTGCTTATTATCTAATACATATTTTTACTAATAACAATCACGCATTAACTTTCTTATTCTTTATCAAGCCTTTATTTGATTATGGATTTGAAAGTCACGCTTTAATTGTAAAATTATTAGCGCTTTTCAGCTTCTAAGTCTTGAGTTGATGCACTTTATTCTATATCAGAGACTTTATAAGTAACTTAAATAGGTTTGTGGTAAAATTTATGTTCTTTATATGCGGACTTGCGAAAAATACCTTTTTATCATAATTTTGGTGAAATAATATATATATATATATATATATATATATATATTATATATATATATATATATATATATATATATATATATATATATTATTAATATATATAAGTTAACATTTTTGGTTGTTATTATTTTAAAACTACTTAAAGGATCTCGACCAAAGATAGACTAATCATATATCAGAAAGAGTCATAAACTATGTCAGATTCTTGATCAGTGCTAAATAACTGTAGGAGATTAGTGTACGTCTACTGGGATACCAGCGGTCACCTATCTAGGCACTGACAACGCTTGATGCTTCTTAACTTTTATGATATACTAGTCGGTTTGGAACGACTAGTATATAACTTTGCCTACTTATTTATTACGTAATGGTATACAGTTGTACCAAATATCGACTAATTTGGATTATGACGATTTTTTTAAAAAAACGAACGCAAGTCATTTAATAATAATTGAAGTAATACTGAATGTAAATGAACCTTGGCACACATGTAAGTCTTATACATGGCTAAATGTGTGCCAAATTTCAAATTGATCGCAACATGTTTTCATGTTTTATGATTTTTTTGGAAGAAAACTAAGTTTTCTCCAGTAGAAGAAGAATAAAATGGAAAAGGAGAAGAAGGAATAAAATAGGTGTGATCCTATCATATGCATAAGATCGCGTTTTCATTCAAGATTTTGCTAATACTTGGTTACTTTTTTTTTCTAATCTTAGCTTGAGGAAAGAAATTTCAGTCAAACATTCACAAAAACTGATAACAAATAAATAGGAAATAAAATAATGTTATAAATACTATTTTTTTTGTAACTAACTTATTTTATTCTATGAATCAATTTATCACGGTTCTAATAAGACAGAATAATTTGTATAACTGAATTAACGGTATTTTATAATTAGATTTACAATTATTTAGTATTTAACAATGAACTTGAGAATTATTTTCTTTTGTTTCCTACATGGAGTTGTATATCGCGGCAGAGAGCCTGTTCTAGTCAATGCCAGATCACTGTTTTTTCCGATTTCATTTACTGATGCAGATACTGTTAAAATTTGTTACATAAAAATATCAAAATTTTAATTTTTAAAATATTTTAACACTTTGTCTCCTTAGTCCGCTAAAAAAATTGAAAACACCCTATTCGAAATTTAATGGTCACCTACCATATTTTAAAAATCTGGTTTTTTACCAACGTTTATGTCTACTTTTAGCGAATTTCCTTTGGGAATAAAATTCGCTAATGGGATAGGCGTTGTGGCGGTTAAGTTGAACCTCAGACCACGACACAAATCCGTTTCAAAGGTCCCTAATGACGAAAACAGTCGTTTCGCGAGACTTTTGGTCACTTTCAGTAGTCGTATTGACACTGGATAGGGCTTATTCGATTTTGCGCCCCAAAAACATTAGAAAAAAACACCCTATATATATGTATTTATATTTATTTATTTATATAAACGTATTTTTTCGAGGTTAGGGACCTAGGGATCTCTAGAATAGATTTCGGCCACATTCCAAAGTTAGGCAACATCCTATTAGCGATTTTTTCTGAAGGAAATTCGCTAAACCTAAAGGTTAGATCTAACGTAAACAGATTTTTCTTTTGTCATCATGGCTGTAGTATGACATAAAGACATAAAACTTTGAAGGACTATCATGTTACTTACTATGACTTGTCTAATAAATAACCCTTGCATCACCGTCTCTAAGAGATGCGTGTAATTGAGCGTTGCATAAATGAATGAAGAATAAAAGCAATATGTATAGAAGATAAGAATGCTATATAGGTATGCACAGTGTCTTACTTCTGTCGATAATACATAGAAAAAACGCCATCAAATAGCTATCAGGATTTAAAACAGAATCTTTTAATAAGCCACTATCGATTTGGCTTAAAATATTTAAAATGATATAGGACTGGCTTTAAGTTAATAAACATTGGGTTTTTGTCAAAGTCATAGATCAAAAGCCAGGCGAAAACAATGTGAGCGTCCAGCTTTATAGGTGTATCTCTCTTTTTCTCATAGCAATATATTTCAAACATAAAATTATCGTATATGAAAGCCGTGCTATTTTATTTATCTAGAACTATACTACCTCGATTTAAAAAAAAAATGTCAAATTTTTAAGCCTGCCTATATTTTAAACATGATAATATAGAAAATATGCAATTTTTAGGTTTTTTTGTATTAGAGTATTTATTAGTACTTCTTGTAGTATTTTAATTATATATAAGTTACATGTCTGATTCTATTCAACCAATGTCAACAGTTAAAATATTAAATTTTCACAAATTTAGGGGCCATTGTCCGCACTTTAAAAGAGGCCTAGGACCGGAATTCCCCGATTTTAAATATCAGACTACTTGATTCTTAAATAGAGGGTTCTTAATTAAGGGCTTATTTGGATCTTATGACCGTTTTAATATTTTACCAGTTTATATATTATTATTTATCACGTAAATATATACAGGGTGGTGACAATTCCTTAAAGTTTTAATCTTTGGTTTAATTAATGTAACCAGGATTAATTATATCCACATGGATTTTCCACCAACAAATAACTGGGTAGCTATTTGTTGGTGGAAAATAAAAATTAATTTTTATAATCTATATTTTATAGTCTACTTCTCGCTATGTTTAGGGTTAAACATAGCGAGAAGTAGACTATAAAATATAGATTATAAAAACCAATTTAGACTCCTAAAATAGTTGAGCCCCTCAAATATACAAAGGTATATATATATATATATATATATATATATATATATATATATATATATATATATATATATATATATGTTTATCCATGATCATAAAGTTAAATAATAAATTCAGTTTAAGGCAATAATTTAGAGAGCACTTATTTCCAATCAAAACAAAAGTATGTGACTTTCAAAATTTAAGGTAATAATTTAGAGGGCACTTATTCCCAATCAAAACAAAAGTATGTGACTTTCAATTTAAGGCATAATTTAGAGGGCACTTATTCCCAATCAAAACAAAGTATGTGACTTTCAATTTAAGGCAATAATTTAGAGGGCACTTATTCCCAATCAAACAAAAGTATGTGACTTTCCAATTTAAGGCAATAATTTAGAGGGCACTTATTCCCAATCAAAACAAAAGTATGTGACTTTCAATTTAAGGCAATAATTTAGAGGGCACTTATTCCCAATCAAAACAAAAGTATGTGACTTTCAATTTAAGGCAATATTTAGAGGGCACTTATTCCCAATTAATACAAAAGTATGTGACTTTCAATTTAAACGAGAGTTAAAGCTATCTTATATTCTTGATTTATGTGGACCCAACAAACGAAGGTTAATTGTATTTTATGTAAAATGTTTCTTAATTTTTTTTAATATAAAATTGCGGGTAAACACTACATGTAAGATGTTAAACAGTTATACAATTATTACAAATGGTAGATAATTGAATTATTTTGTTTTTGTCTGAATGATATAAGTTGTACAGTAAATGACCTTAATTATCTTGTCGTTAACAGACAGAAATTTATATCTTAATTGGGTCCCAGTGTCAAGGTAAGTGTGCAGGTATAAGTCCACCTGTTTTGTCACTTTCACCATATCTGACTGTTTAATAGTTGCCTTACGCATCAGAATTGCCTCTCCACCAGCGGATAAAATAAATAGTTTTTTTTAATTTACTTGTTAAAAGTTTGAAAAAACATATGATGTTATATCGTCAGTCAATTTCACTTATCATAAATGAATGCGTCTTATTCTCATTCTTATTTTCGAATATATAAAGATTAATTATGTATTACGACCAAGATAAGTTGATTAGGTTCCACAGTATGTGTATGTAAACTATAAGAATATCTGACTATAAGAGTCAGTGAAAATATGTATGATTGCTTGAAAAAAGCATGAGAGGAACCATAGAAATTCACGGCTCTTCTGTCTAGATTAGATTAAATGTACCTAAACTTGAAATTAAAAAAAGGAGTAGAACACTATTTTAGGGAGCTGGCAAAAGGGCCCAACAATGAGGTCTACTTGCCTGGTAGTTACTACCACTCCCCCCCATATTACTACTATGTGTATGTACAAATTATGCTGGCCACGAAATTGTTCTTTTACAGAGCATCAGTTGGTACAGGGAGCGTCATTAATTAAAATTAAAAGAATTTGTAATTAGTTCAAATTATTGTCATGGATGGGGGAGGGAGGTTAGCTGAAAGTAGTAATAATGTTATTATACTTATATTGGAAATTATATTCATTATTTTTTAACTAATATTCTGTAAACATTTCTTAGTATAGATGATTCGTGAACAAATTTTGTTATTCTTTTTTCTCAACAGTAAACGTGGCTGGACAAAACTAAACGTAGCGTTGTATTCAGAGGGTAAAACTTAATAGGAAACGCAAAAAACCGCATCTCAAAGGTTAGATCTGTCGAAAATAAGTAAAATACCTCCTACGTCCTACGTAGTAAAATGTTTAGTTACGTTTTTCTCGGCAACTATACATGCTAGGATCAAATAATTGGTATATTTGAATTCAGCAATGTAAACTACGTAAAATTATACTTTTAGTTTTTAGAAAGAGTGAAATTTAGTATTTATCGAAATTTCGTTCTCGTCGTTTGTAGTCAAATTTTGTTATTGACTTTTCTCAATAAGTAAACATGGCTGGACAAAACTAAAAGTACCGTTGTATTCAGACGTTAAA